>OZ034966.1:20261540-20841540 GCA_964030785.1 Siderastrea siderea
GTACTACAATAAACACCTATCAATAGCCAAAGAAGTCGGCGATAGGGCTGGAGAGGGAAGGGCCTATGGTAACCTCGGCAACGCTTATCGCAATCTAGGGAAATTCCAAGAAGCCATAGAGTACTGCAATAAACGCCTATCAATAGCCAAAGAAGTCGGCGATAGGGCTGGAGAGGGAGGGGCCTATGGTAACCTCGGCAACGCTTATGTCAGTCTAGGGAAATTCCAAGAATCCATAGAGTACTACAATAAAGACCTATCAATAGCCAAAGAAGTCGGCAATAGGGCTGGAGAGGGAAGGGTCTATGGTAACCTCGGCAACGCTTATCGCAATCTAGGGAAATTCCAAGAAGCCATAGAGTACTACAATAAACGCCTATCAATAGCCAAAGAAGTCGGCGATAGGGCTGGAGAGGGAAGGGCCTATGGTAACCTCGGCAACGCTTATGTCAGTCTAGGGAAATTCCAAGAATCCATAGAGTACTACAATAAAGACCTATCAATAGCCAAAGAAGTCGGCGATAGGGCTGAAGAGGGAACGGCCTATGGTAACCTCGGCAACGCTTATTGCAATCTAAGGAAATTCCAAGAAGCCATAGAGTACTGCAATAAACACCTATCAATAGCCAAAGAAGTCGGCGATAGGGCTGAAGAGGGAACGGCCTATGGTAACCTCGGCAACGCTTATGCCAGTCTAGGAAAATTCCAAGAAGCCATAGAGTACTACAATAAACACCTATCAATAGCCAAAGAAGTCGGCGATAGGGCTGGAGAGGGAAGGGCCTATGGTCACCTCGGCAACGCTTATTGCTGTCTAGGGAAATTCCAAGAAGCCATAGAGTACTACAATAAAGACCTATCAATAGCCAAAGAAGTCGGCGATAGGGCTGGAGAGGGAGGGACCTATGGTAACCTCGGCAACGCTTATCTCAGTCTAGGGAAATTCCAAGAAGCCATAGAGTACTACAATAAAGACCTATCAATAGCCAAAGAAGTCGGCGATAGGGCTGGAGAGGGAAGGGCCTATGGTAACCTCGGCAACGCTTATGTCAGTCTAGGGAAATTCCAAGAATCCATAGAGTACTACAATAAAGACCTATCAATAGCCAAAGAAGTCGGCGATAGGGCTGGAGAGGGAACGCCCTATGGTAACCTCGGCAACGCTTATCGCAATCTAAGGAAATTCCAAGAAGCCATAGAGTACTGCAATAAACACCTATCAATAGCCAAAGAAGTCGGCGATAGGGCTGAAGAGGGAAGGGCCTATGGTAACCTCGGCAACGCTTATCGCAATCTAGGGAAATTCCAAGAAGCCATAGAGTACTACAATAAACACCTATCAATAGCCAAAGAAGTCGGCGATAGGGCTGGAGAGGGAAGGGCCTATGGTAACCTCGGCAACGCTTATCGCAATCTAGGGAAATTCCAAGAAGCCATAGAGTACTACAATAAAGACCTATCAATAGCCAAAGAAGTCGGCGATAGGGCTGGAGAGGGAGGGACCTATGGTAACCTCGGCAACGCTTATCTCAGTCTAGGGAAATTCCAAGAAGCCATAGAGTACTACAATAAACACCTATCAATAGCCAAAGAAGTCGGCGATAGGGCTGGAGAGGGAAGGGCCTATGGTAACCTCGGCAACGCTTATCGCAATCTAGGGAAATTCCAAGAAGCCATAGAGTACTACAATAAACGCCTATCAATAGCCAAAGAAGTCGGCGATAGGGCTGGAGAGGGAAGGGCCTATGGTAACCTCGGCAACGCTTATGTCAGTCTAGGGAAATTCCAAGAATCCATAGAGTACTACAATAAAGACCTATCAATAGCCAAAGAAGTCGGCGATAGGGCTGAAGAGGGAACGGCCTATGGTAACCTCGGCAACGCTTATTGCAATCTAAGGAAATTCCAAGAAGCCATAGACTACTGCAATAAACACCTATCAATAGCCAAAGAAGTCGGCGATAGGGCTGAAGAGGGAACGGCCTATGGTAACCTCGGCAACGCTTATGCCAGTCTAGGAAAATTCCAAGAAGCCATAGAGTACTACAATAAACACCTATCAATAGCCAAAGAAGTCGGCGATAGGGCTGGAGAGGGAAGGGCCTATGGTAACCTCGGCAACGCTTATCGCAATCTATGGAAATTCCAAGAAGCCATAGAGTACTACAATAAAGACCTATCAATAGCCAAAGAAGTCGGCGATAGGGCTGGAGAGGGAGGGACCTATGGTAACCTCGGCAACGCTTATCTCAGTCTAGGGAAATTCCAAGAAGCCATAGAGTACTACAATAAAGACCTATCAATAGCCAAAGAAGTCGGCGATCGGGCTGGAGAGGGAAGGGCCTATGGTAACCTCGGCAACGCTTATCGCAATCTATGGAAATTCCAAGAAGCCATAGAGTACTACAATAAAGACCTATCAATAGCCAAAGAAGTCGGCGATAGGGCTGGAGAGGGAACGGCCTATGGTAACCTCGGCAACGCTTATCTCAGTCTAGGGAAATTCCAAGAAGCCATAGAGTACTACAATAAAGACCTATCAATAGCCAAAGAAGTCGGCGATAGGGCTGGAGAGGGAAGGGCCTATGGTAACCTCGGCAACGCTTATCGCAATCTAGGGAAATTCCAAGAAGCCATAGAGTACTGCAATAAACGCCTATCAATAGCCAAAGAAGTCGGCGATAGGGCTGGAGAGGGAGGGGCCTATGGTAACCTCGGCAACGCTTATCGCAATCTAGGGAAATTCCAAGAAGCCATAGAGTACTACAATAAACGCCTATCAATAGCCAAAGAAGTCGGCGATAGGGCTGGAGAGGGAAGGGCCTATGGTAACCTCGGCAACGCTTATGTCAGTCTAGGGAAATTCCAAGAATCCATAGAGTACTACAATAAAGACCTATCAATAGCCAAAGAAGTCGGCGATAGGGCTGAAGAGGGAACGGCCTATGGTAACCTCGGCAACGCTTATTGCAATCTAAGGAAATTCCAAGAAGCCATAGAGTACTGCAATAAACACCTATCAATAGCCAAAGAAGTCGGCGATAGGGCTGCAGAGGGAACGGCCTATGGTAACCTCGGCAACGCTTATGCCAGTCTAGGAAAATTCCAGGAAGCCATAGAGTACTTTAATAAAGACCTATCAATAGCCAAAGAAGTCGGCGATAGGGCTGGAGAGGGAACGACCTATGGTAACCTCGGCAACGCTTATTGCAATCTAAGGAAAGTCCAAGAAGCCAAGGAATGTTACCAATCCAGCGTTGACGCTTTTGATATCGTGAGGGCTAGTCTTCAATCTGAAGATGCCTTGAAAATAAGTTTTTGAGACCTTTATAGTAACGCTTACAGTGGTTTATGGGAGTCCCTGTTATTTCTCGACCTGACTGATGAGGCTCTGTGTGCTGCCGAGCGTGGTCGAGCACAGGCTTTGGTGGATGTCTTGAAAATACAGTATGGCTTAGTAGAACTTCCTTCAGTGGCACTTGAACCTAAAAAAACAACTTCTTACATCTCCAACAAGTTTCCTACACAAACAGTGTTTTTAGGACTTCAAGGAAACATAATCACCTTTTGGGCTGTCAACAAGGAAAAAAAGTTTGAGGTTCGACAAAAGGAAATAAAAGGGAGAAGGAGGCCGAAAGATTCCATAACCGTCTTGTTGGAAACTACTTTAAAGGAAATAGGAGCTGGTGTTGGTGTTAGATGCGAGAACCGTTCACTAGATGAGCCCACTGATGACTCCTCGTCCAATAGAGGAGGTGATGAGGAACCAGCACAGACTTCGCAATGCACCATCGAGTCATTGCAGCCATTACATGATGCAGTTATTGGCCCTATTGCAGACTTGTGTCAAGGTGACGAACTGATCATTGTCCCAGATGGTCCACTGTGCTTGGCCCCATTTTCTGCTTTGAGCGAATCTATAAGAATCCGCACTGTTCCCTCGCTAACCACTTTAAAGCTGATCATAGATTCCCCTGAGGACTACCACACAATGACTGGGGCACTGCTTGTCGGAGATCCGTTTCTGGGGGAAGTCAAAAAGCACAGGTACAGTCAGCTGCCATGCGCAAGAAAGGAAGTGGAAATGATAGGAGAAATTCTTAACATTCCACCTCTTACGGGAATCGAAGCAACCAAAAAGAGGGTGCTGGAACAAATCTCGACAGTTGCCTTGGTTCACATTGCGGCACATGGCCGAAAGGAGACAGGAGAAATAGCCTTGGCTCCAAATCCGGGGTGGGAAAGTAACCAAGATCAGGCATCAGTATCAAAGATTAAGAGCCCTAAAGACGAGGACTACATTCTGAAAATGTCAGATGTGCTAAACGTTCGTCTGCGAGCAAGGCTTGTTGTGCTCAGTTGCTGTCATAGCGGTCGTGGAGAGGTGAAGTCGGAGGGTGTGGTCGGTATTGGGCGGGCTTTTTTGGCTGCCGGTGCTCGTTCTGTTCTGGTGTCGCTCTGGGCAATTTCTGACGAGGCAACCTTGGAGTTTATGAAGAGTTTTTATCAACACCTGGCAGATGGACAGAGCGCTAGTGTGGCTCTTCACCAGGCTATGAAAACCCTACGGAATTCAAACTTTGCCGTGAAGCACTGGGCTCCATTTATACTTATTGGTGACGACGTCAAGCTTGAATTTGGAAACCAAGCCTCAGCCCAATAATTGTAAGTAACATGTTCTTTGGATAGGACATATTTCACGTGGAAGAAAAGAGAGCTTATATCCTTTGAAGAACGGTGTTTGTTGAGTGTGAGGTCTTGCCATTTTCTACTTTGTCCTTGTTTGAAGGAAAGCTTACTTCTGGTTTGCTATCTATGTTGTTATCCTCAAGGACAGTTAATTCTAATTAAAATGCTCAAAGTGGTTTATACCCACAGTTTAAGCTAGATCATTAGAAGATAACTTGTCAACGCGGAAATCCACATTGTGAACAGCGGTAGCCAAAGTCATTATGATTTGTATTTATCTGCTGTTATAGACGTTCTATTTTTCGAAAAGTTTTTTTTTTAAATCGCTACTTCCTTAATTTCCTACGCCTTCGCAAACATAAATCAGAATACGCCACTTTGGAAATTGTTTAGTTCGCTGCTGTCTCACAGGCTATCAAACTCGCTGACAGTGAAAATCTCGGTCCCTACGGAAACTGTGAATCATGTCAATCGCACTAGTGTTGCTTTGTTTACTTAAAGTCTTTTACTGTTTTATTTTCAGACCCTCAAATATCAAGCCATGAGAAGACTTAAAGTAACAGAATTGGTCAGAGTATTGCTTACCCTTCAACGTCTCTTGAACTGTGTATAGGAGAGATCAACCAGATCGAGAGGGCGGTGAGGTTTGCGCCTTTGTTACCACAGGCATCCCATGCAAGACGAGAGTTGACCTTAAAAACCCTTTGTTTGAGTGTATGGGGTTGTGGCTTTGACCTCAGAGACTCCCGCGTCCATTGTCGGGCATCATCTGTGGAATAGTTTATTTCCAAGAGGGGCTTGCACAAGATAACAGAGATCGAGTCACATATCTTACAGAAACTTTAGATTCCTTGGAGGTTATTATTTTAAATATTTTTAGGGGGTAAGGGACTACAATCTGCAATCCCAGGGGAGGGGAGTAGAGCCCATATAAAAGTGACGGGGGCTTCATCGTACCTTTTAGAGTTTATTATACGTAGTTTGGTAACTCATGGTGTTGAAACAAAAAAATAACCACCAGTAAAATTATTTTTCGCTCGCGCTCCACTATCTGAACGCTTGGAACAGGCTAGCCTTTCGTTGAATGAAGGATTATGCGATTTTCTACACTTTCAAATTCGCAAAAGAAAATTGTTAATTACGATGCAGATTTAGTAGAGAATACACTAAACACACCTAGTTCTGTGGATGGAATTGAAGAAAATTTTGGAATTAGTTTTCAGATCTTTCATGCTTGTTTGCTCCTGGGCCAGTGTAAGGGTTAAAAGCAAATACAATGTAAGACAGACTCACAAAAACATAAATTGTTTTAATAGCTACCTAGAAAAGAATGGGAACTTTCTTTAACTTTGTTACAACTATACTACAATAAACAGTTTTCCCCCATGACAAATAACCAGATTATTAGTGAACAAGTTGCAACATCAATTTACTAAATAAAAGAAACTTTTTCAAGTTACAGGTAAAAAGTTTTAAAAAGTTTCAAGAAGAAAGAAAAACAATGTAAACTAATGTATACTCAGATTGTGGGCATTATTATAACATCTGGATTTCAAGCGAAATAAATGAACATGTAGTATTTTTTCAGTGGATTGGAGTACACTCAAAAATAAATTCTTCTGTTTAAAAAAACTTGTAACAGAAATACTGAGAAACTGTAACACATAGTCCAACAGTGAAGTCTATAAAGTGGAAACAGCAGGAGGAAGGCAGGGTTATGCTAGGAAGGGGTGACGTTTTCCTTGTCTGGAACCAATTGCAGAAACTGCTTGATTCCTGGAGCAAAAAGAAAAAAGGGAAAACAAAACATGCTTAATTTTCTTGCATTAAAAACTAACTCACGTAGAGGATAATGGCATTATAATTGAAAAGAGTTGTAGATATGAATATCTGAATGGGATTAGAGGAGGCGCCATTTAGTGGTATGGTTTTCATCCTCCTGCCAATAGCAAAGAAACGAGGATGCACAAAACAGCCCCAATTCCCTGCTAGCAGAGGTCTCCGATGGCAAAATAATTTTTTTTTTCTCACACTGAGAGACCTCTGCTAGCAGGGAACAACTCCAAAAGCAAAAACAAAAACAAACAAACAAAAAAACAGCTGTTGGAAACTGAACCTACATACCATGGTAAATAAAATTGAAGAAATAAAGATGAAGAGATGACAACAATAACAACAATTGTGTATTAGCATTTTGGGTCTAGGAGCTGTCTGCCCCTGAAGAAATAAAGGGATAAAATTTCACAGTTGGGTGCATGTGTGACTATGATGTTATCACAGGCTAGAGGTGTGCTGTGTCTACTGACAAACGCAAATGTCTAACATACCCTGCAATTTGTCTTCAAGTGCTTGCCTCTCGCTTTTTGATATCTGCAGTTCATCTGCCAAAAGAAACAACACAAAGTTGAATTAATATGGCTGGATACCTTTATGAGTCAGCTGACATGAAGTATCAAACAAGAGTCAACTGTTTGATTTTAGCCTAGACTTATTCTAATGCTGTAGCCAGTCTCACAGAGGATGAAATTATTAATATTGCTCAGTCTTACAGCTTACTGGGTGACCACAGCTGTCCGATGAGGATAATGATAATGAAGGACTTATCCATCTGTTACAATCATGTGTGATTGATGTATGCACACTAAGCCAGTGTCAATTATCTCCTAGGTTATGGATAAAGAGGTTGTTAACACATTTTAAGGCTTTATCATCACCTTGAAGAGCCATTACTGTTTCCTCTTTAGCTCTCCTGAGTTCTCTTTCTTCTTCAAGTTGCTGCTTGAATTGAACTGATAACAGAAGAAAAATTGGAATTTATATATAGAAAGAGAATCACATGTATATGAAGGGTTCCGGGCAAGAATGTCCTAAGTGGCGTTTTAGGTCACTTTTCTCTTTTTTGCTCCAAAGTGCCGGAATTTTTGCATGTGCACTCATATGAAGTCAAACAACATCGCTCCGGGGTGTATTTTGCTTTTAGATCATTTTCTCTTCCAAAGACCGTAAGCGCTTTTTTCGCGGGAACCAGCAGCAGTGCAAAATTGTAGAGACACAGCGTAAAACCCACTTCTAAAACTCAATACCGCTTAGACTGACAGTACATACGTCTATTCTTGCCCCCTCCCCCCCCAATTCAATGGTGTGGCCCAGTATTTTGGATATAGTATAGGTAGCAAAGCAACATTGAAATGGGGGGGGGGGGGTGGGGGAGATTGATTTTCAGCACGTGCGTTATAGTGTCTCAAGTATTTTTGCAGCTAATTGTCTATAATGTGCAATGCTATGAGTTCTGAGAATGTTAGTAGCGATCTCTATTGAAAAAGGAGTTATCTTGTGCGAGCAGTATGATAAATTAGATGGTGACTTTAACGGTGACTTTTTACTTCTTAGAAACTTTTAAGTCATGTTGAGAAAGAGTGGCAAACATTATTGAAAACTATTTGTACGAGATAATGACCCTATTTGAAAAAGTGCGAAGGCACGAAAAGCTTTATTTGCAGTAAGGCCGCAATAATAATATCGAAGGCAATTGTTCCATTTTCGAGCACATTGTAACACCACACCGCTTTGAAGGAGTGTGACAAATAATACGTGGCATTTTCCTTACCCTATGCTCTACCATTGTGTGACAGCAAAACTATTTTGTTCCTACAAAAACAGGTTTGGGATTCCGACTGCAAAAATTATTGTCAAACTTTCGTAGCCAGAAGGAAACAAGAATGAAGCAAACTAAATCTTGAAAAAACATTTTCTGGCCAAATGGCCACGCTCGTTCTACGCTCTACCACCATTGTTTTAAAGTTATATTAGATTATTTTGTAAGTTCACAGTTGGTAGAGCGTGGTAGAGCGTCGTACTTTCTTTCTAAAAGCAGGTTAGCTTACTGATAGCATACGAAAACAATGCTAGTCATCGCTTGAGACCAGTGATGCAAAACAGTTCGCGTATTTATAAATTTCCCTCTGGTTTTCTTACGAAATTTGACATCATGTCTGACATCATGTCCGATTCATAACTGACATCATGTCCGATTCTCTGTAGTCGATAATTCCGTTCTTACTAAACAGAATGGCTTTGCGGCAAGCCACCTGTTAACAACGATCAACTTTAATAGCCATATGATAACAGGATCAGCGACCACTTTCGTGAGCTTCCCGGCAACAAAACCAATGCGATACTTTCGCACTAGCTCCAGAAAACGATGCAACAAGTGCTTCTGCGAAGGAACGTGTTGTAGCAAACTTTTTTAAATTCGCTTGACTTTAAGTCGCAAGATACACTTGTCAGAAAGCGCAAATTCTGAGCGAAACACAAAACATTCACGAGCAAAAGTAAAAACATCGGAGTATACATTATTGTTGTGACTACTGAGTAAACAACAGTCCATGCAAGGTCACATGACAGGCCAATTTTGCAACGTGAAAACCTTGCGACACGAGCATTTATTTTCGACAAAACAATACCTTTTTTGAGCTGTAAACAGTGATAACAATATTTCAGTAACTACACATTAACTGCTTCGCAATCCTTGTTTGAGCAGCGAAGCAAACCGTGGGACAGATTTCTACCACATGTGCCTAACAAACTCATGCCCCAGATTGTCAAACTCTATTGGGCAAGGTCTTTTGTCAATAACGCCGTCAGAGGCCATTTCATTGGTAAGTATTTCATACAAGTTCTTACAAAGCTTAGCAGTTAAGAAACAGAGGCCTATTTTATCTTTTTTGTCTTGAAAATGACGCGAAATTCAGTGGGAAAAAACAAAGAGCGATGTTCTTTGACTAAATATGAGTCCACATGCAGAAATTCTGGCATTTTAAAGCAAAAACGAAAAAGAGTGACCCAAAAGGTCACTTAGGACATTCTTGTACGGAGCCCTTCATATAGTAACTTTTTAAGGATATGGTATTCATTTTCATTCAGTATTTAGGTTGGCTTAGTTTTCAAAACATTTAATGGAGACTGGACAGCAGTTTTTTTTTTTTCATAAATTAGTCTGAGGCTCCAGTGGGGGGGGGGGGGGGGTACTCCCTTGTTTGGCCTATACAGGGACATGCTGCTAGACAGGGTATGGTTTTTTGGCTCTCAGTCCTAAACCGGGTATATAATTTTTATGTGAGTCTAAAGCTTAGACAGGTATTTAGGAATCCTAGATCTGAGATGTTTGCTGGTCTTTAAAACACTTTAAAATTGTGTAAAACAAAAGAGTGTGTATTTTGGCATTGTCCTAAACAGGGACCTAAAATGGAGGGTGTTGTCCTACACAGGGTAGGTATTTTAGGTTTTTCTTTGTCCCGAACAGGGTCAGGGTCAGCAACACCCCTCTACCAAAACATGGGCCAGGTACCCCCCCCAGATCTGAGGCAGACCAGAATACCATTTTTAGTTTGGATTTTTGTTTGTCCATATCTCCTTGGCATGCATCACTTTCTATACTTGCAATTTGTTGGCTCATCAGTCATTCAGCAAATACAGTAAACTAAACATGGATCTTGCAAGTCACATAGAGTTCATGGATTCAATACCAGGGAGTGAAAAGTTGCCTTGTCTAACCTCTTTCTTTCTTGTTTACAATAAATACCTTTCTTTTCTTCTGCCTGAGATTTATTACCCTGCCAACTTAAGCCTTCAGGTCAAAACGTAAATACGGAAATATTTTTCTTACACAAGGAGTCTGGAGTGGGGTGATCCAAACTATGATTGAAAGGGTATACTGACAAGGCCTTGAGTTTTTCCTCTTGTGTGTGCAGTTCCACTGTCATTCCTTGTTTCTTGGTACTTACCTTCAAGCTCTTTTATTCTTTCCTCTGCACTTCTCCTTGCCTGTTGCTCCTCCTCAAGCTCCTTTGTTATCCTATCTGAGTACGTAAAACAGAGAACAAAATCATACAGTTGGAATGTTCTTCTGTGCAGACACTTCCTAAAGAGATCAAACTGTACTGTAATTCACCTCAGCGGTTGGTACACACAAGGGGACTAGTCGCAGGAATAGACCTGGGTCAACACTAAGTACCTTCATGTGAACAATCTGTTTTCAAGAAAAAATTATTATTGACCCCACGACTTGTCCTGTTCAAACGGGTTATGAATTCATGAGACAAGTTGTGGGAACTTAACATTTCAAATTATTCTTGTCCCCTTATGTGTACTGTTTGTGTGCCTAGTCTGTGTGACCAAACTGAAAAGAAACCATACAATCAAAAACCAAAGCGAGACTGTTTCCGTCACCAGTCTCCTCATGTAAACACAACAGGAAAATTTGCCCCAGAACTGATGAAACTACTCCAGGCAACAAATCCCTGTGATTGCAAGTCCCGTTGAGCGTGCTGACCTTATCTCAGACCTCAAGATCCACTGATCAGAAAGACAATCTGATAATCCTGCTTACTGTCGTGTAAATCACAAAATCATTAATTTTAGAGATGCTGTTCATTTTCCACTTTTTCCAAACTTGACAATTTGCGCAAGGCCTGCCAGTCATCTGCCTGCAGAATTGAACACAATAATTTGTAATTAATTACCTTGTTCAAGTTGCTTCTTTCTTAAAAATGTCTTGGTAAAAGAGAGAAAACTTTCATCACTGTTTGGGTCACCTTCACTTATCAACACTGACAAATCTGAAAGAAAAATGAGACACAAGAAGAGTGTCGATTTTCAACAAGACACTTTCACTAAAATAAACTTCCTTTATCACAGGTTCACAAACCACGTACCCTGCTCTTTTGGCAATATGAGATATTTTGGCATAATATCGCCCATTATTTTTCGTAAGAGAGATTCTTTTAATGAACACGAAAGAATGGTATGTCTTATGGGTGTAACTTTTCCTCCAGACTATACTTTCTGGTTTAGTTTTGGGATATGCATATTTTTGGCTATTAAATGCAAGTACCACCCTCTCATAGGGTTTTCATCCCTTCCCACCACCTAGATTAAACCATGTTCAATGCATACACCACAAAATTTTCCGGGGAGAAGTTCTGGGGGGTGATGTTCAAAGCATAATAATTTTTGTGGGGGGGGGGGGAAGGGGGTGGGGTTGAGAGGTGCTAAGATTTGAAGAAATATTTTCTTACCTGAGTTACCATTCTTTCTTTTCTTTCGTTCTTCATCTCTTCCAGGGGAATCATTCAGCAAGGCTCCCCTTTTAGAACCAGCCCGGAGCCGTGTTCTGTGATCCATCCCGACCTCGGGTGATCTCTCGCAGCTGTCATTACTGTCGTCCAGTTTAACTCCACCGTCGTCCGTAAGCGGTTCTATAATTATTGTCTCGGTCGTTGGTTTCCTACTGCCTTGGAATTTTGGGTCGAAAATACTGAGAAGAAGTTTCCCCGGTCTCATCAAATGCTGTGTGATGAATTCTAGCGCGTCGTCGTAGGGAAGTAAACGCATGTGCTCCTTCGTGGCGTTTTGAATCAAATCCTCCTCACTGCTCGATAACAGATAACCGACTTGGCTCCAGAGGGTTATAAACGCGTTCATTGAGAAAGAAAAGTAATCTTTCAGGAGGCTTGAGTCGTTTATACGGGCGACATCTGCTAGCAACACCATGAGGTCTTCCCGCCGCTTGAAACATGTCCATTCTCCAAGAACCGGGCAGTTGATCGGTCTCTTTCGCAGAAAAGGTGATCTAGATATCGTTGCACTCATCTTGCCGAGAGTTAAATCGAAAATGCGTCGCTTCGTTCTTGTGATTTTGTTCAAAATCAGACTGTTTCAAGCGCTGCGCTAGCTCACAGAATGAATTTTGCAGTCATTCGAAGACAATCCTATATTTGTTTGCGTTTTCGCGCGAAATTTGGACTCCTAAGGGCCTGGGGTAAAGTTCAGATTAAATATTTTAAAACCAAATTTAAAATTAACCTTTGACCACACCCATAGCGCATAGTCCAAAAAAAAATACAGAAACAAATCTCTAGCTCTTTTCCTGGTGTTTGACTGATGTTCTACTAGATTTTTTACAGTAATAATAAACCATCTGAATGCAATGGTCACAAGACACAACTCCATGGTAAGGCCAGTACCTTACGCATGCGACCATTGCATTCAGATGGTTTTTTTTTTTTTTACAGTGACAACAAAAACCAACCGTGCCTTGTCTGATTGCAATAAAAATATGTTGTAGTTCAATTTTATCCTTGATTCAATTTTTATATTTTTTTGTTTTATATTCATTATGATATACACCTAATTGCAATAACGTTGTCATACAAAAATGGAAAAAACGAATAAAGAAAAAAGCCAAATAGGAATTAATTAGCCATGCAAATTACATTCTTAGATCTTCATAATTCTCAAAGCAATTATGGACGACGGTGTGATTCTTCACTTTGATATCAAATGAGTTGAAACAAGTTAAATTGGCCACCTAAAAGACCTTCTGAGCCCTAACCCTTCGTCAGAGCAATTCCCTGAATGTAGTTAGCGTACCTATCTATTTGGGTAATTTGTTTTCCCTTTTTGCATCTTTATATGACGACGTTATTGCAATTAGATGTATTTACATAAAAAAGAACAAAGGAAAATGAATATTGAACCAAGGATAAAATTGAACATATACATGTCACTTAAGTATTTTTTGGACTTTACATGTTTCCTTTCAACATGTACAGGGGTCCGCTTTCATCGGTTCCAGCTGGGTAAGACGAAGCCTCCTTGGTTTTGATTCGGTTTTATAGTAGTTATCATATATTCATGTATATTTTTAATATTTACACTGCAAAGTAGGTCACATTTCAGCCGGCCCGGGGGCTGCAATGATTTTACTTCTTAATAAAGCTATCTATCTCATCTATCTTATTTCCCTCGAACACACGTGGATTTCCTAGGCAGTCCTTTTACTCGCGAATGGTCATTTAAAATTTTGAAACTGGTGTGTCCTCGATCGCACCAAATCCGGACAAAATTTCAAAGTAGAGTAGTCCGCCAATCTCCTAGAAACCTGCGATTAGGAAAAAAAATAACTAAATAAAACTGTTCACTTCAAGCTGTCGTTAGGGATGGACAGAGCCCATGGGCTCCTGAAATTGTATAGCTATTCGAGTATATTGTGCACCTAAAATAGTTTTCGGGCCCTGGAAGTTATCGGGAGTTTCGAGAAACGGGCCCCTGCACCAATAGTCAAACTAGTTCCAGACTCTCTGTAAATTAGAGTGAATTGTTCAAATGGTACACGACAATCTGGAACGGAATTTCCGATTCGGGAGGCTCTGCTGACTATTTGCATAACCCGTGGACCAACCGGTTTCCCCATGTAAATGCTAAACAACCCTCGTATATCCTGGGCACTTTCCACTTGGCCTTTTCGGTTCAGCCGGTTGAACGCGCGGATCCACTGGAAATTTTGGCGGAACAGACGGTCGACGACCTTCGGAAGTACTCCACTTTTTCCGCCAGTTCCAACCGGTTGGAACTGAAATTACCTTTCCATTTGCACAAAATTCCATTTCTGCTGCTCTTCCTCTCATCTCCATAATACTGTAGACTCAAAATAGTTTTGCGCTCTATTCATTTATTTTTATTGAAAAACAACAACAAGTAGCTGTTATTGAAACAAACTTAGAATCATTTCCGCTACTCGACAAAGATTATATTTCCTCGACAAAACTGTGCACGATGTCGGAAAGAAGTGGTAGTGTAACATCCATTCTGTTGGCTTCAGTGCGCCATCAATGTTTTTTATTTACCCATGAGATTGCAAATCAGGACAGTAGCTGGAAACGAGGTTCTTCTCCTGGGCGGAAAAAGCCTTTCCGTTTGACACGGAAAGTTTCCGGAACTGATTTCACCCGAAAATTTAGGCTAACTGGAGAGCGCTCCTGGTCTCACATGTTTTTCTTTCCTCTTCTCAAACGAAACTGAGCCACGAAAATGGCAAGTTTCATATTTTCACAAAAACCACAGCCTGATGACTGCCGGGGATGACTGCTTAGGTACCACCCCTTGAACCATATTATGCTCTTCCTAAAAACTTGTCACCAGGTGCCTCAAGCCTTCCCGAGATTTCGCCACGTCTCAGTTTATATCATTTATGCAGTAACAGTGACGTGTGTGCAAATTTTAATCACGTTTCACTGACGTTTGTGTGCTGGGGGCACAAACTTGCCCCCAGCATACAAACCATTTTTTTCGCTATTTTGCAAGACATGATTCTCAAACTTGGCTTCTTTACTAATTTTAAGGTGCTCACTCAGCAGCGTCGATAGATTTTCGCTACTGCATGGCCAATATCTGAAGTCGAAAAAAAAAACATGGAAGGGTATATTAGAAATATTTCTGCAACAAAGCCGCGTTGAGAGCTACTCTACTTAGATCACAGGCAGCCCAAGCTAAGGTTGAGAGCTGCGCATAAATTAGACTGTTTTTTCCACGCTATGCATAATAATGACATCGGCAACATTTAAGAGTTTGTATGGAAATGATACAAAACGTCTCAAATTGCCACAAATCAGAAAGAAGTCGAAATAAAAAAGATTTGTCTTATTTCATTGTTTTATTGGTCATTATTGGAGGGCTTCCTGGGCTGGTTTAAAGCTTTTTGGGCGAGAAATTGAGGTTTATATTTTTCATCAGTTACTGAACGTTTAGAATTAATTAAAGGCAGGAAACAATTTCACACTGCACCTCACTTGAGGTTCCATAAATTCCATCACAATAAAGGAATCGCCCTACAACTTCAAAGGTGTATTCTTGGGTCTTGCGCATACCTCTGTTCTTTCTCATGGGTTCCAGATCCTATTTTAAGCCGTCGAAAATCCCTCTTAAATACGAAACTCGCCTTTCCTGGCATGCGTTTTCATTTGAAGTGCACACATGAATCATTGCGAGCCGTGTTTCGACGACAAAATGTCCCTCAGCCGGGGACAGGGTGAGTGAGATTGTCGACATTAGCAAACACGACACTGCGGAGTCCAGAGAGGTCGGTTTACAGAAATAGAAAAATATTAGAACGGCCGTGAAATTCACTCGCCTCACTTGACTTCGAAAACCATAATTTTGTTTTAGGGACGAACGAAGAACTATCTTTTGCTGCACTCTAATCAATCCATTCGATGATTTTATCCCGATTATTTGGCGCAAGTGATCCTGCTCACTGCCCGCAAAACAACCTCATTATTTAATTCCCATATATAGGGTTGTCTGCCCTAAAAAAAAAATATTGCTGTGACCGTGGAAAATACCCACCGCAATTTCCATTCCTTTGAAAACCGGTGCAGTTTTTTTTTCTAGGTGGAACTGCTCCTCGTCTCTGCTTCTAAATTTCGACAACATTTTTTTTGCGGTAAACAGGTAAATGTGACGGAACAAATCACTATGCTAATATATTGTCGCACGAAGACATTAAAGCGTGCTCGTGGCGTCAAGTGAGGCGACTAAATTTCACGGGCGTACCGATAGTTTTCTATCAGGCCCTCAAACCGACCTCTCTGGACTCCGCAGTGTCGCCTTCTGCTTGTGGACAATCTCACTCAGCCTCTCCCCGGCTGAGGGACATTTTGTCGTCGAAACGCGGCTCGCAATGATTCATGTGTGCACTTCAAATGAAAACGCATACCAGGAAAGACGAGTTTCGTATTTAAGAGGGATTTTCGACGGCTTAAAATAGGATCTGGAACCCATGAGAAAGAACAGAGGTATGCGCAAGACCCAAGAATACACCTTTGAAGTTGTATGGCGATTCCTTTATTGTGATGGAATTTATGGAACCTCAAGTGAGGTGCAGTGTGAAATTGTTTCCTGCCTTTAATTAATTCTAAACGTTCAGTAACTGATGAAAAATATAAACCTCAATTTCTCGCCCAAAAAGCTTCAAACCAGCCCAGGAAGCCCTCCAATAATGACCAATACAACAATGAAATAGGACAAATCTTTTTTATTTCGACTTCTTTCTGATTTGTGGCAATTTGAGACGTTTTGTATCATTTCCATACAAACTCTTAAATGTTGCCGATGTCATTGTTATGCATAGCGTGGAAAAAACAGTCTAATTTATGCGCAGCTCTCAACCTTAGCTTGGGCTGCCTGTGCTTAGATTAAAGATTGATAGAGATTGTAGTTGCCTTTGGGCTTATATTTGTTTACTTAGATTTCTTAAGATCAGTATAACAATGAAAGATTTTGCTTCAAAGTGATGCACCTTTCCGAATGAGACAGTTTATCTCAAAAGCATGGGTATATTTGCCGAATAATCGTATTTTTGCCACGTTGATTTGATGTAGCCACGTGGTCTTTTAACAACAATTTCAACGTGGGGGTCAAACAGTGCTCACGTACATGACATATTGGTGGATCATGCGGCTTTCCGCTGACTCGGTTTCTCGCGGATTCGTTTTGCTGGAGCCTGCTAGATTTTGCCACGTCGAGTTTCTGTAGTACAAACGTGTACCAACTGTTTTGTCTATTCTTAAACGTTGCGACCCGCTTGTTTTCCTTTTGTACTTTAGAACCACAAGGAGCTCCATATACCTGAATTCTTGTCCAGAGGTAAACATGGAACGATTCTTGTACGTCGTGTTCTGTGCATTTCTTTTCACCAGCTGTATTTGTGCAGCCTCTACTGGAAGGGACAGACCTAAACCGCATGAAGAAAATCTCTCTGACAAAGATCACACGGTAGATGGAGAACACGGTACAGAATACGACCATGAAGCCTTCCTTGGAGATATGAAAGATGAATACGATGAACTACCCCCAGAAGAAGCTAAAAGGCGCCTTAGAGTTCTGGTCAAGCGAGTAGATTCCGATAAAGATGGCTATGTTACGGAAGAGGAGCTAACAAAGTGGGTAAAGGATGTCTTTTCTAAACGCCTAGCGGAAGGAGTAGAGGAAGATGCGAAATCAAAGGATACGGATGGAGACGGGAAGATCACCTGGGACGAGTACACGAAGTCTTCATACGGTACAGAAGAGTTAGGCGACTCCCCCGATGAAGAAACTAAAAAGATGTTAAGCACTGACAAGAGGCGATTTGACACTGCGGACAAGGATAAAGACGGAGCACTGAATAAAGAGGAGTATGTTCACTTCATGCACCCAGAGTCATCGCCAGAGATGGGAGATATTCATGTCATAGAAACTATTGAAGGTTGGTAATTAGTTACCAAAAAATCTAGGAAATTTGTTTCTTTACTTTTATGTGTCACGCACTTGCCTTCAAAAACCATGTTAAACATTTATTTATTTTTCTGAGTTATTTTCACTTATTGTAGTTACATAAACAAGCTTGAGTTTGGTAACGACGTCCTTTCAGTAGATTAACACCAAATCTAACTAATTTTTTCACTTTGGCCTGATTTATCTCATAGTTTTGAGTCCTTTTAGCATCTGAATCACCAGAACCCTTTTGTGTGGCATTCTCATTATTAAGACCTTTTTAGTGCCCTTTGTTCGTGAAAAAAAGTGTTAAAACAGGTGATCTTTTGTCTGGTTTATGTTAATCAGGGAAATTGTGTTGGTTTTTTGTCTTTTTATTAAAAATAATATTTTCTTGGAACACAAAAGGAAACAAAATTCACAAAGCAAAATTTATTTGAAGTTTCTTTGTAAAAGTTTCAATTTCCATGGCTATAAATTTAATGAGCAACCATTAATTAAAAATTTCATAAAGAAAAAAATTTCATAGAGGACAAAGTCAATATTCAGTAAACCTGATATTGGATCAGCCAGTTTTGCACGGGACAGCTGAATTAATCTTCAAAAATATCACTAGATAAATACAAAGGAAGAATATTTTGGTATGATTATTTAATATTTCCAAAATTAAGCTGAATCAATTTTTCCTTCTGGATAGCATTTTTTGTCAATTGCTTTTTATATTCCTTGTTTGCATTAATTTTATGCACTTACTATTTTCTTGTCAGATTAATCATCATTAAAAGCAGTTTAAAATGCACTTATTTGCAATATTTATTACGACCTGCAACTTCCTTTCTATAGAGATTTGTGAACTCCTTTGTTGTCATCAACTGGGACAAGCTTTACGCGGTGTGTTTTGTATGCACAGCTTATTTTTGAAAGCACTTTCATTTTTCCCAAGTGATATTCATGCAGGAAAAATTTTCGTCAGTGTTGATTTGATTTGAAATCTTGCTTGTTGAGTTACTCATTAAAAGCTACTCTTGGCATTTTTGAAAATAATTGCAAGGTGGGAAATTTTGTTAAAATGTCATGTTTCCTTACTAATCTTTATAGGGCTTTGAGTTTGTTTAAGAAATGTTTTTCTCCAAATCTGAAGGCTACCTGCTCTTTTGATAGGAAATTGAAGATGAAGATTTAATCTTTTTAGAGGGTTAGGTCTTGACCAAAATGTAAAATAAATAAGCCATAAAAATTTTAAAGTTTTAAAAGGAATTTAAACTGATTTTTGAGTGGAATGGAACAGTCAAAATGCAAGGGTTTTGGAAAGCAAAGGTATTTTATTATTCAGTTTCTATTCATTGTTAATGAATGGTAGGAGTGTATCTATTTACAGTGCTTTCATTAAGCATTAACAGCTAATGAAAAGCGTCAGCTATTTCGCTCAGAGAAGGCGGCTAATTTTTTCCCTAAAGTGAAGTACCGGTAAATAAAGAAAGATTCTTTCAAACCCGTTGTTGATACAGTCGGTTTCTCTACTCAAACCAGCTGCCTACCTCAAATTTTATTGAAATCCTCATATTTATGTAAAAGAATGACACAATGCTGAAGACAGGATAACTTTGAAGTTGTTTGAAGACAGGATAATATTATCCTACATAGAAACCCTCCTGAAGTACAGAATGTACGTCCAACCTGATGCAGAATATCAGCTAGATAGAGGATATTACATGGTCACGCGGAGATACGACGTTTGTCTTCGAGTGTTGAAAATTATTTCATGAGTGAGCACAGCGAACATGAGGAGATAAATATCGTATCTCCAAGCAGCCAAGTAATTTTCTGTTTATTATATAGACACCAATGAAATACCAGGATAACATTTTCTTGGATTGATCCTTTATTTGCTGAATCAATCTAATAAAATATAGATCTTACACACACTCGAATTTTGGTTGAAAAATAGAGAAAATAGTAGCATTTATATGTATTCTGAATATTATAGCAATAAGGCATATAAATTTCACAAATTACATTGGCTGAGACTGAAGTAGCCATGACAACCGTGATATCTTCACATGTGAAAGATAAATCGTATCTGTACTGGATACGAAATGTTTGTCACCGGAAAAATCCTTTGTCCGGTGTCTGTGTAATAAACAACAATTTATCCACTTGGAAAAATTATGTGCCTGGATGGAGAGAGGAACTGTGAGAGTACAATAGAAAAAGTGCCAAGGTGGGAAAAAAAGGGTAAAAAACTAACTCAAATGTACTCAGCTGTGTCAGGCAACACAGAGTAAACTGCTTTCTATTTTTCATTCAAGATATTGACCGTGACAAGGATGGTTATGTAAGCCTGGAAGAATTCCTTGGTGATTATCGTGATCCTGATGATGCTGAAGCTGAGGAACCTGAGTGGGTAAAGGAAGAAACCAAGAAATTCAAGGAGGAGTATGACAAAAATCATGATGGCAAACTAGACAAGGAGGAGGTAGGTCAAACCCTTTAACAGATAACAAATGTATTTTTTTGTTACATTTTAAGATCACTACGTAGCATTCACATAAAACAGTGTTATAAGAATGGTTTATTGTGAAGCGTGGCAACATGTTACATATATTGGCATTTATACTTTGCACTGGTGTGTCAAATGAGGACTGCACATTTTCACCAGGGAAACAACAACAAAAAGAATGGCCCTTTTAAAAAGCGGTTTCACATTTAAATAGCTTTTTGAATTGTTTTGTTTTTAAATAGCTTTCTCAAATTGTTTTGTAGTTGGTTCACTACAATTTTGAGTTAGCCCCACAGCAACTTTATCTACTATTTCTTGGATTTTTTTTTCTATTTATTTTAACACTCTTTCTCATAATCATGGTCTGAGTTGTGTACATAAACCACAATACCACCCTTGTTGCAAGTCATGTGGAGATCAGGTTCCCAGGAATCTGTGGTTTGGAAATTTGATTGTAGTTGTAAAAAGAAAATTTTATTCTTTTATCTTAGACAGGAAGATTAGTCCTTTATCAGTTTTTGTAGGTCTCATCAAATATGATAGAAATTTTACCCGAGTAAATTTAGCCGGCCAATTTTGAACGTTTTTCAAGAATTCTAAACTACACCAAAATAAAAGGCATTAGTGTAAATAATTAAAGACCAGTTTGTCATTAATTAACTAATAATGATTTTTTTGATAGGTTAAGCTTTGGATTCTGCCAGAAACTGATCACATGATGGCTCAAGAAGAAGCGCGCCATCTGATCTCATCTGCAGATAATAACAAGGATAGTAAACTGAGTGAAGACGAGATTGTTGAGCACCATGAAACATTTGTTGGCAGTGAAGCAACAGATTATGGACGTGCCTTACCAAAACATGTAGAGCTTTAAGAATTCAAATGGTTTTTGGTACTTTTATATGAAAAAAGCCCCTTTTGCTAAGTTATAATCTTACAGGAGGTTTTGTACCTTTTTGACTGCGATTTGTTAGTAAAAATTATAAAGTTGGTACTTATTTAAGTTTTACACCCATAGCATCCATTTCCCTGGCAGCAGTTTTTTAGTCCAAAGGGGGTTGAATACTGTGGGTGTGAGACTTGAGCAATTAACCCTTTAAGCCCTAGCATCATTATACAAATTCTCCCTACTGAACTCCATTTATTGTGTTGAGCACTATTTGGGAGAACTTGTTCAAGCATCAAGACAATTCATCTTCAGCGATCAATTCCTTAATACCCATGACTTGTATGTGTTATAATGCACTGATATGATGAGGAGAAATTTCATACTGATCACTACTGGGGCTTAAAGGCTTAAAACCCAGCCAATCACTAACCTCACAATTTAGAAAATTATCTTACAAGTGTCACCTCAGTTAATTTTTTTCTAACGGTGAACACATCAGTCAATTTGCTTTGGAGGCTAGTTGTGTGGTTGCTAGTGTAGTTTTATTAGACTTCTGACATGCTTGGTTTACATTCACGTAGTCAGCTCGGCAAAAAAGTTGCTTTAGTCACTTCGTAATTATATTAAAATTAATAAGCCAATTAGAGTGGAAAGTTATACATTTGTAAGAGGTGATTTAGGTTGAAATGTTTGAGAGGATTTGATTTTGAAGTAAAGTGGTATTTTAAAGATGTTATGTTGTGTTTCTTATCTTCTGTATCTTTGTTTTAAACGCGTTAAACAAGACTGAACTGTCACCAGTTTTGATGGAGTATGGAAAATTTGGAAGTCGAATGAAAAGAAGAGTACCTCGCAGTTGTCTCTATATTTTGCATTTCGGCTCGACAAGAAAAACCACGCTACTGGCTTCATTGCTTGAAATTAACAAAACCTGTGAGTTTGACCGCTATGTCTTGCCAAGGGTCCAAAGATACACGTGAGTGAATTTTGGAGTTTTAACTGCAGACGCGTCCGTATCGGTAAAAATATCTAATTTCGCTGACTTATTTCTTCGAATATAGTTAAGACATAGCGCTCAAATTCACAGATTTTGTTAGTATGAAGTTCTTTGTAGTAGTGTTGATGGTAATCGAAATGCAAAATATAGAAAAACTACGAGGTTATCGATTTTTTTAACGTGGACTTATTGAAACAATACACACCGGGTCTCCAATGCTGGTCATGCGCCAACAACTTCTTTGACATGCTGACCTCATCAAGCCACACAACAAGGGGAATCCCCCACACATCGATAGCGTGAAAATCACGTTTAGTGAAAGCTGCCAACGTTGAACATGATTAGACTTTCAAAACGTGCTCACTGCGGTTGCCAAGTCCTAAAAGTGGCTACGATATGAGTTTGCGCATTGGGTTTATTTTAACTGATGACTAATTATATTGGTCAAAGTTCTATTTGCGCGAATTGCGAAGCAAAATCGTCACGGTTGATAAACCAGTCTTTTTGCGGTCAAACTGTCTCTCTGCTGGCTTTACAACTGAAAATAGTCTAAACAACGACAGTTATGGCTACTGGTTGTGACATTTTCGAAAAATTTAGTTGGATCTTCACATGATCAAGGAGAAACTGCCGAAGCAAACGTCGACGGAATTGAAAGCATGGAAGAGCACGTTTCGAATGGAAGTGAGAAGGCATTGGTTTTGAACGTTGATGCTCAAATTATGCAAATTGGAAGACAAAGTGACATAAGTTTCGGTTCAATGGATGTTCTCACTTCTCACTGCAAAGCAAAGAACGGTGATAAATGCGGACCTGTATTGCGAGAGCATTGGACGCCCATTGAAAAGTTGACTGTCGGTCGAAGCAGAAGTGGTTTTCCCGACTGTAAATGCGATCACAGGGGCACCCAACGGTTCCTTTCGGGGAATATCTGTTCGGAAGGTCTAAACTCGCATGAGATTTTCGGATTTAATTGTGGTGAAAGCTAGACATTTCTTTGGCGAAACATCACGTCGCACTTTCATAACAAGAGAACTTATTAGTTCCTATTGTTTTCGGAGGGACAAATATGTCGTTTAGAGTGCAAAATATTGGGGCATCTAGAATTTTCGGCGAGCCATCAGCAGCTCGGAAATTCGAATGATGGGATTCTGTTTCCTAAAATTTTCTGCGGCCTAAATTTTCAGCTAAGAACGCCGAACAGATCAATCTGTATTAGCTTACACGAATATGCCTTAAAAAAGCTCTGAACCGATCTAAAAAAGCAGAAAATGATATTTCAAGAATTTTGCTAAATTTTTCTCGTTGGGTGCCCCTGCGATCATTTGGTTCAACTGTTGGTCTGCAAGAACGAACACACGAGAGAAACTCTCGACATCACGGATAAATACGAAATAGAAGTGACCGTAACTTACGATGAAACAAATGGAACAAGAGGTCCTAGCCTTCAAATGCCCGATTATCAGTGCAAACACCTCAGAACTGAAACCAAATGTGGTGTAAACAGAAGCATGGCAGGTGTTGTAGGATTTCTCTTTCGCTTTCATGAGCCAACAACAAAATACAAGATTGTGTTCACTTTGCAGACAGCTCCGCCGAAAAAGAGAGGGAGAAAGAAAATCTCGAAAGAACACAGAGTTTGTGAAAAGTTCAGCCAAATTTCAATCACGTTGGAAACGGGATTCAGGCAGTTAACGAAATCAGGCAAACCAAGGAAAGGGATGAATGCGAGAAAAATACACCCGTCTTCTGAGCTGGGCCCAGCATCGCTTTCTAAGACGAACATGGAACTGTGTAAGCAATCCACGTGGGTGGTGAATCAGTTACAGTTGCGCCGTAATGACGCTAAGTGGGATGACTTTGACAAATTCTCTCGCGTCCTACTGCTTAGATTTTCCGACACGGACACGCAAATAACAATTAAACTGGAACAAAGCAAGGCAGCTCTTTACAGAAATGATTTTAAAGGTTCTTTACAGCTTCTCGATGAATCGTTCAGGCTGATGCCTCAAGCGAAGAATATGCATCTTCTTGCTGGTAGAGGCTATGGTTATCGCGCGGGGGTCGCGAGGCGGCTGAAACATTTGGGCGATGCTGATCACTTTATGCAGCTAGCGGAACAAAACAATCACGCGTGTCACACGAACCTCGACACGAGCTACATCGCTTACGAGAAAGCTAGCGTGTTGCTTGATTTCATTGGACTCTTACCCCAGCGTAGCCTTAAACAAGTAAGCGAGGCCTTGCATAACCTGGAAAAGTGCATAGATGTGTGTCTGCGAGTGGAAATGGAAGACAGCGATCTCTGCGTTCAGAGACACCACTTCGCGTTTGTTAAAATTGCAATGCTTCTTCTTGATTGTGGCACCGATGCTGCGCGCGAACGCGTTCTAAGCGAGGATTTTATCGCGAAAGGCCAGGATTGTTTGAATACAATAAAGACGAAATACTGGTCGGAGATCACAGAGGGACTTAAGATTCAGTTCTACCTTGCAAACTCAGATCTGGAATACCGTAAAGGTAATTTTATGGAGGCAGTGAAGTTTGCGATTTTGGCTAAGGATAAGGCAGAAGAATTCGGTTTCAACACAGAAATTTCTCTCGCGCAGGAACGTCTCGAACACTTGAGGGTTCTCGCTCGCGGTGAGGCGACCGGAAATGGTTCATGCTCGACGCCAGCAACACCTGTCAGTGCTAGTGAAGGGGAAAAAGGTGACATCAGTTCGTCTGGATCCGAATCGGATTGGCTGAAGATTTTAAAGTGACGCCACTAACCTTACAAAAAAAAAATTAAACATAAATAAAAAGTGTGAAGAGAAAGCAGTTACGAAGTGACACTGAGTGACGAAATATCTGTAATTTGTTTTCCTTCCGAGTAAAAAGGCGGAAGTAAATTCCGCAAACCCAGGGGCTCCTAGCAAACCAGATCAGTTTTATACCTTATTCCACCATGCACACTAAACTAATAGTGCAATTTCGCGATTATTAAAGGGCGATGTTTCATGACTCTTAAGTTTTAGAATTTTGGGAAAGTTTTTGAGGAGAGCGGTTTTATTAGTCTCATCAATTTACATGTAAAACTAAAAGAATTCTCGTCTTTTCTTTTCTTTTACGAGAAACGCAAATTTTAAATACCATGATCCATCTCACGATAATTTCCTACAGTAATTTGTGTAGATCTGAGTTGTAAGATACACGGTGAACGGAACTTGTGATAGCCTGTAGCGAGACTGAAATTTGCTTTGTTTATTGTTCTTTCAGCAACAGCTGTAAAAGCACAGTATGAAAGCGTAAAATAAGCATAACGAAAGCATAATGTTCTTATGTATTTTACAGAAAGAAAGTTTCTTCTATGCTGTTAGTTTTCCTCGAAAGGTCATAAAATACAGTGGGTTTTTTCCTCTGTATTAACATTTACTCTAAATAAATACAACATGAGAAAATAGAAGCAAAGCCTGGGCACAATCCAAACTGAAACACCTGAACTGGCCAAGCTCAGGGGGACCCTAAAATAGCACGACTTGTTAAAACTAGCACTGATACGAAAAATATTAAAACTCGTTTCTCAAAAGTGAGTATGAATTTTGACACTAATTATTCCTTTGTTCCTTAACTGAAATGTAATTTTTATCTGGGCCACTATTCCGGTCTGAAAATTTTTAAATCAAAATTTCACTATATTCTGTTCCTCCAAGCTAAAATCCAAGGCCTTTATTCACCACTGAGGTTGTTTGCTCATTCTGTGCTCTTTACTTGTGGTTGAACAGGTCCTTTATCGAACCTCTGTAAAGACTAAGATCACATTTTCGCCTGATTTTCGTTACGTGAATTGAGTCAATAAAAATAGAGTTGAAGTCATAGATGCTTTTCGCTCCTTTCTTCCTTCTGTGTGTTCCGCAATTTGTGAAACTGCAACTTTTACTATTCTACTCATTTGATTTTCGTTATTTCTTTTCGGTTAACAAAACATGCGAATTTGAGCGTTATGCTAGATGCGAGGACACAGGTGAATCAATTTAGAGTGTTTTTTTACAGACGTTTGTATGAGCGTTACTTTGTATTGATGCAAGATTTGGGTACCGTCATTCGAACGTATGTCAAATTTTCACTGAATTATTTGTCTTAAATGCTTAAATTTGCTTTAATAAGACGCTCTTTCCAGTGAATTTTTCGTTCGGAGCCAAAAAACAACTGAATTAGAAAAACATGCGAGGTCGTCTCTTGGTAAAATGCTGTGTCAAACCTCTTGCCCAGCAATTGATTAATTCAGTATTATTTTTCACTCAAGATGTGACACGTCAGTTAAGCTAAAACCTAGGAACACTTACTCATGACTCGTGTATCCAAGCTGTGAATCTAACTGTTTATTCATAAGCGATTACAAAACCATAATTAATGCTGTAATGTTCTGATTACACAGCTGGAATAAACCGAACTCATGGCACCAAATGATTGGTTTTCTCACAGCCCAATAGCGTCTTACCACTTACAACTAACTAATATGATAAGAAATTAAGCACTCAGTAGAGCTACCCTATACATCCTAATTCTGTTTTACGGCTTAGCTCTCTGCAATTCAAGACTACATTCCAAGATCGCCTAGTGCACCTGTTTTATACTCTGAGATCGATTCATGAACAATGAGAGTTTTTAATATAGCGTCATTGTGTGTAGTAGTATTTACAGGTCAGTTAAGTTTCATTTCGCTCGTTTTAGCGGAGGTTAAACCACACGAAGATCACTTTCATAAACACGAACATTTCGGTGCAAATCAAGAACACGACGTGCGTTATGATCACGAGGCTTTTCTCGGTCCAGAGGCCGAGGAATTCGAGAAACTGACGCCCGAGGAGTCTAAGAGAAGGCTTAAAATTATTGTCACGAAAATGATCGACACCAACAGAGACGGTCTGGTTTCGCCCGATGAGTTGTCGGTATGGATTGAGAAGCAGAGGAAAGCATTCATGTACGAAGACGTGGACAAAAGAATCGCGAGGGAAGACAGAGATGGCGATGGAGAAATTTCTTGGGAAGAGTATTCTAAAGCGGAGTATGGCGAGTGGGACAATCCTGATAAACTACCAAAAGACCATGTAAGTTTTTTTAAGTTTTTTTCTAATTTTCCTTTTCTCGTCTTTTTGCATTTGGTTGAACACATATTGGCACCCTGATGGTACTAAAGAATGAGAATTGTCAGCCAGATTTCAGAACTTTCCACTCCGGAAAATGGAAAAATTAGCGCACCACTGACAATCAATGTGCGGCATGCGGTATATACTGCCTAACAGGGTCTAATTTTTGAGTGATCAAACTAACAGGCAAGGACATAAAGTAACTTAAACTATTCTTTAGACACATTAAAATTTTCTTCTCTTTAGCATCCTACTCCTTAAAGGTCCATAAAAACAATGATCTGGCAAAATATGACGCGCGTGTACACCGGAGAACTTCCAGGATTACGCGCGGAAAGTGAACCTAACCCGTGACTGCGAAAAGAAAAGAAATTATGTCTCCGAAATACTATTTAACAGTTTGTTCTTAAAATAAATTCGAATTCTCTAAAAAGTAAAGTTTATAACATATTGTTTTTATTTAAACAGAACTTACGCCGTCAAATCCGTAAAGCGCAGTACAAGTTTAACATGGCGGATGCCGACAAGAATGGCAAAATGAACCGCGACGAATATGTGGACTTTGAACATCCGGAAGAGAACAAGAAGATGGAAGAGATCGCTTTAGATGAAGTCATAGAGGATGTGGACCAAGATGGGGACGGGTAAGACAAATAAAGTGATTCACATATCATTTCTGAGTTTGTGCTGTTCGAGTGCTACCACAGGTAACCCAAGCTCACACTGCGAGTGTAGTGATAAATATTTTACGCTTCTAGAAATTATTTGTTGAATTCCCATACAAATCCTTACATTTATCACCATGCTTGCAGTAGAAGCTTGGGTTAACCCTTTAAGCCCCAATAGTGACCAGCATCAAATTTCTTCTTTTAAGATCAATGCACAATTAAGTGCACAGGTGTTGAGACTTAAGGGAGTGAACACTAGGGATGAACTCTTTTGATATTTGAACAACTTCTCCCAACTAGCACTACGACAAATGTAGGGCAACCAGTACGGAGAATTTATATGCTGACACTGGGCATTAGAGGGTTAACTGTAATGCCACCGGGTCTTTACAAACGACCGTCGAAACGAAATTAATGCCCAACGTTCACTGCAGTGCCTAACTAAAGCCGTATTTTTACAGATTTAGTCTCAATTTGAAGTAAAATTTGTACAAATATCAACAGGAACGGGATAACTTATAAAAAAAAAAAGACCATACACAGGGTACAGGGCTGTGAATGAGTGATCTCTCACTAGTATTTGTGCATATTTTACTTCAGAGGGAGACTGACCCTCTAAAAATGCGCCTTTTGTCTTTTTTAACCCTTTTACTCCCAGACATTTAAGGTGGTTCTAACTTTTGAGTCTGTGGCCATTCAAATGAAACCTTGTCAACAATACTTTCACATGATAGTATTTACATTGAAATATTTTTCAAAATGGAATTTGGGATTCGTCTTGAATTTTGAGTTTAGGCATTCTTGGGAGTGAAAGGGACCACCAGCGATCTCGGTGAACTCGAAATTGGACTTTTTGGAAACTCAGCACCATCGAAGCAGGTTCGGTCTCATACCAAATCCAAATCCTCGCTCTAGGGGTGCGGGAAGAATAAATGCCCTGTGAACGAAGTTGCAACCAATCACTGGATAGCCGCTTTTTGTTGTTAATAAATACTATTTAGAAGTGTGCAACGCTAGGTTTTATCAGTATCACAACTCAAAATTTTATGCATATCATTCAGGGTGATCACTGTTGCTGAATTCCTTGGTCAATACCATGATGCCCAAACGCCCCCAGCCTGGGTGAGACGGCAGCGGGAAGACTTCCACAAAAAATTCGACCTAAACAAGGACGGCAAGATGGACCGAGAGGAGGCCAGAGCCTGGGTTCTACCAGAGAGGGACGACTCGCATGACGAGACTGCGCATTTGATGGACGGGACAGACGAGAATGCAGATGGGTTCCTATCCGTGGACGAGATTTTACTACACTGGAATCTGTTTGTTGGAAGCCAGGCAACTGATCATGGCCGCACTCTACGAAAAGTTAGGCCACATCAGGAACTGTAATTTCGAAAGAAATTCGTAGAGAAGTTTGGAGTAGTCTTTGAATTGACTATCAATAGTCCTGTTTTTGCTTTTATTTTGCCTAAGCTATGCTTTGTGACTAGTTAAAAAAAAGTTCAATATGCTTTCAACCACCAGAGCAAACATGCTTTTGTTTTTTAACCAATCACCAACAAACTAAAGTTTTCCCGCGCTTGGCACTAGTTGCATGTTTTCTTCCCATGGTACCGTTTGCGTGCCTTTGCTTCGAGCTCTGATTGGCTGATTGCATCATTTGCGTTTGCTGTGATTGGTCAGATGTGAATTGTTAGACTTATAACAGTTTTAATTTGATTTTGATTGAAGTCCAATTTTTGTTGTTTTACTATAGCAAAAAATTCCCTTGCGGGATTGTCAACATTCTATAAAACTATTTTAGGACAATCAGGAAAACACAATGATGTAGGAACCATTAGTAAGAAATTTAAAATAAATTTACTTTCTATTCGTTTAACGTTTTATTGATCCTCGCTGAATATGGTGTAAATATGGTGAAGTTTGGGGTAGACGGGAGATCCTTTGCGTTCACCAAGCATGCTACTCCCTCTGATTATTCTACTGATATTGTCTTTGTAAATCCCTTTGATTGTTGGCTTCTATAGATTGAATTCCCAATCGAGAAAATTTTTATTGCCAATTTCAGTGATGATGCAATTACGAAACCCTTGCAGAACAGTCTGAAATGTAAAACACCAGCTCAACGAATGAATAAAATCTTCACGAGTTTTGCAAAGGTGTGCCATCAGTGCAAATTCCTACAAGAACATCTAGTACAGAGGTTCTCCCTTTTCCTCTCTGGAGTTCACTCAATTTAACGAGAGAATCGTTCGAATGAGTCTTCGAGTTACCTAGATCCCAGGCCTCTTAATTTCGCCGGTTTAGGATAAAATGGCCCGAGAGAAAAAGTGACTTCCCTGGCCGTTCGTCTCGGATACGTCACCGAAATGAATTGACCGTGAAGGCCTGGAAAAAGTCGTAAAGGAATTAGCCAAGGAAAGACACACAACCCGTGCCAAGGTCTTTACGCAAACTTCGTGCTCGTTAACAATGAAGGCCTGGTACCTTGTAGTCGCACCCCGTCGTTGTTAGATCTTTGATTTGCCAACGTTAAACAGTGGAAAACGAAGAAGTGAGTGAACATCATTTAATTTTACACCTTCATTTCATATTTTGACTTACATTGTAAAACACGGTTTCATTACATATTTACAATTTGGTACTTTTTGTTTCTTACAACTCTTTTGAAGAGTAGGGATATTGAATAGTAACTCTGCATTCTAAAAATGACCTCACTGCATTTGTTATCTATGTTCACTGATCTGCGACATAAACAACTGTCGAACTTTATGTCTTTTGTGCATGGCAATATCATCAAACCGCTGAGCATAAATTCTGTAAATCTCGTTGCGCCTTTCTCTGGTGTCGTTGATTGACAGCCTAGGCTCCTCCTCTACAGGCTGCCTGTTGCACGATGCAGTCATGCCGCCCTGCACCTTGACTTTTCCCGCCTTTTTCTCCGCGGGACGCGCTTTCTCCGAAGGTTTGCTTGAAGTTTTGCCGCCAATTATTGGAAGTTTAGAACCAGGAGCAGACTGAAAAGTTAAATGGAAAAAAACGTGTTGAAAATGTTTTTCGTTCCTTAAGATTACAATCCAACAATGTCATCATTTAACGTAAAAGATAAAATTGAGCATTGTTCTCTGCAGATTAAAACTGGTTTCATATCGCACCGTGCAAGACTGCTAGTTCCATGCGGGATCGCCAGTATCCCACGAGGCCGTATGTATACGTACCTGAGCTCGGAGCAATTGAGCGTGCCAATAGTTTGATCTTGTCACGTGACCAGCGAATTCTTTGTTGATACCTTCCAATCTGTGTAGAAAGTTATAAGAAGATCAGTATTTACTTCAATTTCTAGCGATATTAACACTAAACTGGCCACAACATCTCTAATGAAAACGGAACGGTTGTTCCCTCCAGCTGGGCATTCTCAGTTTTACTCCGCCAGTGCAAAAAAAACCGTGAACAGTTTTCTTGCTGAAAGTCTGAAATAACTATACAGCAGCCTAGTACCCACGCGTTCTCTTCTCGCTCCACTCGACTTGGCGCGAAATTTCGTGACGTCACCGAATGGTCCTCATTCGGTGACGTCATGGCATTTCGCACCAAGTCGAGTCGAGTGAGCGGGAGGAGTACGCCTGGGTACTAGGCTGACTGTACAGCTCACAGAAGGCGAACTATTTGCAAAAAAGGCCAAGTGGTTCCGTTACTGTCGGTCTGTTTACATTTTCTGCACTTTGAGCTCTCCTGGTGGCTACAATTATTGACACATAAAAGTCATACAAAAGTGTTCGTGTTTTTTTTTTATTCGCAAGGTACCTTTCCAGTTGGATCTACTGATGGTTTTTCCCTTTACTGTCACATTTATTTCATTGCTATTAAAAATTAGCGGTATTATGCGCCGGTCAATTCGAAAGTTCAACATCCCCCCCGGGCAACCCCCCGGGCATTTGAACTTTTGAAGATTGGATTGTTCAAATTCCCTCCCCTCGGGGCAAAAAAGCCGTTCAAATGCCCCACCAATTAGTACTGAAATACCTCTCCTCAAAGACAAATTTCGTCTTCAATCAAACACTTTACACGCCTTTCAGAGAGAGATATGCTGTAATGACACCTTCAAACTTCTTTTAAAGACCCCTTGAAAGAGATATTCACTGACAAAGGCGAAATTCTATCTTGTAAATCCGTCAAACCCTGCAAAAACCGAAAAAACTCACAAACGTATTACGTCAGAACAAGAGATAAATCCGGTTCAAATTCTCCACCCTTCCAACGCAAGGTTCAAATTACCCCCTCCCCGGGCACAATGCAAAGTCAAATGCCCGGGGTATGCCCGGGGGGGGGGATGTTGAAGTTTCGAATTGTTCGGCGCATTATTTAGCGGTAGATAGTCAACGCAAGCGTTTCTTGGTCAGAAGTCACTTAATGTCCTGAGGATTCAGGCGCAAGCAAAGGTAAAATAAAACAATTCTTTGTCCACAAAAATATCGCACTTCGCGCTCAATCTCATTTATCACTAACAAACCGCCGACCGCCTTCTGTCATTCATATTGTTCTGAGAAGTTGAGTTGATCAAACAGTAACGTAAAAACTACTGGGAACTTACTCTCTGGCGAGACTCATCTTTAAGTCATTCTCACTGTTATCAGCTCTTACGGACATCCAGGGTGTCTGCATTACGATCTACAACAAAACGAAAAAACACTTTTTAATGTCTGCACTGCGCCTGGCAGAGAAGCTTTGCTGAGATAACACGTGAAATAAAAATTAAAATTCACAATTTCAGAAGATACGCTCTACAAACACTGCCAAAAAGCCCAAACTGTAAACATCTCTCCGCTACTCTTTTCGTGCCTTTTACTTCGTAGTATCAGAGTTACATGAAAATTGTTGATTTTCATGCATACTTTTTACATATCCTGTGGCATAGCCTTTGTGAAGACGTCTCCTAATTCCTTTACTTCAAAGGAAATAATAGACATTTGCACGCAGGCTGCTGCGGCATAGCCTCCCACGGAGTCGTTTTTAGGAGAGTCGTATTACACTCCTCTGGGGCTAACTGGCATAGCTCGCGCAGAAGTCTTTGCGCGCGCACCGGTTAATAGCGCGTGCTTATTTCTGATTGGTCAAACACGCAAGACATCACAATAGGCATTCAACGTAGAAAACAGTTTGGGTGGATAAAAACTGTGCGAAGACTTTGTTGACGTTATCTTTGTGTTTTTAATTGAGATTTGTGATTATGGGGATTCTAAGATTCGTAAGACGCTTGAACTGTTTCAGTTCTGGTAAAAGAAGAAGCAAGTCAAAGTAAGAATACCTCGCGACATTTCTCAAGGAACTTTTTTGCTGATTCTTTGTCACCAGTTTTTTTTTTAATCCCATGCTGTTTTCGTATTCATCAGGGAGCAAATGGAAAGAGATCTCAGCCACATGCAGGCAACCATCCGAGCAATGGAGGAAAAGGTTGAAACTGCGAGGTATGAGTTTCTGTGGAAAAAATATTTTTCTTTTCCTCGCTAATTACTCTCCGCATCACTTTTTCGCTGCTGTCTTGTAATTGCCCAGGAACCGCGTGTTACATTTTTCTACAAAATTTCACAGGATACAGTAGCTACTCCCGGTATCCAGGCGATTCGCCCGACGGCGATTCGCCCGAAGTGAAAGGTGTTTCGCCCGGATATTAAAGATGAGTTGCCCGGTATTAAAATTGTTAGTGCAAAAATCGACGTAAACAAAACCGGCCCGCGTACGATTTTTTTTCCCGAAGGACACCTCCCAAATGGCTGAATTTTAATTTCGGGCAAATCATCTTTACTATCCGGGCGAAACACCTTTCCCTTCGGGTAAATTGCCGTTGGGCGAATCACAAAAAGCTTTGGACTGAGACAAATGATTGACTATTGAGAGTACTGAGCAAACTTCGTTAGTTAACCTATCGGGAGCACATCGATTATCCATTATTTCTCAAATGCGCATTACGCTCTGTAATAAGGATTTGAACAAGCCCCAGCTTAAGATTTGCGCAATACGCAATGTTCCCTAGTGTTATTAACTGTGCACTCTTGGCATCACGTGGTATGGTCTCCGTTTTCCCGTGCTTGACATCGGTTGCATAATTCTTCGAGTTCTGATTGGTTCATTGTCCTGCGTTATTTGAGTGCGTTACAATTGGTCAGATGTATTACCAAAAAGATGAACACATACCTTTATGTATAAAACACTTATTTATTTTTTTTTTGTCAGGTGGATCATTGATCAAAGTAAGCAACAGCAATTAGCAGAAGAACGAGAGCAGATGGTAAAAGAAACCAGAAACCGTCTGATGGATCAAGTAGAACAGACTGAGATAGAACTGACGGAAACATTAAAACATCGACAACTGACAATGGCCAACATCATGTAAGTTTAAACAAATACGTGCGTAACGTGTGATGCAATGGCATTTAATAAAACCAGGAACATGGAACAGCTCGGAGCAAGAATTTTAAAAAAAGTTCACGTTAAGCCTAAACTCTGACTTAAACCTAACCACTGACTACTTATCGCTAAGCAAGAACTGCTTTCAGGCCTCATCGCTGACGTTTGCCACAAGCCTGTAACTCTTGCGGATAGTAATGAAAAAAATTTGACTAGAATGTAACGGATCAGTGAATGCCATCTCAGATAAACCCGTAAACAAACGTCGGTTTCGCATTTAATTTTCGTGGCCCAGTTTAACCCCACGCATTTAGTCGGTAGGCAAATGTCTGAGGGTAGAAGTTTCGTCAACATCATGGTTTTGTGAGAGCTGGAAGGTAAAAAAAGCGGGGGGGGGGGGGGAGGGGAGATTTCTACCAGTCCACACTAGGCTTTTATTGATTTAAAGGACTTATGCAAGTTAATTTGAAGGTTTTTTTCATACAGCAAACTTAATAACCGTCCCTGGAGAGTGAAAACTTTGTCCTTTCGTATTTGCACTACACTGTGTTATAATTCTGTCATGAAAACCTAGATGATGTCCAGAAAGGTAATGCGTAGTTTTTCTTTACAGTGAAACGGGCCTTCGGAAGATGGCTCTAGAGAAAAACCTGCAAGCTATGGAGAAGAAGGCAACTTTCTTTTGGATGGAACTTTTCCAAAATGACCCGGATCCAAGAAAAACTGCGAAAACGTGGCGTGAAAATCTACGACAAATGCGCTCACAGAACGACATGCACAGAGCTGTCCCACAGCCGCCTCTGTTTCCAATCCTGGACTTTGATGAAGAGGAATTGATTTGGTTGGCTCGGGAACTAGGCTGTGAAGACGTGAAAAGTGTTGATTGCCAAGAAAACGTTTCAGAAATGGCTACCGAACTCTGAATGAGTGATGAATTGTTGGAATGGTCGGATCGATCAAAGACTGTAATAAATAGAATTTATTATTTCTGTGAAATGAATCAGATTAAAAACCCAGGAAACAATTTCTAGCTGAAGTGCTGACCTACGAGTTGTTACAATAACGTGTTATTAAATTGCAGTTGACTGCAATAAGAGATAGATAAGATTAAGTGTATTTGTATGTTTTGAATAAAGTTTGTCGTACATGTGTACATGTAGTTGACAATTTTGACCTTAAGCAGTCTTTACTCCCCTTTCCCCCTCCCGATACCCCAACATCAACTTCATAACACGAAAGCGGCTGAAAGTATCCTTCATCCGATCCTTGATTAAGCAAAAGTGATGTCTGTAGCTAAAGAAGGGTTTCCTCCACATCCCTCTCTCCCTCCCCATTCTGTGCCTTTTAAGTTTATAATTTTAAATGCCTGTTTCTATCCACCAAAGAGAATCTGGGCAAAAGACTGACCTGCTTGGACGGAGTGAGCTGGGGAGAGAGTGAAGCCAGCTTGGCGCGTGGTGTGCCTTGAGGTCGACTCTACAATAAGAAACCGCAGGAATGAGATGACGTCAGCTGAGAATTCTGACAACGAAAGAATTATGAAAAAGTTTTACCTCACGAGAAGAAGAACGTGTTCGTGTTTTTCCTTCGTCGACGTAATCTTCAAAAGAGGAAAAACAAAAAAGAATTAAACTCACTGGAAAACATATCCCGTCAAACCGTCGTTAATACGTAGATTTATACGGTGCTGCTTTACTTAGGCTAACCTAATTCTTAGATGGTTTAAGGTCACTCGCTCTCACTTCCTGGAGAGTTAAGAACCCGTATAAAGGGTGCTTGTTGCACTTATGTGGGGGCGCGGTGGTGTAGTGGTTAGCGTGTTGCACTTCAGATCTGAAGGTCGGTGGTTCGACTCCCAGTCCCTGCCATTGTGTTATTTCCTTAAACAAGATACTTTACCCCACATTGTCTCCCTCCACCCAGGTGTATAAATGGGTACCGGCGACATACTGCTGGGGGTAACCCTGCGATGGACTAGCATCCCGTCCAGGGGGAGTAGCAATATTCTCAGTTGCTTTATGCTAAGGAAACCGGGATAATCTCCGGCCGTGTGGGCCTCCTTTGCACGAGTGCGACTTTGTTGCACTTATAGGAAATAGAGTTCGTGGTTTGGTACCGCTTAGGGCCGATTCAAATGTAAAATGACCGACACTAGAATTACTCGGGGGAAAATTTGACTTCAAACGTAACTTGGTACCTTTCAAGGCTTAAAATGAATCCAAACCACGCCCAAAAAACAAGAATTTGGTAACTTTAGGGTGCTTCTTTCAAAACATCTGACGCCGAGCACCCCTGTTACTTTTATATGACATTCCACACCCCCGGTAATACCAGCAAGTGACCTCAGAGACTGGACACCTAAATGGTAAGTCTAAGGTGTGCAAATAGATCAAAGCCACGCCCAAAGACGAGAAAACGGGTACATGGTACCTCTCAGGGAATTTTTTCAAAATTTGCGAGGGAGAGCGCCCCCTTCACTTTTACATAGCTCACCCCCCCCCCCCCCCCCCCCCACCCTGCTGGGGAGAATAAGAGCGACTTACCTAGGACCGTCAGAGATTAAAGCAAAACTTACCCAGCATCACTGAGACTATAACCAGTGTGGATTTGAGAAGGACCTGATTCCCTTCAGTCTTGTTGAATAATAATGACTGTCCCACTTCATAGAAACCGAGCGAGGCAAGATAGTGCTGAATTTCAGGATTGTGCCACAGTGAGCGGAGAACAAAATCACTCGTCTTCATGATCCTCTCAGGATAACGGCAACTAAGGCTCAGCTGGAGACAGACAGAAACGCATGATTATAACATGTGCTGTTATCATCAGTAATTTTTGTATACCACGAGAAGTAAGGGATAGTGTTCTCACATGTAAACCACCTAAAATGACAAGTCTATAAAATGAGAAGTGAAGGGGCCAAAATTAGTGCAACGGCAATGCTTCAAACAGCACAATGAAGTTCAACCAAGAGATGACAATCTCTCAGTTTAAACACTGACAAAGTAAGAGAATTTTTAGATAGAGCTTACACCACTGAGACGTGGATCAAATTTGGCTGCATGACCTCATTGTGCCAAGGGAAGAGAAGAAAGAATATGAAATAGAAAAGTCATCATTAAATCACTGCAAAATACTAACATAATAAACTTACAAACTCTTTGAGTTTCTCCATGGTGTTTTTCTTCAAAGTCCGAGTGATTTTAGCCAAGGCATAAGCTCCAGTCGCAGACACTTTTACAATATCTACACCGAAAAAAAGTATTTCAAACAACATCACCTCACTGTGTCCAAAATAGAAATTTTCAAAAAGTCTGATCTGCTGACGCCCTTAATTTTTGTCCCTTTCATCCATCCCGCTGACAAAAGCTTTCATACTCTTTCTAATTCTGCCCAAACAATATAGCAAATCCCACTTCCTTCCACAGATAAGGTAGTGAGGGAGGTCCAAACTTTCGGCTTTCCACATCCATTAATCTCTGCTCCCAGCCTGTTTTCTTGACACGCCCCTCTTTGCCCTTTTTCGATTGCAAACTGTTACACGAGGTTGTGTAATTATCCCCTATTTCTCTGCCACCTTGAGGAGCTTGCTTTCCGCCCTCTCCCAGGTTCCGCCCCTGACTCCCAACACTACCCCCACGCTCAGACTTCCCACAAGTCAACTTCTAAAGCCAATGCAAAAGTCTATATTTCATTTAATATCCCAATCTCAAACTTTCTAGTGTGCCTCATCCCATCTCGATTTTAAACCCCATCTTGTACCCTGCTAAGCCTGTTTTAAACCCTCTTTATTACTAAGACCGCAACAAGAAGCGGTTAATCAAACCAGCCGGCATACCCTGCACAGTAGTGCATGAATTGTATCTTACCACAAACAGCCCGTAAAACTTGTGAAGTCATGGCCAGAATTCCATCAGGGTCCCAGTGCGGAAACACAACAAACGGATCCTTATCATATGCACCATCTTTTTGAAAGTCAAATCCCAAGAAGCCAAGGAAATCTCTGGCACCAGGTGCCTCCAGGGCATCAGAACTCAGCTGTGCACACATGGTAAAGTTCTCGGTTAACAGGAGTTCAGGATGCTGATATGATAGGAGCATTTGATGAGCCAACTGCACCTAAATAAAATTAAAAAATCAACGCTTCAAGAGAGCAACTGAGCAACTGAGCAATCCTGTAATTCTCCCAAGGATATTCAAGCATAAAAGGCGGGAAAAATCAATGCTTCAAGAGAATGGAAGGGAAACAGAGCAGTCCTGTCATTCTCTTAGGGACATTCAAGCATGAAAGGTGAGAAAAATCCCCTACTGAAAAGAGAAAAGTTATGACCGCGTGGATGTCCTGTGGTAAAGTGCTTTTAAATCTTAAACTGGCACATGCAGGTCATAAAACTGATGTGAATTTGTTTCCTTACCACATCCTTTATTGCTGGTAGTACGTGAGCAAAAGAACTGTGTTGTAATAGCAGCTGAGTTAGGAATTCTTGAAATCTCTTCATCTTGACTGTCACTGAAGGTACTGAAAAAATAACAGCTTGTACTGTTTATTTGGCACAAGGAACTCGGATTTAATACAGTGCCATCATGGTGTGAGTTGTCCTGGCAGCTTTAGGTATATCAATGGATCATTTTGGCACACTCTAAGGGTAAAAGTGCTGTCCCCCCCCCCCCCCCAAAAGAGAGATTCAGGTACTTTATAGGTTCCCTTTCAAATTTCAGATGTACAACATACTTTGCAGAACCACATTAAATGTTCCAGGGTTAAGGTTCCGCTCTATAAAGGAAAGAATTAAATAAAATTGTTATTCATGTCATGTTTTAAGACTTACCCTTGTTATCGAGTGTTTCTGCCATGACGAGGGGAAACCTTTCAGGCGACAAACTTTTTACCACTTGATCCAGTTTCCTGTCAAACAGCTGATGACGTAGATTCATCAGATTCACTGTGGTGTCAAATCCAACATGAACAAATGACGCCCAGGAGTCTGGGGACGACATGTGCTCAACACTCCTCACTTGGGTCCAGGCCTCTTTTAGGGATTCACTGACAGTTTTACCCTGAAAAAAAAAAACCAATATAACAAATGACAAAGTGAATGGGTAGTAAATCGGCAAAGATAAAGATGTGACAGTATTCAGCTCAGACAAGCTTTACGTAAACTGTACTGTCATGGGCAAGGAACTCAAAGAAACCCGCCTTGTCATTGAGATCCCACAAAATCAAATGACTTCAATTTGCTTCTGACTTCCTGCAGACTCAAAGAAGCCTTGGGTAAACCTCCTATGCTTGACAGTTGGTTTAGATAATTTAAACTTCATGAACTGAATTCAGTTGTCCATGCTTCCAAGCAACACTCCTGACCTTGCATTCCAGTCCAATACTCTAACCATTGGACTACAGGGTATTTCACTAACTCAAGGTTCATGTGTGACATAGGATCTGTCAGAAATGATACATGTAAGTTTCAGCTGTCAGTTGTACTAGGAACATTTGCCTTTCATCAAATTTCAAGATTTAAGGAGAAAGAAATAAAACTCTGGGGGAGGGAGGGGCCCCCTGTACAGTGCAACCAACTTGTTCGTTGTATCTTTTGGGTAAAAAAGGCATGTTTTGTACCTGCATTGATTTTTTATGAGATTGCTCCCCCATGATGAAGAACCACCCTTGCATAAACAAGGAAGTTATTTGGTGAAACGTTGTATAAATTATATGGATTTTGTATAATTACAGAAGAGTCACGCCTAAGGCCTAAAAATTCAAACAGTAAAACTACCATCAATGGCAGATGAATTCTTGAAAAACCTATCAATGGCAGATGAATAATTGTAAAACTTTCCACTGAATTAAAAGTGTTTGCTACATAAGGTTTCTTTCCTCAGTATGTAGGATTTTGACAGTGTTTTCCATTGCATGCAGTCAAGAAGGACAAGATACAGTAATACCCCATCATAAAATACTGCACTCTAACATGCTATGCTCTACATACCATTTCCAAACCTGAGTAGAACTTGTAACACAGGTTTAGAAGTGCATCCTGAGGAGCAGACCACAGTGGCATGACCACAGACTGCACACCAGCTGCCAGCAGAGCTGTCGCAAAGTGGAAGCTTGCATTCTTCAACTGGCAATACTGATGAGCACAGCCACAACATGCATTCAACACTACAAGCTTGGCCGACAGTTTTAACCGAGCAATGTCTGAAACTGTGACAAAAAAGGACTCTGATGGTGGCGGGTCGCTAGGGTGATGGGCATCTGGAGAAAGAGCGATGCAAGCATCGGACCAACTTCCATATGTCACCAAATGAACAACAGATGCTTCAGGCAAAGTCTCCAGGAAGTGTTGCTTGGTTGCTTGGCAACCGCTGACTGGATCTACCCCTAAAAGTGATGCAATAATATTGACTTCCTCCTCAGCCAGATCTGACTGGTTCTTTGGACTCCAGACTTTTCCATCTAAATCCACAGCTGAAAACTCCGGATTTCCTTGCACAAGAATCTTGGGAGAACCTTGGTTCTTGGTTTCAACATCAGATAAGTCTTCAGAAGTTTTCGTTTGCTGAGAAATTGACCTAATGCAGGGAATAATGTGCACATTGAACACTTCATGCAAGTACTGACCTTCCTGGTCTTGTAAACACGGGAAAGGGACTGAATTTACCTCCACATCAGGAATAATTACTAGCTGATCTGCACCACTTCTATGCAAAGCTTTGAGTTCATCCTCGATGGGACCCAAAAGAAGATTATACAGCTTCTGGAGAGGAGTCAATTCAGCAGAAAAAACAAACTTACACGAGTAACAGGACCTCTTGCTCTTCTCTTTGCCTGATGAATCAGGCTGTTTTGTTGTTTCTGTGTCTGGTAATGCTCGATGATCGCAGCTGTAGCTTTCCTGGCAGCCACTATGAAGTTCTTCAATACATATTTTAATTTTCTCAGCAAAGCTACAATGATCACAACTCTTGTGCCAGTGACATTTTACGACACCTTTTCCAGGGCACAGCACCCACGAGAGGAAACCTGAAGGAATCATGGAAAAAAACAATATTGATGCTTGCTGAGTGCTTAAAATGTTGACTATGTCGATTGCAGAGTATGGGGGAATTAGTGGCTCAGAAGAAAAATTTGCTTCACCATTGGTTTGAATGCTTTGATGTCTCAAAATGTTCACGAGAAGTCTAGATCTACAGTGTTCAGCAATTTCTAATGCCTCCTCTTCTAAGTTCATTTCAATCAATGCTTCTTGCAAGTCTTTGTAACACTGATCCAGCTTTTCAAGCAAAGGATCTCTGTAAATGAAACTTTTTTGATGCTTTGACAGAAGCTTCTCTTCCAGAACTGGAATTGCTTTGTTGAAGTAGTGGCGACAGGTTTCAAAATTTCTCATTGATTTTGCAATCTGTGCAAGAGAAAGCTGACACTCAAGCTCTTCTTCCAAATCACTTTGTTCCATGGCGAGCTTCAGACAAGTCTCATAATAATATTGTGCATGGTGAAACTGATGCAGTTCTTTATAGCATGCACCCATGAGACTGTATGCCTTGCACTGCAACTCATCCAACCTGTTTACCTTAACTAGCTGCAGATGTTGCTCAAAATAACTCGCAGCTTTTGTGTACTCTCCCATTAGTTTGTGCATGCATCCAAAATTTCTCAGTGCAATAAGTTCTGAGACTTTATCATTCAAGCTCTGTGCAAGCTTCAAATGTTGCTCATGATTGACAGCTGCCAATTTAAAGCTCCCCATGTAGGCATACACTGTGCCAATGTTACCGTAAGCATAAGCTGCTCCTTGACGATCATCAAACTTTTTGCAAAGTTGAAGCTCAATTTTGTGGCATTCCAAAGACTTTTCATAGTTGCCTTGTAAGAGTTCTAGTTCACCTAAATTTGAATACGCTGTAGTCATGTTCTCTGGGTCAATAAACTTCAAAACTTCCATGTACTCATGTGCATGGTGCAAAGCTTTTTCATAGTCACCCATGAGCTTATATGCTGCACATAAATTCCAAACTGCCCTTCGTTCAAGATCACTGTTCCAGTAGTATTCTTTATATTTTTCATCTCCGTCCTCACTTTTTTTCAGATCCCTTCCAACTGCCAATAGCTTACCATTGTAGGACACCACTTGGGTGTACTGTGCAAGCCTGTGATAGATATTTGCTAGTTTTGCATAGGACTTTATTTCATATTCTTTGTCCTTGAAATCTAGAGCCATCGACAGACACTGTCTAGAAACTGACAGTGCTTCATTGTACTGATACAAAGAGTAATGAGCTTCACTTATGATAAGCAGCGCCATCATGACCGCCCGACTACTCTGCGACGACACTCTCCCATCCTCAGTACCTTCCCTCTCACCTTCGACATTACCATGGTTACCAGTTGCAAGATAAATGGATGAAAACCCAAAGACTGGATTAGGAAGTGAGGACTGCAACTCGTCAGCAACATGGCTGTGATTCGTAGGAACCTCATCTGTTCCTTGTTTATTAGGCAAACGTTTTGAACTTGTTTCTGAGTACATCACATGCACTGGATCCCAACCATAATGTGCTTTTAATGCTGTTGAGATGACACTGATGCAAATTTTGTAGTTGCCAGTTTCATAAAGCCTTTTTCCAACCTGCACAAGCTTCTCAAATTTATGCAAGCCTGCATCTGAAATCATTAAAGAATTCTTAATCGACAATAAATCAAGACTCAAGCTGTTTTGTTTCTAAAATACACACATTGCAAATTTATAAGTAAAACACGTTTCTCAGAAGAGATTTAATAAATTGTTAAAATTGTTAAAATTACAGTCATGGAACTAATAATTAGTTCCTTCAATTGAATAACCTTTTTTATGGTGGAAATCACAGGATAACAGCAGGAAAAGTCCATTGTTTCAATTTCTAACTCTGAGGACTGAGTGTTGCTTTAAATATGCTGCATAAGATATTGGTCTTTCTAAGTTAAATGATTCCGATCCACAGACAATTAAAGAGTGACTGTGAGAAATCTAGAAAGTATGATCAATAATATTACTGAATGATGTTTGACAAGTCAAATCCCTCAGCCTCTGAATCTCACCTTGATCTGACAAAGCCAGTTCCTCTGCCTCTGACATTTGACAGATGCATCCAACAGCTTGGATAATACTGAGCAGAAGCTGTGTGGGGTGGGCTGCATCCAGTTCATAAGTTTTCAGATATGATCTCAAACACTCTTGGTAATTTCCAAGGTTTTCAAGTGCAACAGCTCTTAAAAAGTGTCCCTGTGTACAGATAATACCACAATCTTAATTTTAGACTCGTCTGGTAAGGTTCAATCTCCATAAGTGGCAAAGCCTAACACAGTTTCCATAGCATGAAGTAACCCCCCCCCCCCCCCCCCTGGTAGAAATCCTAGTACACAGGCTCTTAATAGGATCCTAACCTATGATCTTGATCCTTGTAGGATCATGAAGGATCTTAAATAGGATCTTATGCAGGATCCTGTGAGATTTGTGGGGATTCTATCCTAGACTTAACTGCTTGAAAACCATATCCTTCAAAGTGCCACATCTCTGCATAGCATATATGTGGGAGTACCCCCTGGTGGGAGGGTGAAAAAACCCTCAGAGCAAGGATGTGAAACAATAACAAACTCCACACACATGTACAAATAGTGGCAACTGTGAGGTTTGAACCTGGGCCATATTTGTGGGAAGTGAGTTCTCTCTTCACTGCACCATCCATGTTCCCCTTAAATGTCAAGTGCTAACTGGGTAGCATGCAACACCGTAAAATGTGCTGCATTCATTTACTTACTTTTGGTTTTTGTGGAATTACAGCTATAAGGCTTTCAGCATCTTTCTTCGACTCATTGAACATCCCTAACTTGGCATAGACAGCTGATCGGCAGCCAAGAACATCTTCATCACCAGGTGCGAGGATCAAAGCATCAGAGTACAAACTGATGGCTTCAAGGAACTGGTCACTTTTAAATGCTTTGTCACCCTTGGCACAAATCACTTTAAACTGCAAAACAGAGGATAAACTGTAGACATTTGACGTGCTTTTACTACTGCATAAAAAGCCCAGGGGAAATCACCCAGGAATGTCTTTCTTTAACAGGGTTGTAACAAGGTAAATCTTTTGTACCTATAAAATTATAACCAATGATCCCAAACATGGCACAAATTTTGAACCTTGATCCTACCAACATTGAACAGTACCCCCTCACCCCCTGATCATTTGGCAACTTCTCAATTAGTGACCACACCTTTACTTGTGATCTCATATCCCAAGCCTGTGACCCCTGAGATAGTCCTAAGAGCCAGTACCCTGGATCTCTCACTCCTTCTTATACTATTTTCCAGCATTCTAGCCCACCATTATTTGGGGTAGCAACACCCTTCATACACATTTCCTAAACGCATGTAATAGTTATAAAATTAATAGTTGCCAGATTTACCCTAAAACTATTTATTGAAATTTTAGTCAGAATAATGTACCTATCCAAGGTGAGGGATCTGACTTACCTCATCCATGGTTCGCTAAAATGAGTTTTACAAGGCTTTGTGATGAACTCTCATGAAACTCCAAAAGTCAACTGAGCTTAATTATGACATTCGAAACCGCAAAAAGATAGTACTACTTGCATTAAAATATATTGTAAAAAATATATACATATTTAAAAAATGTTTTTGAACTTCAATCTTGGATGTTTCATTGAATTAAAAGACAAAATTGTCACCTATAATCACATAAACTCCAAATAAATCGCCTTGTTTACAAGTGTCCCCATCGCTCCGCCATTTTGGTTTGCTTGACGGTTTGCTTAGCAACCAGCCGGACTAGAGCCCAGTCTCCCCGCAAATACGCCTTGCAAGTTTGATCCTTTTGCCTGCTCAAAAGCTGGTAAATTTTTAATAGGGATCGATTGCTCCCTTTATTTCTAAACGTTTTCATTGGGAAAAGTCTAAGATAGTTAAAACTGCGTTGTTTTCTACGGCTGAGGGATTCTGAACAACAAAATCACCATTCATCATTCATAAAACGACCCAAATATTCGTTGCTACACAGTTATGGCGGCTAACTTGATTTTAATGATCAGTGTGATTTTGTCTGTGAGTTTCTTTTGTTTTCTCAAAAGCGAGGAAGTGGTGACAGACAGTGACTTGGATGATTTCCAAAAGTGGTTTGAAGATCACGGTGGAAGGTGTCGATGCAGATTTTTGAAAACGAAAGAGAAGAAGTTTACTGCCGTGGCGGACAGAAGGATCGTGGAGAAAGAGTCGATATTGATGGCTCCTCAGAACTTACTTGTGAACTCTACTGTTATTGAAAGGTATTAGAACAACAATGCTAGAAGTTATAGGTTGTTATGTGTACGCAAAAGTAAAAAAAAAATTCTTGTGGCTCACACCAGACATCGTGTTATCTAGATGGAGTAGAAAGCATACGAAAGTTGTACTGACTGGTTTTGTATAAACTTCAGGCCCCAGTTGTTCAAAAGTTGGATAGCGCTATCCAACGGATAAATCACTATCCAGTGGATAAGTATTAGGGAAACCAATTGCGTTATCCACTGGATAGAGATTTATCCAGTGGATAGCGCTATCCAGCTTTTGAACAACTGGGGCCAGGTGTTTTTTTGAGAGCATGTGGATTATCATCAGTATCTCTTTCATGAAAACCAGAGCTGCCTGTGCAGGGACAGTTGCTTACTGCTAACTGTGTTAATTATGGTAAAATAATTTAATTTGTATATTAAATTCCTTATATTAGAAGTTACAGAATTAAATAAAATTCAAATACCCAATGAAGAACTGCAAGACATAGATGTCTGTGAGCCACAGACAGCAATGGAAGTTAGATGCTTCCCTTTTGTCCTATGTCCATAATGCCAAGCCACAGGACACCAAAACTTGAGTTTCCCATCCTCTCGTTAGAAGCAATAACAAGCCAAGAAAGGGAATGTCCAACTTCCAGTTGACATCTGGGGCTCATAAACATTTGTGCTTGAGTTTGCTAATTACAGATTGAATAATTTTCTTATGATTTCAGGTCAACCATAGGACCAACCCTTGAGCAGTTGTCTCTCACAGATAATCAGATCCTAAAATATGATGATTACAAAGAGCAGCAAGTGATGCACTTGTTGCAGATGGCTGTGTTTGTTCTCTATTCTGTTCACATCAGAAGTCAACAGTGGCTTCCTTACTTCAAGATTTTGGTGAATAAAGAATGTGATGCACTTTGGATGTGGAGTGAAGATGAACTGAAAGAGCTCCAGGATGAGGAGTTAGCAAAGAGAGCTGTCAAGTGGAAGGAGATGGTCTCCATGCTTGCTGCTAACATCACACCAAAGCTCAATAGCTTTGGTTTATTTGCCGGTAAAGATCTTGATCCAGATACCTTGGTAAGACTTCCTTTGGGAGCTTGTTCTGATAGTAAGCACCACCAAAGTTCATCCCATTGTGTTCAATTTGACCAAAACTAACCACCAACATTATAAGACTTCTCAGCTAACAACTATTTAGCAAATAACTAACAGCTCTTTATGAAGCATGTTTTGAGTTTGTCTATGTCCATTATTGGAGACCCGGGGTTGAATTCCCTCACCCTATTATCTACCCAGTGACATTGTGTTGGTTCTTACTGCACAGTAGTCCTTTACTTCACTTCCCTTTGGGATGCATGCAATTCTTAGCTATGCACTTAGAGTTGGCTTAAAACAAACCTTGTCAGTCAGGATAATGACACCACCATCTGATAAATTATATCTTTTGACTTGAGTCAGAAGATGACTTCTGGTCAGACTGTTGAAGTGCAGTCACCAAATGAATACAGCTGACAACAGTTTTTCTGAATGTTTGGTTTTTTTTTCACTCCCAAAAAAAAAAACCTTTTAAAAATCTGACCACCTCATTAACATGACAAGTTTTCATCGCGTGATATGATCATTGTAGTTAAGTTTTGTTAAGAAAACACACACCCCAAAACAGCAGTAGCAGCCACAACAAAAACAACAAGAGATTGGTAGGTTTATTTTTTGAATAAAGAGAAACAGACCTGCAAATGTTAGATTATACCATTCAGCTTTGTAATACTTGAGTAAACTATGTTTTATATTCCAGGTAAATGCAGTTTGTGCAGTACAATCAAGTAGCATCAATGTGACAAGTGATTCAGGACATCCTGTTAGGACTTTAGTGCCAGTAAGTTGTCTAAGGGGCTGTTTACATGGAGGGAGGAAGTTCCTAGCACCAGGAAGATCCTAGAAGGCAGATCATCCTAGCCCCATATGTTTTCTGTATTCAGTTCACATGCAAATGTTGTACTTGGCCCCCAAGCACTGGCACCTTTCCAGCACTAGGATCTTCCTAGCTGAGAGATAGGAGGATCCTAGAGCTAGGAAGATCCTAGCACCATGTAAACTACCTTTGCCCGGAAGATCCTAGTACTAGGGACAGAAAAACAAATATGGCGGCCGCTGGGAGTTCAGCTAGTAAAGGCTGACAGTTTTATTTAATTTCCAGCAACCATCCCGACAGAAATTTCTGCATGTAAACCAACAGAAAATTTGTTTGGTTTTCTAGGGGTGGAAGGAAATAGGAGACGTCTGCACACAGGCTACCTCCATGTAAACAGCCTCTAAAACTGTTAACTTATTTCTTTCCCCAGCAAAAAGCAGCTACAAATACCTGTTCAAATGAGCGCCACAAAACTTTGGATTTGACGTTCTGTGGTTTGAGTTTTAATCATTGTCACCTGTTGTTTTCTTAGGCAATAAACTTTGCTCCACATTTATCACTCTGATAGCATACAAGCCTTCAAGCAGTCGTACTTTTCTCTCAGGGGATACCTTGTGAATAGCAAAACTTCAAACATGACCAAAAGGTGCTAGGACGGCTTATAGATACCGAGTGGTGACCCTGAGTCACCTTTCCCTTTGGGGATGGGGGTGGGGGGGGGGGGTAATTCCTCTTGTCCCTTAAAGCTATGGAAACAAGAAACCGTTTCTGCCCAGATGGGCTTCTTACCACTCCCCCCCCCCCCCACCAACCACCAGCCCCACACACACACACCGCTTCAACTAGCAGATTTGAAAAGATAAAGTGCTTAAACTAACCTTGTTGGCTTATGTCCTGATATACATGGCATTACAAAATGCAAGTAACCCAGTAACCCCTATGTACCCTTTGTTTGTTTCTTTGTTTATTTCTTTTATTAACCAAAAACTAAGTTTACCCTTCAAAGCTATAACAGTATATAATTTGTGATATTTGAACTTTTCAGGGCTTGAACATGTTCACATATCGGCCCAATGCAGGTGGAGCATGGTGGACCAAGGGTGGTGCTCTACGATACAGATACGTTAATAAAACTGTGCAAGAAGGAGACACAATCTTCATCGATGTAAACCCGACAGGTGATAGCGTTCAAACACTTTTCGAATATGGTGCATTTGTACCTGAAAGAAGTAAATTCTTCACTCCATTGCCAGAGCTTAACAGTAGAATGCGAAGAAGATTAGCGGAGATGTTAAAGCTAAAACAGCGGATAAAATACAGTGAGAAATTCACCTTCAAAGCCGCTGGTCTTCCCAGTTTTAGAATTCAGGCACTTGCTGAGAAAGATGTCAACGATTTAGTACGAGTTGGAAGCAATGCTGAGAAATTATCCGAGCTGAAGAAAATATTCAACAGCCCTTCGCTTCATGTTCAGAGCAGTCCTTTGTACTCTTGTAAAGACGAAGTTGTTGCTTTGAATTTGTTGTCGTTACACTTGCGAGATGAGATGTCAGGTAGAACTACGGGAATGCCTCAGGACGAGGACATTTTGACCCAAGATATCTCTGTAAGGCACCGAATTGCTGTGGAGTTTAGGCTGAAGTTTAAGAAGCTTGTGACAAATTATCTTGATATAACCAGTGCTCGAGCAATAGAGACAAAAAGAGAGTGTCTGTCTCGAAAAAGGGACGAACTTTAAAGTTGGTTTCATTGTGCAGTGAACGAGATTTTGCCGCTTTTTGTTCAAAACTGTGTTAAACTATCACGAAATACTCGTAGCGCAACAAAAAGTAGCCTGCGTAGCAAGCGTTTCCGTAAGGTTTTCCTCACGTTCGAGGCATTTTTTGTTTTTTAGCCGCGCGAAAATTGGAGCGAGCGCAAAAAAAGTGAAAAGTGCATCGAACGCGCGGAAAGCCTTACCGAAACGCTTGCTACGCAGGCTAAACAAAAAGATGTCGAGTGACTTCTCGAAGGGAGCGAAAACTATTAGACAGTAGTTTTATCCCGATTTTTCCAACTTACAACTGCAGAACTGAATAACATTGGCTCAGTTGCCGTAACTTTTTCTCGTGGCAATCCATTTCTATCCTTCACATCGGCAGCTTCTATAAATAGTCTCTGTTCAGTAGTGAAGAATTTTTAACGTAACTGGACAGCTATTTTTATCGGATTCAGTTTGTAAGTTTCCATTTGCGCAAATATGACTTTTATAAGTTCGTAGTGATACTAATTTAAATAGCTGACATAGGTCTTTAAACTTTGATCTAAATCAGCCTAGCCAGGCATATTTTTCAGCCAAAATATCGAGAGAAAGCAACTTTTTTTTTACTTAACCAGAACTATTAGTTCTACTTGCAAAGTTAAGGAACAGGATGTTATTATTTAAAGTGTTATTTAAGTATGATGGCTATTTAAATAAATTCTAAGTTTCTAAGTTTCATTCTCTTGCTGTTATAAACTTTTGCCGACATTATTATCGCGTTCTTCGAATCGGAACAACAAAGAACAGCTGACTTTGTAATGAACACCAATGCATACATTCGTGTCGGTGTGGGGGACCCCATCCCCTTTCCAAAGCCAAAATATTTTTGTTTCAAGAAATATATCCCCCACTTCCATTGCTAATGGGATATGTCTATGATTCGATATTAGAAATGAAAGAACTTATGTCATGCCTTCACACCTTTTTGTTAGCGTTTATCGAAGTATCTGAAGTACACACTTCTATGTTTATTGGGATTTGTTGTAATTTGCATCTCTGCTTTTCTTGTGCTCGACTTTCCATTTGGTAGCCTGTGACGCTAACGCGACTTATGAAAAGTGTTTTTCTATTTTTTGTTTTCTGACATAGCTTTTCAGTAGTGCACTTTTAAAGTATAAACACCCCTTAAAAATGAAAGAGCCAAAACTACATTGCAATTGTGTACCTTACGCTATAATTTTACACAAAAGTGTGGTATATCATAGGAAGAACTTCCAACCCCCTTACCTATGACTAAAACTACAAGACCTCCCACTCTCCCACCCCCCTCCTATAAATTTGCAAAAACTGCGTAAATACAAGGGACAGAAAGAAGAGTGCCTTTTCAAGGGAGCTTGCCATAAAAATAGCCGAAAGATGAAAGGTGAAAGAGAGAGGATTCTAGGAACGATTATCGTGCGAATCCGAAGTCACTATAGAGAAAATAAAGAACGAGTTATTTTTGGAAAAAAATTGACAAATGGCTCCGTCAGTGTTGGTTTGTTTTAAAATACATTTCCTAAGGTTTGATCTCTTGTTGAGTGGGTAGCTAAAAAGTCGACATATCAAAGCCAAACATTTTCACGCAGTATCTCTGCGTTGGTCATTGCTTTTTTGTATGTGGTGGCTCCTAAAAGAGCCTTTTTGTTGAATTGAAGAACAGACACACTTCACTTCTTGGTGGCGGCTTTCTTGGCGGGCTTTTTGGCTGCGGGTTTCTTCGCTGGTTTCTTCGCCGCTTTCTTGGCTGCTGGCTTCTTCATTGCTGGCTTCTTTGCTGCTGATTTCTTGGATGCGGGTTTTTTAGCCACTGTTTTTTTCGCGGCAGGTTTCTTTGTTTTCTTCGCTGCCTTCTTGGCGGCGGGCTTCTTTGGTTTGGCGGCGGGCTTCTTCTTTGCAGCGGGCTTCTTCTTCGGTTTCTTCTCCTTCTTTTCCTCCTTGGCCAACTTGAAGGAACCAGAAGCGCCAACACCTTTGGTGTGGATAAGCTTTCCGTTGGCGGCGGCTCTCTTCAGAGCCAGCTTCAAGTGTGAGCCGACCTCACTAACCTTGTAGTTGGCTTTGATGTACTTCTCGATCGCTTGGCGAGAGGAACCGTTTCGCTCTTTCAGCGCGGCAATGGCGGCCTTGATCATGTCAAGGTATGGTGGATGCTCAGCTGGCTTTTTAGGCGCAGCGGGCTTTTTCTTAGCTGGCGACTTTGCAGGTGCTGTTTCAGACATGTTGAGACTTTGTGTTCTTTCAGTAAGAAACTGAAGTCAAAAATGCTCAGTTGAATGCTGCCTACAATGTAAAATGCGTACGATGCGGACCGCTGAGGAAACAAGGATTGAACATGGCGTACGCTACTTCTGTGCTAGTTTACTCGGCATTTTCTTAAATAAAATGACATAATGCAAGAGGCTACTCAATCTTAACCTTGTCAATTATTGGTTTGGTCTTTCATAAATTGAATTTTAAAAACGTAAGGACAGTTTGACTGGTAAAAGCTAACATTTGAGGCTTTTATGTTCGTGAAGTTGTAAGATTTTAAAGACCATTTTGACTTAAAAACAGAATAACTTTTGCTTAGCTAACCATAATTCAAATTATAGGCTTCGAAAAGCAAAAGGAACTCCTGTACTTTAAATATTTGCCATAAAATGTGACATTCTATTTCATCTTTGATGGCTCAACTTACCATTTTCTAAAACAACAAGGACAAACTTACGAGGCCGCCATTTGTAGTAGTACATCGGTCTAGAGTAAGCGATTGAGATCATTATGGTCATTATCAGTTCCGACCAAAAACTCTTTTCATCATGTAAGTAAAAACTAACGAATTAATAGTTAACAGAGTTGTGCTGCGGGTTATATGAAGATATGGCTTGTAACCTTGATTTACAATACTAGTACATACTACAATAATGAATATAGTCATTAGACTGAAACAAATGGGAAACAAACAAAACCTTGCATCCCAACAAGTCAACGCTTTAGCTTTGCCCCAAGGCCGTTTAATTGTCCTTTTATCCTTATAGTGCAGGATTTAATTAACTTGCCAAACATGTCATCTATTGGAAGTAGGTTTAGCCAACCTTATGTTTCGACTGTTTCTAGATGGCTGGTGGATATCATGGTCAGTAAGTCTTGGTCAAACGAACGTGGTGCAATTTGCATAATTTTTGCGCCAAAATTCAGTCTTCAGAGTCGACATCATTCCCACTATGAGCGTGTGTACTATGTCTTCATACTATAGAATCATCGTATCTCAAGGTTGGAAGTTGTAATAAACATAACTAAATATATTCTGTATTCCTAATAATTTGTCTCACTTTTTGAGACGAGAGTTTAAACGTGTGGTCACTAATATTCCTCCGTATTCCGGAGACATTTTTCACAAGTGCATCTTCGGGTGTGCAGATATTTCAATATCAAAAACGGTAAAAAATTGCACAAGATTCAAACTTCGATCCTTTCCCACTCTCATGCCATTCAATTTTAGAGTGACTGATTCCACAACTCCTGGAAGTGCGAAAATAGGAAATTCGGCAAGCGCTTCAATTACGTTTTAGTGTGCTAATCTGTTAACTAATGATGTGGAGATAAGGTGAGACGAGGAAAGAATCTGGAAGGAATATAAGGCTGGGGAAAAAGCTGTGAGTTGACTCAGGCTGTATGTGTATGTAAAGTGGTTAGCGATTTGCGGGGTATTGATCAATTCTGACACATGCACCATAGAACCTTTCTCACACAGCGTGTCTTCCATGTACCGATCTTTAGTAAGTATAGAGGAGAATACATTAGGTACAAGAGGTCGGTCATTGCTTTTATTAATGTGGTGGCTCCTAAAAGAGCCGTTTGATTTGGGAAGATGTGATCCACTTATGCTCGCTCTCCGCGGATTCGGCGCGCCAACTGAATGTCCTTGGGCATGATGGTGACGCGCTTGGCGTGGATGGCGCACAAGTTGGTGTCTTCAAATAGACCAACAAGGTAAGCTTCGCTAGCCTCTTGAAGAGCCATCACAGCGGAGCTCTGGAAACGCAAGTCGGTCTTGAAATCTTGAGCGATTTCTCGCACAAGACGCTGGAAGGGCAGTTTGCGGATAAGCAACTCGGTGGACTTCTGGTAACGACGGATCTCACGAAGAGCGACTGTACCAGGCCTGTAACGATGAGGTTTCTTGACCCCACCAGTGGCAGGCGCGCTCTTACGAGCTGCCTTGGTGGCGAGCTGTTTTCGTGGAGCTTTTCCTCCAGTTGATTTACGAGCAGTTTGCTTTGTACGCGCCATCTTTGAGAGATAACTAAAATTGAACGTTAGAAACGTGTAACCAGTATGAGGTGATATCAAGTTTTATACCTGGCGGGCTTCTTCCTGATTGGTTAAAAAAGAAGAGATTTCATTGGATGAGCTAGAAATTGTAAAATAATTTGCAGATTTATAACTGCATGTTGATCCGAAGGTCTAGTGAAGGTTTATTGAGACAAGAGATGACCATTTTATAATAATATTCTCCCAGAGAGTATGGAGGTTGAGCAGAAGTTTGGCTTTAAAAGTTTATGTCGAACATATTCAGTGATACAGACAACCTTTCCTTCACATAACATGTTCCCATGTGTATTTTCAATTTTAAGACTAAGGCGCCGTTTACATGAGTTATTTCGTCCCGGGATGAGTTTCATCCCGGGATGACTTGCATCTCATCCCGGGATGACTTTCAACTCGGTGTCTGGTCATTTACCTGTAAGTGTTTACATGATTTGGCGCAAAAATGTGTTCGTCCCGGGATGATTTCATCCCGGTGCTGAAGACCGGGATGAAATCATCCCGGGGCGAACACATTTTTGCTCCAAATCATGTAAACACTCAAAGGTAAATGACCAGACACCGAGATGAAAGTCATCCCGGGATGAGATGCAAGTCAGTTTCATCCCGGGATGAAATAACTCATGTAAACGGCGCCTAAATGCAAAAATATGTTAATATCTACCTTGACCCTTGACTTTTTGTCTATGCTAACCAATAGGGAATAACCTTACAGTATGTTTTCTGAGAGGTCATTCTTTTTGGTATAAAATCAAAGAATCTGCCGATAGCAGGTCATAACTCATTTACACGAGTAGCAATCAACATGTCTGGTCGCGGTAAAGGAGGCAAAGGTCTAGGTAAAGGAGGCGCCAAGCGTCACCGAAAGATCCTTCGTGACAACATCCAAGGCATCACCAAGCCAGCCATCCGTCGTCTTGCTCGCCGTGGCGGTGTCAAGCGAATCTCTGGCCTGATCTACGAGGAGACGCGTGGTGTTCTCAAAGTTTTCCTTGAGAACGTCATCCGTGATGCTGTGACGTACACTGAGCACGCCAAGCGCAAGACTGTAACGGCCATGGATGTGGTGTACGCTCTCAAACGCCAGGGACGTACTCTGTACGGATTTGGCGGTTAGACCACAGCTGTCTACGCAAACAAACGGCTCTTTTAGGAGCCACCAAATCTTTCAAAAGTCATGACCAAGAAACATAACTATACTGTTATAATCACCCCCAGTAATTAAACGCCTCCTAGCCTGTGAATATTGTCGCCTCACAACCGTGAGTGGTGAGAGGCGGTTGTATTCGCAGGTCATATAGCCTTCTTGTGAACAGATCTTTACTGGAAATTTTATATAGCCTTCTTGTGAACAGATCTTTACTGCAATTTTTTCGCAAAACATTTGCAAGCAACACATACATGAGAGACTCGGGTCTGATCCATCTGTGTCAGTATTGCATTAAATTCTGTAGCGGCACAATTACAAACAAGCACTTTGAAATTTAGCCGCACTTGCTGTAACGGTCGTGCGTTGCCGCTTTTCGCACGATTTCAAACGTTTGCGCGCGATTTCAAACGTTTCAAACGATTTGCATTTCAGTGAGAGCGCGTTGTCGAATTCAATAAACAAGGATTCTTAACAGAGACCAGTAATCCCTTATCTAAACAATACAGCTGCCTCTTGTTTATTTGTTTAGCAATAGTTTCGTCTCGGAAGTCTGCAACGTTGCACCATATATTCAGCTTTCGGGTCACCCCTGTTATATTTGCTCGTGATTTTTGTTTCGAGAAGAAACGCTTGATCTTGCCGTATTATCTTCCGTCAGTGTGCCATTTACCGCACAATTATTAATTAGCAAACCCACTGTACAATGAATTGATTCGCACCAAAGTGCAAGCCTTATCTATTAGCCGGTTTGTAAGCTTTATTTAAAATTTTGAAAAAAGCCCACACTGCTGCCTTAAGTTCCCAACTGTTTGCGTGCTTAGCCATCTCTCCTGTACCGCGTACAGTTCCTCCGACTTTAGGTTTAGTGCAAAGAGGAAGAACGCAGTAGGTGCGTTGTAGTCTGCAAAAATTTGGCAAGATGACTCGAAAGAAACTCGGTAAATAGTATATGAAAGATCTTATTTTTAATTAGACGTCTGCCGGTTATTTAGTGATTTGTTAGTAATTTATTGGTCATGACTTTCTTATCACGTGGTGGCTCCTAAAAGAGCCGTTTTTTGTATGGAAACTGAAAGCTTGGTTATGCTTTGGCCTTCTTAGATTCGGTCTTCTTTGGCAGAAGAACAGCCTGGATGTTGGGAAGAACACCTCCCTGTGCGATGGTGACACCAGCCAACAGTTTGTTTAATTCTTCGTCATTGCGGACAGCCAGCTGAAGATGGCGAGGGATGATTCGGGTCTTCTTGTTGTCACGAGCAGCGTTGCCCGCCAATTCGAGGATTTCAGCGCTCAAATATTCGAGCACAGCAGCCAAGTAGACCGGAGCACCGGCACCAACACGCTCAGCGTAGTTGCCTTTGCGAAGAAGACGGTGGATACGACCAACAGGGAACTGAAGCCCTGCTCGGGACGAGCGGCTCTTGGACTTGGTACCCTTAGCCTTTCCTTTACCGCGACCAGACATGTTTACAAAGCGAAATTTGCGCACGGATTTGTACGAATGAAATGCGGCCCAACAACCGACATCGAAATTTATACGCGCCAAAAGATTTGAGTTGGATCGAAACGCACCAATCAAATCTTAAAAATGCAAGTATTGTTGATTGATAATGAAATATGCTGATTTATGCAGAAAGTAAATTGACCTTTGAGATAACCTAAGCCGAGATAACCAATAAAATCGCGACGATTTCGATCCGTATGTTAATTGATCTCCTAATAATCTTGTTATAAATACGCCGTTCATCACGCAAAGCTCAAATCCATTCTGATCTACAGACATGGCACCTAAAGTTGCAGGAAAGAAAGGCGAGAAGAGAGCCGGAAAGGCAAAGGCCGGGGCTGAAGGAAAGAAGAAGAGGAGGGGAAAGAGAAGGGAAAGTTATGCTATCTACATCTACAAGGTGTTGAAGCAAGTTCACCCCGACACTGGTATCTCCAGCAAAGCCATGGGCATCATGAACTCGTTTGTCAACGACATCTTCGAGCGCATCGCCACCGAAGCTTCCCGCCTTGCCCACTACAACAAGAAATCAACAATCAGCTCTCGCGAGATCCAGACCGCCATCAGGCTGCTTCTGCCCGGTGAACTGGCCAAACACGCCGTCAGTGAAGGAACCAAGGCTGTGACCAAGTATACCAGCAGCAAGTAAACTCGCTGAGTTTACCGCGAAAACCAACGGCTCCTTTAGGAGCCACCAAATGTTACAAAAGTCACTGACCAGTTCTACTGTATCTCTTCTTCTTGCTTTAAACATATATTGATATAAATTTTCCTATTCCCGTTATAACACGTTAAAACGAGAGCTTACCTGACTTCCCGCCTAAACTAAGTCTATCATCAAAGAATGAAAGCCGAATAACCTTATAACGGCTAAATAAGACGTCCCTTATTTATAAACCATTTTGAAATGTTTAGTATAGCCCACTATACTAAACAGCAGAAGACAAAGTCGTAAGGGGCGCTAGAAATACAGTAGAAACCCGTTAACTCGAACTAAGTCCCATTTCCCTTGGATTTGACACCACTTTTCAGTCAGTTTTACCCGGATAACTCTAACTCGAACTAAATTTCGTTTCCCTTGATCCAAATTTACCCCGATAACTCGGAATTCTGGTTCTTGCAACTCACCACGGATGGCCATTGAAAAATTCCATTAGCTCTTCTTGTGGTGTAATCGGTAAAGAAAACTAACACTACAGTAATTTTTTTTTAATTAGTGCAAGGAACAGATCACGTACAAGTTGACAGTCATTTCGCGAGTGAGTGTAACTGAGTTACATTCACAGTACTGAATTATCATAAGAATACATAATCGTGTTACAGTTTCTGTACTGAAGTGCTGAAAAATCAGTGAACTATCCATTATGAACATGGCAAATTGAATACTCAATCGCCCCCGATAGCTCAAACCTCGAACTGTTTTTCGTTTCCCTTCAGAGTTCGAGTACCGAGATTCTATATACACACGCGGTGAACGTTCAATGAGACATGACATCGACAGCCACCCACGCGTGATTCCCGCGCATTGGCTCGTCACGCAATCCCTCCCAAAGTTCGTTTTGAGTAGCAAAAGAAGCTCTGCCAGTTTTTTTTAATTTTTAATTTTTTAATTTTTTATGAATATCCAGTGAGCAGCACAAGACTAGGACAACTTGAGTTGATTTATTGATCCTACGCGTTTCGTTTGTTACTACAAACTTCGTCAGGGATATGTTACAACTACGGATCTTTACAAGTTAGGCTTCTATTTATATAAAAACCACTAAAGCGAGATAGACACAATTATCTCACGAAAAATTCCCGGAAGGGCGAGGTGTATCGGGAAATTCGTAAAGACCATACAGGTGATAAGATATTTAAGATATTTAATTTTCGGGGGTGGATAAACGTTTATCCACCCCCGAAAATTAAATATCTTAAATATCTTATCACCTGTATGGTCTTTACGAATTTCCCGATACACCTCGCCCTTCCGGGAATTTTTCGTGAGATAATTGTGTCTATCTCGCTTTAGTGGTTTTTATATAAATAGAAGCCTAACTTGTAAAGATCCGTAGTTGTAACATATCCCTGACGAAGTTTGTAGTAACAAACGAAACGCGTAGGATCAATAAATCAACTCAAGTTGTCCTAGTCTTGTGCTGCTCACTGGATATTCATAAAAAATTACCTGATACACTCAAGCCAAAGCTTGACATCCTCCTCTCGACAGTCCTGCAACTAACCCCAAGAATGCTACTTATGTCCTTTACTTGAAAACCTTGTTCAAGCAAAAATTGTAGCTGCTCCTCACTTATTTCAAAAGACGGTCTTCCTCGTCCTCCACTACAGTTCAATGGAGCTTGGTATCCAGCTTGCAATTGATTACTTTGTTCACTCTCGACTAACTTCCTGTAGGCAGACCCAACATACTCTGTAACCACTTCATCCACATCCAGGGTAACAGCTATTCTTTGCACAAAATCAAGTTTACTGATTAAAGGCTGAAGGTCATTTGATGGAACCCCCGTCGCTTCAAATCTGTCAAGATCCCTTATGATATCTCTTATAGCATCACACAAATACGGTAGGTCAGCTGACATCTGTTGACTGAAGCACACATATAATTTATTCAATAATACCAGGAGCCCACCAGTAACCTGTTAAGCTCATTAATGATATTTACATATTATTGAGGAAAGGAAAATTTCTTAATTCGGATGTTTTGGCCTGGGAATTTTACATAGTCTCCCGTTACATACAAGAATAGCAACGTAACATTTTGAGTCTTTTTTAAACTTGCAACATACTATTGCCTTAAAACCTAAGAATAATGCTTTGCTTCAAAAAAATACGAAATAGATACCAAAAATCCAAAAGGAACGAGGATGACAAGAGACGGATAAGAGTAATGCATCAGTCAATTCCAGCTGCGCCCATCCCCCCCCCGGGCAACTGCGGGGCATTTGCGTGCCTTGTCAGTCCCGGGGGTGGGGCATTAGCAAATTTGGCACGGCCCGGGGGTCGGGCATTTGCCTACCCCCGGGCTTTTGACACACACGTGGTTTCCGACTCGAAATCCAAACATGAAGGATTTTATCGCAAAGGACCAGCAGTTCGTCGCAGATTGGATCGTCTGTTAAGGACTGGACAAACTTGTAGAGGTTTTCTCGATTTTATGCATTTCTTCATTGCTTATCAAGGCACAACTATCACTTAATATAGCGAGATCGGGAACGATCAACGTGAATCGACGTACGCATTCTTCTTAAGGATTTAAATAAAATTTAGTCGCGATGATTCTTAAATTCTAAACATGTGTATAGGGATCGTCGTTTTATACTTTTGCATATTATTAAAATATTACAACAGATGACGTTACAACAGACTTTTATAATGTCAAGATTTTTGTTTACTAGCGAACTGTTTAAAACAAAACATTAAAGTAACAATCAACTATCAGGTAGTATTGTTGTCTGTGAAGTATTAAAATATCATCATTTGGCATTTATACTAACTTTATTAACATCGGATAGTGCCGTTACAAACAATAGAAGACGGAGAGGTAGGCCTACAGAAATGAAAAATCACACATAAAAATGCTGAAAGTGGTATTATTGTGCAATGAATGAAAACTGCTGCAGTGTTGATTGGGGACGTACGATCCCGGGGGCCGGGCATTTGCCCTCTTCCTTCGTCCACACCGCAGGGCATTTGGCTGCTAAAGTGTCCCCACCCCCGGGAATTTGCCATCCGAGAGAAAAAAAATCCTAATGCCCGGGGGTTAGCCCGGGGGGGGGGGGGGCATGGGCGCAGCTGGAATTGACTGATGCATAAATAACACGGTATTAGTAAACATCGAACGCAACAAGGTCAAAGACGTATTCAATCATAAAAAAATTACTTTATCTATAAATATGTCAATGCAGGTAAGCACAATATATAAGAAAAACAAATGGTTACTTACTTCATTCTGTAGTCATTGCAGAAATTACACAAAATGGTTTAGAACAGCGTTTACTTCGTTCCTTCCGCCATGTTGAAACGACAAACATTTGACCGTCATGGGGTAGGGTAAATTCTCGCTACTCCACTCTACTGGAGGGATTGTTGCCAACTTCCACCTTGGGGAGGGGGCGGGGGCTAGCTGCGCCCGCGATGTTATCCCTTGTTGGATTGCGGAAGGATGTCAAACGAAGCCGAATACAAGAAGTTGGATGTCGCAACGTCGTAGTATCAAAATCGAGACGTAATCTAAGGTGTTGAAAACGAAACTTCGAAAGTTAAATGCCCCATGGTTGACATTCTTATAAGAAAGAGGAGAAATCGTCAATTTAGCATGCCAAATTCGTAATGTTGAATGTCAAAAACGTAAAGTACCATTTGCAATGGGAAAGGTTGAACCAGAAATCAACAAAGTTGAATGACGCCTTGTATAATATAGCATAAAATACAACAAGTCGAATGTCAAATATAAACATCGAATTTTGGCGGAAATGGAGCTCCATAAAAAAAAAACTCGCATTATGCTGGATAACTATACGGCTAGAGCTTGTAAATATATAACGCGCGCTGTGATTGGTCAATACTCGGGGCCGGATTTTCCCGTAATGCCCACGGACATTATGAGCGATGTTAGCTGGAAAGCGCGGGAAACGGCGTGGCGAATGATTTGAAGGTAAATGAAAAGAGACAGTATTTTTAAAAAAGTTTTTACTGGTGGGGACTTGGTTCAGTGTTAGGCACAGCCATATAATAAACCTCTCACCAGCTCGGGACCGTACTGGAAGAATATTGCCCTCAGCCTTTCTTGTACGCACCTCGCTTCGCTCGGTCCGTACCAGAAAGACCTCGGTCAATATTCTCCCAGTACGGCCCTCGCGCTCGGTTAATAAGAAGTAAGTATTTCTTAAGAGAGATAGGGGACTGCTTACACCAAGACAGCTTCGAAATATAAAGGAAGGAAGAACATAATCTGAGACTGGTTTGAAATATGAAACTCGAGATTACTTCGTATCGTGTGGAAGAACTTTGATCATGACCTGTTCACTATTCAATGCAGATCAAGATAAAAGCATATATTTTACCCATAAGGCCTTTAAGTGCATCTCACGAAGGATGTTGGGATAGTGTTATACTAAAATAAAAATTGCGAGTAAAACTTGACTTTGTGATACAAATGCATAGAACTCTGACAAGATCCACATTCTTATCGTTGTCTTGAGTAATGTTAGAGCGTCAATTTTGACCTTACGTTTGTCCACAAGGCAACTCGTGAAGGATGTCTGCGTTTCTTCTAGGATGAAAGATTTCATTCTATCCTCATTTGCTGACTGGAGTGTACATTTTCTGCTACCCTTGCTAACAATCACCCAGTATGGAGGCTACGCAAAAGTTCAGGCTGACAACAGAACATGCATTCTACGACCAACTTCCCTAACAAGTCCACTAACAATAGAGCTCCACCAACGCCCTACCCTCTCCAGTTCATTTAAACACTACCATCTCAACTTCAACAGGTCCATCGGTTTCAGGCTTTAAAGTTCCAGGGTTGACCGGGGTGAGTTTGACTTTCAACTCGGTGTTACTGAAATCCGGGGTAACATCGTCTTCCAAGTCTTCCTCGTCACTAATAAACCCCGAGGACTCCGGTCCCCGGCTCCCACGGCTCCCCCGGCTATTGGTGCTGAAGATCTTTGCCATGCTACTCTGGAATCGGTCCAGTTCCCTGTGAGAGTCGCGTGATATTCCAAGACGAGCAAAAATTCTTCCTAAGCCTCTTCTTATTGCTCGTCGAATCCTTGAAGGAAGGGTGCGAATCCTGTAGAATAAATTCAAAACGGAGAATTATGCCGGACATGAATAGGAATAAGGCCCCACCGTAAAGATGTTTGGAATTTCTGGAGGTCAAATAAACTTCTTCCTCGTGCCGTTCCAACCACCCCAGAGCTCTTAACCACTGATGAGACCTGATGAGTTTTACCATGTGTGTGAACAAAGTTACGTTATATTACATTAGCATTACATTACATTATACTGATACTGATTCCTTCATAACTTGACAATGCTAAAATGTGCATTTGACAGGATTTCCTCTCGTGTTTACCAATCTCATAACATGTCATAATTTTTGTGAGTTAAAGACCCTCGCACTGATGTAAAAACAATTGCCATCCGGGGTACAGAGGCAATCCTTTACATTTCAGGCTTTCTTACATCACCGAGAAGGTCAACTCACTTGACAGTGAGCCTGCCCACAGGCTATTTGCTCACTGAAATGGTTCTTTCGCAGTTCGCATACGATTCACATTCACCAAATCGCTAGTACTTAGGCCAACAATTCATAATTCTTTTTAGAAAATTCTCAACTTTCATGGAGTTTCCAGAGAGGAAAAGATTTGACTTTTCTACTTAACTGTTTTCCTATGATGCGCAGATTCCGTTGCAATCTTGGGAGAACAAGGTCCATCTTGGTGAGGGCAGCTTAATTCTGACTGTCATAAAAGTCAAACAGTTTTTGGCTGCTAATATCAAGTAACAAATTAAACTCAACTGCCCAGTTCAGTCACAAAATACTTACTTCTAGCCTTGTAAGAATTTTCTATGTCCATTGCTTGACATTATACCATTGCAACCTTGTTATGCAAAACCAAATTATCATTTTTAAGCTGATAATAATCCGTTAATGGGCAAAAACAGCGAGGAAAGTGAATCGAATTTGACGTCATAATTACGCGCGAGAGTGGTAGAATTGTCACGCGACGGAAGTCTGATATTTCAAATCAAATCTGGATTTGTTCGCGAAGTTGTACCGAAGCAAGTTAACAAGCTAAACTTAGAGATTTCTTTATCTGCTGTTTTAAACAAATGAAAAATTAAATTTCAAGGGTTTCTAAAGGCGAAAGGGTAACAGCAATGCACCCACCGTTCACAATCCAGTAACTGGATTCCCTTGACTTGCCAGCAAAAGTCGAGCTCAGAAATTTGATTTTTGTTTTCGGGGAGCGAAAAAGCCGAGCGCGAAACGCGAAAAGGGAAGCGAAGGACTTTGATAGAATCTATTCTCAGCCCAGAGAACTCCTCATCTGCATAACTGAAGGAGCACTTATCCCCCTCCGTCATGTGCAAAAGAGAAGAGCTCCATGTTAGAAAGTCTAAGGATTCCTTCTTTCTGTGCGCGCGCGAACGCGCAGTGGGAGAAGGGGGCGGGAAATTGTGTGGGGAAGCAAAAAACGAAAATAGACGTTTGAAGGAAAATAAAAAGTTTAAAAGGCATAGGCGTTATGGTATCAGACGAAGGAAAAGCACGAAGCTGGAGCTCTTTCCAAAGCCCTGCAAAATTTTGCTCAGCGGAATGGCACGTGAGAAGTGTGCGCTTGAGTTTCCAAGATGGCGGACGGACTGAAAATCTGTCTTCAGTTTAGGTACTTTCTGGAAATTCGAATTTTTCTCAGAGTTTGATTTATGAAGAATTATATAGGCGAATACAGCCTTTTCCTAATGTTCCATTCTCTGTTTTAGTGGCGGAGCGGAGCTTTTGTTCAATAAAGTGAAGGAACACGAGGTCGTTTTACCGAAAAACGAGAATCCATGTGAGTACAAGTCGGACAAGACTAACTTCTCTTTCCTGTTTGTCGTACTTTTCTTTCCATTTAGTCTTTGAGAATTTGTATTGCATCAAGAAAATAGGAGCAACTACAGGATACATGGCCATTTTTGAAGGCATTTAGATTTGGTGGCTCGTTTGGCTCGGTAGTGGATGACAAGAAAGAGGAATGAATTGTGTGAGCGCTAAGTGTTGGGTGTATAAGTGGCCCTGCATTCTGTAGTTTAGCCAGAAAATATCTCTTAGATGACGATGTTCTTTATTTCCGTCTTCTGTCTGTTTGAACAAAGCCCACTTTGCGTTGGTTTGCATGTCACGTACTCAATTCTAAGCTTAAGGTGGCTCGATCGGGTTTTTGAGCGACGATACCTCTCAACTTTGAGCAACTAGCGTACCACAGTGAACAACCCAATAGAAAATCGATCGTTACTGCTGACCTAGAGAAAGATGAAAGTTTTAAATGAGGTAAGTTTCATCGAAATCGGAGTTACCATAGCAACGTAATGACGTCATCCCCCATTTTACATGAGAGCCGATTACTTGTCACCAAGAGATAATTCTGGAAAGCGCTCGACTGGATCTTCGACCTGACATATTTGTATTTACGTCTGCAAAATTTGAAGAATTTCTATGAGAGCGTTTTCGAGAAATTTTCGGGTGAAGTTTTAGGGTGTTAAAAAACAACAAAAACAAAATAATTTTGATCTGTTATTGAAAAGTATGCCCACAAAGGCTTGATGAAATAACATTTTGGTTTTAAATGAATGTTATATCATCTAATTACTTTGTGTGAAAATTTTGGGGAAATCGTGCCGTTTGATTTTTAGAAACGTTGGTTTGAATATGAACTTGTTTAGTGTGTTACTGGGCTTTTTTATCAAAAATTGACACTACACTTATTAAAATGGTTATGAATTAAAAAGTGGTAGATGAATTTTTTAATATCTTTGTCCTCAAGGAGAATAATCAATATTCAATACAATCCCAGCGTTTCAAATTCATTGAAACGTTATAAAGCTGTCAATTTTGAGCCAAAACTCAGGAAAATATTGGACTGATTTTCACGCCAGTGGCTTGTTGCTCTCATTATGCATCTCCATTGTTTTAAATCGGCGTGCAATTGTAAATTTCACTACATCATGAATTCATATAACGCTTGATTGCTTTCCGAAGATGTTCCGAAAACGTGCTGAGACTGGGATAGGATTGTGGGAGACCCACGTCTACTGACCTGTTTAAATTTTTCGTTGACTCCTTGCCATAAGAATCTGGAACACTGACTGAGCACAGCAGCTTTCTGTTTGCGCTCTCTGCTAACCGAAGCTTGCGCTTACTGCTAACCTCGAGGTTTGCACTCACTGCTGTCAGCCTGTCCATTGTTATTGTAATGCTAACCTGGTACATTAGCACGTTTTTCGGAACATCTTCGGAAAGCAATCAAGCGTTATATGAATTCATGATGTACTGAAGTTTACAATTGCACGCCTATTCGAAACAATGGAGATGCATAATAAGAGCAACAAGCCACTGGCGTAAAATTCAGTCCAATAATTTCCTGAGTTTAGGCTTAAAATTGATAGCCTTACAACGTTTCAATGAGTTTGAGACTCGGAGATTGTATTGATTATTGATTATTCTCCTTGAAAGCAAAGTTTTAAAAAAATTCATCTACCGCTTTTTAATTCATAATCATTTTAATAAGTGTAGGGTCGATTTTTGATAAAAAAGCCGCGTAACACACTTAACCAGTTCATATTCAAGCCAACGTTTCTAAACATCAAATGGAACGATTTCCCCTAAATTCTCACACAAAGTAATTAGATGACATGACATTCATTTAAAACCAAAATGTTGTTTCATCAAGTCGCTGTGGATATACTTTTCAATAGCAGTTCAAAATTATTTTGTTTTTGTTGTTTTTTAACACCTTAAAACTTCACCCGAACATTTCTCGAAAACTCTCTCATAGAAATTCTTCAGATTTTGTAGACGTGAAGACAAATATGTCAGGTCGAAGATCCAGTCGAGCGCTTCCCAGAATTATCTCTTGGTGACAAGTAATTAGCTCTCATGTAAAATGCGGGATGACGTCATTACGTTGCTATGGTAACTCCGATTTCGATGAAACGTACCTCATGCAAAACTTTCATCTTTTTCTAGGTCAGCAGTAACGATCGAATTTCTATTGGGTTGTTCACTGTGGTACACTAGTTGCTTAACGTTGAGAGGTATCGTCACTCAAAAACTCGATCGAGCCACCTTAAGCTTAAGTAACAGGGTTCAAAATAGTAGCCGGCATTTTGGCGACTCCTGCCAGCGATTTTTCACCCAAGAAATAGAAAAAAATGCCATCCCATCCCTTGATCGGCAAAATCAATGTCCCCGGAACGTCATAGTAAACGTTTCATATCAGAAAGTAATGCAGCCATGAAACACTTACACACATACCAAAAGTGAATTGGATGACGTTTTAAAAGCTTTCTAAATTAAAACAAAAAACAAAAAAAACAAATTACAGAACGTTAACAATTATTATCTCGATTCTTGTAAATCAATTCTCGTTCCAGCGACTATCTCTATTTGCCGGTAGTTTTTTTTTCCGGCATAGTTTCATACGTGATTAACAACGCGACTTTTGAGGAAATAGCCACGGGGTAGCAGTGCCGAAGCAACTCAGTTCCCATTTAGGAACCGGGCAAATTTTCATTCACGACTCTTTGTTACCAACGGGTCTTCGATCCTGTTCCACTTAGCACCTTGTTGCTTTTTTCGTGTACTTTCGCCCTCTCGTCCAATTTAATTTGCTGGAGACCAAAGGAAATGTACCGTCGCGCTGAAAATCAGTGTCACTGTTGCTGCATTTATCATTTTCAAAGGCCTGATCTAATTCATGAAACGCCAGTAAGGGACCCTGCCAGTCCGCCATCGATGAGATTTCCAGCCCACATAGAAAAGGGCACATGACTTGCATTATGTCGCAAAAGCAAACGTCATTCCTGACGAGGAATTTAAGACAGAAATACACTCCATAAAGAGAGAGGCTGAGCGAAAATTCATAGGTGCACTAACCAAGTTTCACTAGCGCCGCGTTGAACACAACAATGATAAGTTGCGAAGAGTGAAATCTGATAAATCTTGGTCAAAGAGAGACACTGATCAGGCTTAGCGAGATCAGTCAAACAGTAGTACAAAAGTACACTCTTCGACCACTTGATTGGAAAAGATACATCGGTGACATATTCTCGCTGTGGAATGTTGACGAAAAGGAGATAGAAGAGTTTATTATTTTAGCAAACAGTCACCACCCGACAATTAAATTTATGGCTGAAATCTCAAACAAAGAAATAAACTTCCTGGATACCACAGTTTCCAAAGGCGAAAGGCAAGCAATCCTTGATATCTGCACACATTTTAAGCCCACAGAAACTTTCCAGTAAACTCACTTCTCTTCCTGCCACCTACCAGGGGTTGGAAAAGAGTTATCAAAGGGTTTATCAGCGAAATCTTTCATTGAGAATATTACCTAATTCAAAACACGCCTCTGTGTGAGAGACTACCCCAACAGTCTAGTAGAAAGAATAAAGAATAACGTCTGAAGTCAAATGAAAGAAAGGCACTTCAACAAAGAAAGACAGTGCGCAAAAAATTCTGCCTTTCGTAACAACGTACCACTCAGCTGTGCCTAATTTTAAGAACATCGTTATGAGCAATTATTAAAAATCAACCTTTGCTAAGAGAAATATACAAACACATTAGCACGAGCACATGAGCCGCGTTTGGCGGCCTGTCAACACTTTATTCCATACTTGGGATAGGTGCTTGTTCATTCTTGTTGACAGCCAGCTAAAAATCAGCCTTGAGAAAAAAAGCCGTCAAATTTAGGCTGAAAGCTCTGATTTCATTTTGAACCAGGAAATATACAAACACATCAGCACGAGCATATGAGCTGCATTTGGCGCCCTGTCAACACGTTATTCCATACTTGGGATAGGTGCTTGTTCATTTTTGTTGACAGCCAGCTAAAAATCAGCCTTGAGAAAAAAAGCCGTCAAATTTAGGGTGAAAGCTCTGATTTTATTTTGGACCCTGAATAATAAGCTTGATAAAAAAAGATCAAGATAAAAAAAAATTCAGTGGGAATGTACACTCAGCTGAAATGTATAATCGGTTGCCAAGTTAATAGCACTCTAGTAACTCCAGTGTTTTGATAGTTCAAGTTATGCTATCCTTATAGTTTTTTCAAATTGATTCATTTGTCTTTCTTTTGTCTGACAGGGAACATTAGAAGGCTATTAATTTGGATCAAAGATAATTTACTAAAAGAGAGACCAGAGTTATTCATTCAAGGGGACTCAGTGTAAGATACAATCCTCATCTTCATAGTGTAACCCTCTCACTCCCAGAGTCAGTTATGGAGACATTCAGGTGATTCTGACATCTGGCTCTGTGGATGAAATCCCATAGTGTTACCATTCAAATGAAACCTCTTCAGCAGTACTTTCACATGACACTTTTTATATTTCAGTATTTTACAAATGAAATTTGGGATCTGTCTTGAATTTTGATTTTAGGCACTCTTGGGAGTGAAATTAAAGGGTTAATAGATTGGTTGGTTTAAAATGACATGGTGGCAGAACCAGGCATGTGATAGGTTGCCCAAGGAAATTTGATGTTCACAACAAATATTAGCTTGAGAACATAGTTTGAGGGCTTATATGAAGTTTGAACTTCAAATTCCTGAGGGAACCTATCACACATATAGAGGGCCTGAGACAGAAGGACTCTATTGTTTTCATTGTACAACGCTAAATTTTGAGTGAAAATTGCCAAAACAGACACTATGTGCTGATAGGCGCCCACTGATGAGAGACTCTATCGCATCATGTGATCGATTTCGACCAATGAGAGCATGCCAAAATTTAGCGTTGTACTATTTTTAAATAATTCCTTGTAGTAGGTGAGAAAAGCCATTGTAAACCAGACCGATCACCTCTTACTCCCTACAGCATGTCTTAACACATAGTATTTAGAGATTATCGGGGCATATAAATACCCGGTCAGGGCTCAGTGATACAACATTCAAAATCTTTGGTCAAAGTTTTGAATGATTTTAAGAAGAGCTTGCTAAGATCTCTGGCTGATACAAGTACTATTATTACTTGTTGGTATAGCTAAAGAAGTGAAAAAAATGTGAAGCTTGATGTATTATTTAGTTGGTAAACTGTGTTCATTCTGTTGCGAGCATTTGGACGATACCGAAATAAAATTTGAGGAACCAACAGCAGTTCAATCCATAATCTTTTTCAGTTGAGAGCATCTGGGATTTTAAGGCCAAATTTCCACTTGACACAGTTTTCAACCAAACATTAAACTTGAAAATGTCTATAATGACATTCTCAAGTAAGCGTTTCTCAATTCTTTTTGCAGTTGCTTGTTGGGAAAAAATTCTTGGGTTAGTTTTGTGATTCACATTCTCCACACTGCTAGGAACAGTACGGTATTGTGAACAGTATTTGATTATGTAGTCATACAGAGGAAGATATACAATGCAGTTTACCTATCTCTAAGTTGTCATGAATCTTAACCCTTTAGGCTCCAATATCCACATGCATATTCTCCTCACTGTTCTCCATATGTTTCTTATGTTACTAGTTGAGAGAATTTGATTAAACATCAACACATTTTATTGTCATGTCTGGTGATTACCTCCTTTATTCTCACGACCTGTATATTTGATGAACTAGTTATATTGTAAGGAGAATCAGATGCTAGTCACTCTTGGGGTTTAAAGGGTTAGGGTAGTGAGCAAATAAAGCTCATCAATAATAATTCTAATGGGTATCATATCATTTGAAGGGCCCAGTGGAAAAATGGCGTAAGTGACGATTTGTGGTTAAAATCGAAATTGCTCCTATTTAGCTGAACATTGGCACACAGGCTGGTTTTCATGTGAGGAATGCTGTTGCGCACTTATATCTTGACCTGAGATCTAAAATTTGAAGAATTAGCGTATTACTTTTGCGTGAAAAGTGTTGTTGAACTGAACTCGCTCAAGTGATGCGTGAAAGATTTCTTTTGTTCTCTGCCTGAACTAAAACAAAGGAATTCAACCTAGAATCCGCGGTCCTGTTGTTTTCTTTGTGTCAGTTTTAAGCAAAAGTAATACGCTAATTCTTCAAATTTTAGATCTCAGGTCAAGAAATAAGTGCTCAACGGCATTCCTCACATGAAAACCAGCCTGTGTGCCAATGTTCAGCTAAATAGGAGCAATTTCGATTTTAACCTCAAATCGTCACAAGTACGCCCTTTTTCCACCGGGCCCTTCATTGATAAAGCTGAATATTAAATTTTAAGTTCTTTTAATTTTTGCTCTTCTTAGACGACCTGGAATACTGGTGTTAATAAATGAAGCAGACTGGGAGCTAATGGTATGGACATGAAGTTAGAATTCCTTGAGAATCTTGTTACTACCATTTTCGTTCAACCCTGAAGCGTGATGATTTTTTCGCGTATGTTTACTTTTCAAACGTGACAGTTTCCCAGACATCAGTCTCATCTGGCCCACTGAAAATGTGCTGTTTTGGGCGGGAAACGAACAACGTTTGTCTAACGACAGTTGCACGTTTTGTTCACGTGGCTGGCAGGTTTTCAAGTTTTCGATTGTACTTTTCCTCATATAATCTCTTGATCGGCTGGCAAGTGTTAGGTTTTCAGATTTGCTGATGTTGATTTTGCTATGTGCGGAACCTCCAGCAGAAGTCGACTCTTAAAGCTGTGGAAGTCCAAATTTAACAACTCTTCCTCTGTTATGAAGAATGGCGTGGTTCTTTTAGCAGAATAATAGTCATAAACTACACTTTTATCTGTACGGAACCTCTGCTGGAGGTTCCGCACACAGCAAAATCAACATCAGCAAATCTGAAAACCTAACATTTGCCAGCCGATCAAGAGATTATATGAGGAAAAGCACAATCAAAAACTTGAAAACCTGCCAGCCACGTGAACAAAACATGCAACTGTCGTTTGACAAACGTTGTTCGTTTCCCGCCCAAAATAGCGCATTTTCATTGGGCCAGACGAGACTGATGTCTGGGAAACTGTCACATTTGAAAAGTAAACATACGCGAAAAAATCGTCACGCTTCAGGGTTGAACAAAAATGGTAGTATTTCACATGCATCTTAGCATGCTTTCAATTGGGAAATCTGGATTTCAGATTTCCCAATAAAACGCGAAATCCAAAAATGCATTTCGTCGAACCGAAATCCTTTTCCAAGATGGATGGATTTCAATTAAGGCTTCTTAATTGAAATCCATCTTGGAAAAAGATTTCGGTTCATCGAAATCCGTTTTTGGATTTTGCATTTTATTGGGAAATCCGAAATGCGGATTTGAAATCCAAATCAAGATTTTCCAATAGAAAGCACCCTTAATCATAACTATAGCAAAATTCTCGAATCTGATTGGCTATCACCAGCCATGATTTGAGCATTTATAGGACAGTTATGACAGTGTAATTGGACAGTGTACGCGTCATGCCTAAGTAATTGGACAGTACGTGTCAGAGCGTGCGCTCTATTGTATCAGTAACACTTGAATAAGTTCTTTTTACATCTTGCGAAACTGTTGTCAATTCCTTCCCCAGTACGTTTTCTCCCTTTTCTTTCTCTAATTTTGTTATAGATATGATTAATTGGTAACAGGCCTTCGTGTCGTCCAATTCGGTCAGTAATCATACTCGTGATTAAACAAATCGGACTCCCACTACGCGATCGTCCGATTTTGTTAATCACTCGTATGAATTACAGACCGAATTGGACTCCACTCAGTCCTATTACCATTATTAATCACTCCAAGGGTTTGTAGTCCTCAGAGATCAGGCATTACCCTATACATAATGAACAGTTCGAATTTACTGACCTTGACAAAGTGCAACCCTCACCCCACCCCTCCCCCAGTTCCTCATCCTTGCCCTCCAAAGCATACTCCCATATTAATTCATAATGGTAATAGGACTGAGTGGAGTCCAGTTCGGTCTGTAATCATACAAGTGATTAACAAAATCAGACGACCGTGTAGCAGGAGTCCGATTTGTTAAATCATGAGTATGATTACAGACAGAATAGGACAACACAAAGTTCTGTCTAATAATATTATTAATCATATCTATAACAAAACTCAAGAAAGAAAAAGGAGAAAACGTACTGGAGAAGGGATAGACAACAGTTTTTAAGAACTTAAGTGTAACTGATCCATTAGAGTGTGCACTCTGATGCATATAAGGCATGATGCATACACTGCCCTATTAATGCTCAAATCATGGCTGGTGATATCCAATCAGATTCGAGAATTTTGTTATAGTTATTATAAAGATATTAATGAAATACTTTACAATATTTCAAGAGAATCTTCTTTCATATTGTCCCTGCAGGGTGAATTAGATTACGAATTGCAAGAAAATGACAGCATTGTGTTCATATCAACTCTTCACGGAGGGTAACATTTCACCGCCAGTGGAACTCAACGAAGAAGTTGACTACAAAAAAGAAGAGGGGAAGAAAACACATTTCATAGCAATACATGGCTACTGTGCAAAATGGAACATTGACACCAATGCTGGCTTTCCTTGAAATTAAGTCAGGGGGCCTTTAAGAAGTGAACACTTGCAAGTGTTAAACAAGGGATTGGTAGAGAACAAAGCACTTCTTTCTTGAAGACACGGTCATTTGCAATGGAAGACAATGTGATCAGACTTGGCGTCAATGAACACCACTAAACGGTGTTAAATCTTCTATCATGTCATCAGAGTGACACATTTAAGAACCATTGCTTTTAAGAACAAGATGTTGAGAACAAAGTAATAAAGTAGTTAGAAAAACAATTTCTGCCCCCACTATGTAAAAAAAGTGTACGACGTACAATAATCCACCAAGGTTACTAGGTTGAAATTTTTTCATTAATATCAGACAATTTCGGGCAAAAGCCCAATTTTTTGGCGGTCATTTAAGGCACATTGAATCCAAGCAGCATGATATACAAGAGTCAGTGTACTGATACTGCCATTGTTCAGTCATTGTAAAGAAGTAGGTGAAGTATGATCGTCTGGGTGAGTTAACTTAAGCCCTAACAGTGATGAACACTAAATTTCTCTTTACATTATCACTACTTGTTTCAAAAATTCGAGTGATGAGAATAAAGGAAGTGATCACCAAGGATAAGATGTTTTGATATTTAGACAAATTCTCCTTACTACAAGAAATGTATGGAGAACTGTCAGGAGAATATGCATTTTTATATCAGGGCTCAAAGGATTAAGTGCTCAGAATAGATTGTTTGTGATGATGATGACTGACACTTCGAAAACTGGAGTGAAGTCAGCACCAGAGTCAAATGATGACTTCAGTTCAGGTTGTCAAGACATCAATGTCATCACAAACAGTCCTCCTCAGGACCGCACTCAGTACTGCCATACTTCACCTTTTGATATTATATATCCTGGGTTCAAACCACTTACAGTGAATTGTAAAGTAGAAAAAAGGATTTGTTGTCTTCCAGATTAAATGAAAATTCCTCTACGAAATTTTATTAGTGTCATACTGCTCTACAAATTACTAGTTACATGAAAAATTAAGTGGGGAGGGGGGGGGGGGTGCAGGCATAGGGTCCAAACCTCCCATTTCCTGTATCCTTTAATCTAAGCTCACATCCCTTTTTTGTGTGCTGCTTCCTCTTTGCCCTTTTTCAATTGTGGCATATTATGCAATGTTGTATGTTATTATATGGCTTAACTGGTCCATGTTAAAAAGGAGCTTTCTGATTGGTTCCCTGAGCGGGCCAAATTTTCCTATACGGACTGCTCATAAAAATGTCACGGTAAATCATGTTTTGGAAAAATTTTAGGAGAGGACAGTTTTTTATGAAGTTAAAACCTTGTTCTTGCTTTCTTGCCTGTAGTAATTACAATTAACAATTATTCTGGCAATAACCTGTGCAAAAATGACATCATGAAAATCGTTTGTTCCCTTCCTTTGTTTTTGTAGTGCGCGCTTACTAACAGAAATTCACTTTGCTGTTCGCAAATTTGTAAAGAGCCATAATAATAAATCCTTCATTGAATTAGCTTGTTTGGTCCATATTGGGAAGATATTGGTGTCATTCTTGTTTTGGAAGTTTATTTCAAAAAAAAAACTTCCAAATAAAAGAAACTCGACCAATATCTTCCTAATACGGACCGAACAAGGTAGTTCAATAACATATATATTTCCCTAGTTCTCCTGTTTCTCCACTTCCCATGCATTTGCTACCCTCTTTTCTCCAGGGTTAAAAAAAGAATTTCTCCCACTAAAGAAATCCACACTCACAAATGTTTGTCTACACAAGATTTTTATTGACAGACAAATGATTTACTCTTTCACAGCATATTTCCTTAGTGAGAAGTGTGTAAGCTTCTTCTGCTGTTTCTTGGTCTTGAGGGAGGCCTCGTGCTTGGTAAGGGCTCGTCTCATGGCACGGGTCTTCTTGGGCCTCAGATCAAGAGGTTTGAACTTCTTGGTTTTGTAAAACTTACGCAGATTCTCACGCTGAGAATGGCTGATGACAGTCAAGACTCGAGCAATGGATTTTCGAACAAGTTTTCTGCAAAGAACAAATTTTGCCAGTTAGGTATCTGCTGAGTTTGGGATAGAGTCACGGTCCTCAAAACCACAAGTGCAATCATAGCCACCGAATGTTTTAAATTCTGGCTCTACGAACAACGGCGAAATTGCCTGTAAAAACCAATAGAGGACCCTTTGGCACAAAACTCGGGATTTTACCAACATTCATTTTGTTCTTGTGGTCTAAAGGAGAAAGCCAGAAAGCAGAAAGTCTTTTCATTCATTACACTGGCCACCTGGTAAAATATGACAGCCCAGCCAATTTGCGGAAATGGTCAAGCAACTGCTGGCAGCAGTACTGTTGAATGTTTGCTTTGCTAAGAGGTTACATAACATTACGTTGAAGTTTTTTACATTTCTTCTTGAGGCCTTGCTTTTGATTCATTGGGAAATGAAAACCAAACAACGGATAATGGCTTTTCGCACCAAAAAATGCCCCCATAAGCATTTTGATGTGCTTTGCTTTTTCAGTTAGCTCCAATTCACTCAAAGTTGTGCATGTAATGATATGAGATGGAATGTTCAACTTACTTTCATCATTTTTTCAAAGATGAACCTAGTTTTTGAAGGATGCATCTAGGGACAGCTCTTAAACTATAGCTACTTATTGGCTAGTATTTACCAATAATTGACTTAATATTTGAAAATATTTGAACCAAAAATGACTTTTTCCCCTTGCAATGGCTACAATTTGGCTAACAGACTTAACAACAGTGGTGTTACCCATTATTCCTAGATACAGCTCTTTACCCATTACTCTAGTTATGCCACAATTTTGCCTAGCAATGCAAGGGACACATTTGTTGAACACATTCCCTGTCCACCCCCAAATGTTGATAACAATGACTTGCTGCATGTCCAAAATTGGTTCACTCAACATTGAGGCGAGGAAAAGCCATTGATTCAGACAGGTGAATTGTGACACTGAGAGAAGTGTCTGGAATTGTAGCAACTCAAGGGAAACTTATTAAATTGCAATTATATTTTAACTGCTTATCAACCAAGCATTGCTTTCCTTGTGACGCTAGACAAATTGGTAGCGTTAATGGCAAGAAAGTTTTCTCAAATCATGAGCTTTAAGCAGGGATCCACATTAGCAGTTGTCAGGTCGTCCGAGACGACTATAAAGTCCTACGGACGAGTATCAAAAAACACATACTTGTCCGGTGGACGAGTAAGTTTTGAGGAGCAAATTTTTTTCTTTAATTTCTCACCAGTCAATGTACCTTAATTTTGAATGTCCACCGGCCATTTAGTGATTCCGTACTATAGTAAACAGAAGATTAATATTCTGTAAACTTCATTTTGTTGCGCATACGACCTCTTTCTCTCAGAAGTGAAAAGTTTGGAGGCTCAATTTGTTCTGGACCACTGACATACCACACAAAGACTCTCACTCTTTGGCCGCACGTGAGTTTTGCAAAATGTAGCGCTACTAGTTTAAGATGGTGTCGCCACCACTGCAGAAGAAAAAATAGAGTGAGTCTTCCGAACAAAGTTCTAAATAACAACAGTAATGAAGGCGTGCATTTTTACCATCCTGGCCCCAGTTGTTCAAAAGGTGGATAGCGCTATCCACTGGATAAATCTCTAATTTAATTTATCCAGTGGATAAGTATTAGGGAAGCCAATTGGGTTATCCACTGGATAGAAATTTATCTAGTGGATAGCACTATCCACCTTTTGAACAATTGGGGCCTGGTAGAAAAATAGGCAGGTGGAGACTTGGATATCGTTGACAAGGGAGATTTAGATGAGAATGACAGTTGCTTGAGGATGCAAGTGACCTGGACAGCGATGTTGAAGAATGCCAAATTGAAAGTTTGATCAAGAAGTACTTGTAATTTAAGTAAACGCAGCAAATCGGTGCAAAGTAGGTCTATCTTTTAAGTCCGTGTAGTTGAATTTGTAAAATGAAGTGACAGGAGCCTTACTGCGGTGCCGCTGCAGTAACATAGTGAAAATAAAATGCAACCTTTCCACTTACTTGTTGTTAACTTTCAGTTTTTGACTGTATTTTAATTATTACACAATTTTGAATGGGCAAGTAAAATTTTGTCAGGGCAAGTAACTTTTCTGACATCCTTGCCCGGCTGATGAGTTTGAAAAAAGCTAATATGGATCCCTGTTTAAGGTAGGATAGTTTTGGATGGAGATTGTGAAATGCCCGTGTCAAGGTGCCAAAGGCTGGTGACGAGGAACACTCTCACCTTGAGTGGCTGGGGGGAAACCATTCACAATATTGAAGGTAATGATTGATGAGCATGCAAATTCTGTAACTCCGTGTACCACAAGGAACTCGTGCACAGAACTCAAAAAATTATCTGTTCAATTCTATTCGATGACTAAACAATATCAAAAGTAATTGTTCCATTAAGTGTAAGGGAGTTTGATTTTAAGTTCATTCGATTTTGTTCAGCTCATAAAATTACAACTACATCACTTAAAATAGTTTTCAAAGAGCAGCTTTCAATTGAGTTTTGAGGAATGAAATCCAAAGAAACAGCTATGGGCACCCACAACAAATACAAAACCCCTCACGGACCAATATGAGAATGTGTACAACAAAGACATGATTGACTGAAAAACTGGCATGCAATGATTCAACCAATCATGTAGTAGAGGTGAATCACTGATGCTCAATTGAAATCCACACTGAAACCGGTCATTTGCTTCTACATGAAAGATGCAGAGCATGATTATAACTCACATTTTAGAGAGCTTGGAAGCAGCCCCTCCCGTCACCTTGGCAACTTCCAGCTGCGACAGCTCAGTCTTGAGTTCATCAAGCTGCTTCAGAAGTTCTTCCTTCTTCTTCCCGCGAAGCTCGTGCGCTTTTACCTTCACCTACAGTACAAATAAAACTCTCAAACTTAGTTGTTTACCTAGAAAAACGAAAATAGTTTCACCACAAATGTTATAGAGGAGAACGGATCTTTGGACAAAGCACACATTCATGTACAAGATTTATGGGTCTGTTTCTTAGAAAGTTATTGGTAATAAGAAAAAAAACAACAACTAGCAAGAAATCAGGGTTTGAGGTGACTAGGTCAATGCAATCTTCGAACTTCTTGCAAGTTCCTGTTCGAATCACAACAAAACCTAAGTCTCCTAACATGGTACTTTGTAACACACAAGTTCAACCATTCTTGTACGACTTAATTTATAAGCGCCCGTGACTTCAAACAGCAGAGGACTCAAAAGCAAGATGAACACGAATTTAAGCTTGTCTGCTAATTCCCCCCAAAATATATTAATCTCTAGAAAATGCATTTATGCTGTACGCCTATATATTAGCTGCAATTTTACAACTTTTAACCATATAATGTTCCACGCGGAGTTCTTATATTACCAGGAACAAATTCTTTAGTATTACAGTAGCTTCCATTCTTACACTCAGCGATATCTATTAAAAACATTTGTTGAAGTCACGAGTATCATCTTTTTCGCCTTCTTATTCAACTAGGAAACGCTTATCAAGGAAAATAGAGCAGAAATGAATGAGAAAGAACATTCAACATTTGAATAAGAGAACATAAAGTAATATAAATATAAAGCACGATGCGATGGAAAGAGATGTTTACTGCGTAAAATTTCTCGAAAACCCACCATTTTGATGTCGGCTTAGAGAGAAAGGCAGAGGGAGCTTCGCATTGTCTTGTGGGTAATACACCGCTAAAAAAGTTTTCCAACATCGTGGGCTCAAAACCTGGTCGGGAAAAAGAATTCGGAAATATTACCCCCCCCCCCCCCCCTCTCCAGGATACAAACTATGGTAGTATGTGAAAACAAAGAGAAAGATAGTTTAAAAGAACCGCGATTGTAAGAAAGAAAAAATGTGAAAATTTTTTGTTAAATATCGACCAATAAACCAAATTATAAAACTTAAAACACATGATCGGATCGGGGAGATAAAAATCGGAAGTATAAATCTGAGAGTTCAGACCGATTTTAGTTTACGATGAGTCGTATTATTATTGTCGAGGTTTCAGTTCATGGTGACATCAAATCTTGATCTACCTCTATAAAAATCAAAATCAATCGCTCGCTGTTTTATTCTTTTAATAGAAGCAGATCAAGGACAGATTATGACGTAATTATTTGGAGTCATTATAATTGAGTAAGGAACTTGTCTGATGACAGCGGTTTCAAGCAATTTATGACTTCACAGAAGAATCCCGCCACCATGAAAAGTGAAATACGAGTCCCCAGTTGAACTCAGTGCTTATATTATTTTCGTCCATTTTCCTTTCATCTCATCCCTTAACAGATGTCTCAGGGCTTCAGTGAATACGGACACACGGCGCAGGTAAGACAATTTCCGGGGGAAATTTTTTTTATGACGGTGCGCGCGCGCTGGAAGCCAATCTCCTTTGATAGGTTCTGTTTTTCTGCAGAAAAAAATTAGGTCAGCGAATTTTTCACTTGAATTTTTGAGCAATTAGTTCATGTAGATGCCTTGGGTTTTTCGTTTATTTGGCTCTTTGATTATTTGTTTCCCGCGAAATTTTCCTAAGTCGATCGAAGGGATTCTAAACTCAACTTCAATCCGATTCAGTTCATCCATCTCGCGCTTGGTACAGGTAGTGTCAATTACTTCAAGTGCTGTTTGGTTCATTACTTCACTTAAGGGCGTCGTGATCGCCCAAACGCGTTATCTCTTTTATGACAGTCATTGTTTTCCGCTTTCAGAATTCTCCACGCAATGATTGAAAGCGATCTCCTGTTTCCGTGGCTGGATCCCAACCTCCACGCTATGAGAGACAGGCTCAAGGACTTGATCCATTGCAAAGCCATAAGTAAAGTCAGGAAATGCAAACAAACTATTCAGCGACACCCGGTGGCCTCCGTCTTTTTCGGAACTTTTATGATTACTGGCTTCCTTCCCTTCTTTTTATTTCTGGCCTTCGTAGCCGGATCTTCCATATTCGTCCTCTTTTCACTCCTTCTCTTCCAAGGTGGGGTTCTTGCCATGGGGCTGTTATCTCTGCTAGGAGTGTTTGTGCCGATAGTGATATTTGGAACCAAAATCGCAGCTTTTGTGTATGTCATCTACGTCATTACTGCTACAGTAATTCGCGTGACTCATGTTCTAATGGATACGATTGTGTGGCTTCCGTTTGTAATACTAACAGGGTTGAACCAGAAAATTCACGATATTTTTTCTCGTCTTGGAGATGCAGTAAGAGTGGAATTGCACCGTCGTTGCTCCAATGCTTTTTTGTAATTACAAAGCACGAGAGAACGATTGACTTGGTAATGGTATGGACACAAACGATTCATCTAAAGAATCGTGGAATCGTTTGTGAGTAACTTGAGTACCTTGGTTTGAAACCAACTCGAAGAGGCTAGGTAGACGAATTGGTAGAGAACATTCGGTTTGAGGGAACAGATCAAATTTCTCTTATAATAAAATGGCCATCACGCGAAACCCAGTTCATGAACGTTCACGTTATTGTGGGCAGTGGCTACAAAATTGCAATTCGCAAAAGAAAAACAAACAAACAAACCCCACATTGAAAACCATTTCTCTCCTTCCCCTTGCCCACAAGGGGATCCTCTCGTGTCCTCTTCTTGAGCTCCTGTTCTGCTCCTCCTCCCCACCCCACCCCCAACCCACACCCCACCCCACCCCCCAACCCGACGTCTATTTCTACCCTGGAACAAAAGGTTACCACGTTGGCGACAGTTTTGCCGTGGTGTTTTCGGAGCTGACTTTGCTTACTTGAACCTCAACTTGTTATTGTCTTGTCACACTGTTGCTAAAACAACATTTCAGTAAAGCGAAATTAATTTTTATCCACTGCATTGAGATTTTTGCCCCAACTGTGAAGTAGTTTATCGAAATAAAGTTTAAAGTGAGAAGGTGCTATCAATTCCTAAAGTCGGTCAGGGGTTTGGTGTATATACTGGTATCCACGTTTTTTTTTTCAGCTTTTGGTTCAGTTGATATACGGACACTATAGGGACAAGAAAAAGTGTACGTATTACAGGGGTGGAGTTAATATAAATTTTGGTCTATTTCAAACTAAACGAGTCCGCAAAAGGGAAGTGTTCGTATCAGAGAGGTGTGCGAAAGGCGATGTTCGACTACACTTGTTACTCATCATCGTCGTCGTCCTCGTCCTCATCATCATCATCATCATCATCATCATCATCATCATCACCATCACTTCTTTTTGCGTCAGATGGCGCACAAGGCCGTTCTGTGCAACCCGCCCTGGTTTTGTGCCGTCATTTTGGCAGCTTACGTTACTGGCGAACCGAAAAACACGAGAAGAAGTTGCCATTATGCATACTGTGACTCTACACAGAGTATTGATGACTGTCCTTTGACTAAACAAAACTACAGGACACAGTTAAGTTAACTGTACTTTTAATAAATACTACATCTCGTTAAAATCTTATTTACATGTCGTAAATACGAGTCAATCATGGCTACTCCAACGTACTTAGGGTTTATTATCAACATGGGGTTGATGCGGATTTTTTTCTTACCACGAAGGGCTAAAAAGAAGTTCAATTGTCTCCCAGGTCGGCGTAATTAGAGAAAGATGCTGGAGCTAACGTTCATGCTTCTACATGGCAAATACTGTGGAATAACTCTGTAAAACTCAGCTGTTTTAATCTAACGCGGCGGTTAATTTACCTTAGTGTCAACCCCAAGTTGATAATTTACTTAGTGTTCATACTTTCCTATCAACGACACAACAGGTTTTTTAGGAACTAAGCCTCAACGGCAAACCTGGGCAGAGCGTCAATCAATAACAACTGAATCAATAGCCTGTCTCTTTGACTGCGTAGCGCAAGGCGGGGACACCACATCGTGAGTTCGTTTTCCAAGTAATCGCCGATTCGTTTCCATTTGATCCTCGGTAACAATGTTTTTGGAGTGAATATCATTTAACATGTGCTCAGGAACCAACACAGGGGTATGCCCGTCAGATTGCCCCCCTGTGGAAGCTATCAGCCGTTTAGCGTCCTCTATAGTGGGAACAAGCACCACGAGTCCCTGCGGAATGTTCTGTTCGCTACTTCGAGAAGAGCGCCGCGAGAGAATGATCGGCTTTTTCGTTGTGGGCGTGACTGCCTTTTGCGGTGAATTTGCTGAGCTTTCCACTGGGCTGGGCAAAGAAATAACGGTCATAGGTGGCGCCTGGGTACCAGTCACGTGATTAGAAGACGACAAAACTGAGGAAATTTTAGGGGCATGCTCCAGATGGGAAACAACCGCTGCTAATGAAACAGGTTCAGCTGCACTGTTTACTGTAGTAACAATAGGTTCACTTCTACCACTCGCAGAGTTGTGAGGACTTGAACTTTGCACTTTAGATGTCAAAGGCATCCCGATGTCTGAGTTCAGCGGGCTTGTCCCTGTAAACCTTTTCTTTGGACTTAAGGGTGAAGAGACGCCATTTAAGTCGACTGTTACTTCTGAACGATGGCGCATGTCACTGACAAGTCCACTAGACTCTGGCTTTTCTTCGAGTGGACTCTTCCTACTGGAGTCGATGGAACAACAATCATCTGTTTTACATTTTTCAGAGGTTTCCTTCCCACTGGCAGCAATTTCTCGTGGTCCTACTGATGTATGTATCCTGACCACATCAGAGACTGTAGCAGTGCCCGCGAGATCGTCATGCGAGGATGACGTTGACTTCCTTTTGGCCACTATAATTTCAGAGCTTATCTTTGGGTCATCCTTGCAACCCTTTTCACTCGCTGATGTAGGCGGGCTGTCATACGAAAAACTGCTGGTCGGTACAACAAGGAACTCGGGCTCAAGGGAAGAGGCTAACACTGGGGCAGGAACTCGCATCAGCTCTGGGTGCTCCCTGAGTACAATTCTCCCTAAAATCAAACACACACTGAGACTTAAGTTTGGCTACAGCTGAACCTCTGATGAGATACCAAAGCAAAGGTCGCCCCTTACAAGAGACGGTTGCTAACAAACTACAGTATTAAATAAGCACAACCACATGTTAAGGAACATAGAAATTATTAAGAGGGTATTATTGGGGTAAGCTTGGAAAATTAGATATTCTGTATGGGTATGCGTTAAACCTGGGGCATTTCTTTAGGGTGCTGGTTAAAAAATTATGCTTGGATCTTTAAGGCAGAAGAACTCTTGGCCATTTCAACAGTGTTTAGGATGGTGCCTCCTAATACAGAGGTACCGTATTTTTGCAAAGGTTATGACTATGGGGAAAAGCCAGGAATCTACCACGTATTTTTCAGAGATAATTAAGCAACCATAATTCTAAAAAAGCTTTAAAATACATAGGATGTATGGCATTTTCTTTCAACATTTAAGCTCAAAAATAAAATGCATGGTTACCCCCAATTTTCTTTTTGGATTATGCTAGCCCTTGCTAAGATCTGCTTTTTCCACATAGTCATAAACCGCACAAAAATACATTTGTATTAGTAGGCAAATTCCTTAAGAAACCCGGATAGCTCTAACAGACCTGAGATGTGCAGAACGTATGCCCAGTAACAAAAGGAGGCACCATCCTTAAATGCATCCAGGGCCGTAGCCAGAAAAAATTATGACTGAGGCAATATTCATGGTTAAATTCTCTTCCTAGGCATTCAGGGTGTTAAATGAAAAGAATGACTGAGAAAATGAAAAAAAATGACTGAGGCAAGTGCCTCGGTTTGCCTCATACTGGCTACGGCCCTGGCATCATTCAGCGCTAGCACTCAGGCCATCGCTAGGCATGGTAATTTTAGAAGTGGAGGAATTTGTGGCAACAAGTTTACACTGGGACATTTGACAACCTTGTGATTTTGACCTTGCAGAATGGTGGCTATGTTAACTAAAATGCATCTTGGGAGGTCTTAATGAGATATCCACAAAAATCCATGGTCACACAGTCACTGAAAAGTACCACTTCTCCGCACCTTAGTTTGCTCTGCTGGAATTAGCCCCAAATAATGTGTGGATTAGCCAAGCTGAGGGGGAGCGGGTTGCCTTTTTACCATAATATGAGGCATTTCAACGGCTCGTTTTTCCCACTATACTGACAGGGAAGGGAATGGGCATTGTTGGATATTGACTGGCACATATAAGCTCCACTAACTTTCTCCTTCTCTCAGCAACTGCCTTCCTCTACTGATAAAACCTTTAGCGACAGTGTGGTTGTTAACTTTAGGTTGAATTGCCGTCAATGTGTCGCCATATTGACCACTGGCATTTTTACGGTACCGTACTATTTCACAAAGTTGATAAGAATAATTATTCTGTGGATCTCCTACCATTACTGTGCTTTATGTCATCAAAATTTCTGTAGTAAAATAGTGGTACAGGACTCAAAATTAACTTTGTGGAGTGCTGGCCCATTGGCCACCTCAGTCAGATTTTAACTGGCCAACTATAAGTGTTACTGGCCACATGTAGGAGCAACTCAATCATAATGACAAACATTTCTATTAACTAGTTTATAATAAGTATAACTTCTAAACTGTTATGAAAGAGACTGACCAATATGGCTTCTGGACCAACCCAGTCAACATTGTGGAGATATGAGTCGTGCTTGTTTTTTCTATGCAGCACCATAACTTGGAAAATGTTTTTCGTTTTAAAAGTTCACTTAGTACAGTATACAAATAATTCAAAATTATTCAAGCAAATTTTTAAAAATTTTTCTCCAGGCCAAACTGGCCAGTTCCAAATTTCTGCTGGCCAAAGTGTTATTTCTGCATGCAGGCCAATGGCCAGCAGACCACTGTTAGTGTTGAGCCCTGGTGGTAGCTACAACAAAGCTTGATGCACATACAAGTGATAATGACTTGGTTACCACACAAATAATCCCAGCATTTACCTGAAGAATGTTTATCTTGGGGCACTGATGATGAATTTGAGGAAACTACCTTCACAGGACTCATGTTTTGTTTGCGATTGCGCCGTGAAACCCTGTGCCAAGATGTTACACCCTGTCCATAGGGTGTGCCCTGGGAACCAGCCACATTACGCGACAAGGAAGCAAGAGACATTGTTGCAGATCTACTGGCACTGCCGTCATCATTGTCCTCTGTTTGCAAGACATCAATCACCTGCAGCAGTTGGTGTGCCATGGGCGATGTTGATTCTTTCTTGACAGAGGTTTGCTCGTCACTCGAGCTGTCTTTGTTATGTTTGTGACTTGGAGTACCCCTAGTAGTAGGACTAGGGAGTGGACTCTTTTCTTGGGTACTGGGTCTGTCTGTTCCAACCACATTGGAAGATTGGGGTGGTGGCAGCATTTCTGAGCTTATTTCCACCACGGCTGTCCCTGGGGGTCCACGACAGGAAGGATGACATGGCGGTAGAGCAGGGTGAGAAGTTACATGAGAAAGGCAAGCTGGACAATGGCAATGAACTGGAACTTGATGCACTACACATGGAGCTTGACCATGCTCATGCGAGGTTGCACAGTCTGATGCAATTGCAGCAGGAGTTCCCAGTGAGATGCTCGACTTACTCAATGTATAAACTTTGGGTCCTTCACTGTCATGTACAAACACCCGTTGTTCATCTGACTCAGATCTAAGGGGAGCCTTAGAAGAGTGAGATCTGTCGGGTGCTGATGTGGCTGTAGTAGTTTGCGGATGTGGTATTGCTAATCCTGCAACGGATCCTTCAGTCAAAGAGTTAACTGTCTTCTGTGCCAAGTCTACTTGGTCTTGAAGAATGGCCAAAGTGTCTGAGGCATGTTTCATTTGGTTATGTAGAAGACTCAGACACTGTTCTGCAAAGGAGACCTGGTTCTTAAGGACAAGGATACTTTCTTTAGCATCCTGGACTTGGCGTAGCAGGGTTCCTTCCGGCGCTTTAGGATCCTTTACAATGTTGTCTGTTTTTGTGTCAGCAGCTGTTGCTGAATATGTGTAGTCTGTCATGGGGCCTGGTTCCAAGTCACTATCAAGTCAACTAATGATGGCACTGAAAGGTAATGAACAAATTTCTTACTAAACATCTTTTGGATTTTGACACAATCAAGTGCACTCATACTGAGAGAGAATATGAAGAAATGAAACAGCTTGTAGCAGTCAACCAAGGTTACCAGAAAATTGTATCGACTGCTGTAACCTTGCTCTACTCAAGGTTGCTGCATGATTATTCTTTCACTTAAGAAGTACCAAGTACAAGATGTCATTTAGTCCCCTCCAATCGAAAATTCTTGGATTTGTCCTTACAGTGTCATAGTTTTGTGGAGTTAGTTTGCTGTTGGTTACAGCCTTGCTCCAAGGAGTTTTCTCTTGATTCTTGGAAAAACAGCAAGAAATGTTTGAATGACAAGCATTAAAAAAATTTCAGAAAATCTTCGGGAAACTATTATAGCTGAGGGCTCTAACTTTGATCCAAATTGTTTGAATTTCCTGCAATGCAATCTCGCACATTTAAGAATTGTCAGAATCTCCAGCCCATCTTCAGCTACTCCAAGTGAATTGGAAACTTAAGCAGGCTTGGGATAAAACAGTTGAGCAATGCTTTCTTTTGGTAGACCATGAACAACCCACTTGTGACTTGATTTTCTTTTGTATAGACACTCGCCTAAAAGCTCACATTTACACACAAAAACTAAAACACTTATCAGATATCACTAGCTGTACCTCAAGAAAGACTCCCACAAGTACAACTGGGATACATCCAAGGTATTTGATTCAACAAGGCAGAAATTCCCATTTTAATCACTGTCATATTTCTGTGCCAAGACCTTTTGACTGAACAACACAGATTTGACAGATGATTCAGGTGTTGAATTTCTGTCAAAATTTTAATTAGCTAAACTAAACTGAAAATGGCAGATTTAACAAGGCATTTGACCCAAGCTAAGTTGAAACCTCACTACAAGGCCAGTACAGTGACAGTGGGCCACTGTTACAAAGAAGTTGGACGTTAAAGTTTCAAAATTCAAAGTTTATCATTCAATTTTATAAGTAAAATTACGTTAACCTGATTGATGATGGTGGGGCCTAAAAAACCGGTACAGTGACAAAATCAGCCATGGACATCATACAAAGATCAGTACTGAGGAATCCAAAAAAGGTAATATACTCTTTAGGACTGGATGCGAAACACTTTCTAGTTAAACGAGCAAAGAGATTTGAAAAAAAATATAGTTCTCAAATGCTTGATAGCATCATAAAAAGAAAAGACAATACAGACATTGCTTTAGACAACAACAAAATATTTATCTTTGAATGAAAATTCTTCCCGGATGTTTTCAGACAGAGACTGGCACTTTACAAATCAACGACTTGACACACTATTTGTCTCAAGATTTTTTTCCACAACGTGATGTGGACAAAACGTAAGCACCATCACCACACAGACTCGTGTGTACTCTTACATATGTGTTGGTCTAAAATAAACTTTTCTCCCAAAGGACACTTAAACATATAAAGCATGTCTTTCAACATATTACAACGAGGTTTACAAGTCACGCCGCCGTAAACAATGAAAGGCGGTATATGTTAAGAACTCCTTTATAGTACTGGAAACCTTACAAGACGTACACATGAGCTTATTTTGTACGGTTTTTTTCACACCTGTTGGACAAATGCTTTGATTTGCCGACATTACGAAAGCGCTCTTTCATTTTTTGCGAAATTATAATCCCGATCGAACAACAAGGATCGAATGTGGCGAGCGCGCACGCATGAAATCGTCCAGTGATTCTCAAATTTCCCGGGAATATCATTCGTTCAATCGAATGAGAAGCAATTTTGGATTCGGAAGCGTTCGAGCGATAAGTGTTCTTTTAGAAAAGAGACACGAAATAACGCAACAAAGCAATTCAATCGGAATGAATTCAACAGACACGCGAAGTGATAAATACGCGGTCTTTGGTTGTAGTCATCGGAAATTATAACTAACCTTCACGCGATGTCGCCCTTTACGTTGCTTCAAATTCGTTCCTTTTTCGCGCCCGTCGACATAAATTTTCACAAGCAGACATCTACACCTCAGCAAAGTCAACAAAGGAAAGAAATTTTCCAGTCAAGGAAAAAATCGTCTTCTAAAATTTCGCCTTCTATGGGCCTTCGTTACTCCGTAAGCAATTAAAATATAAAGACGACATATTAGCCACCGATTTCATTTTGCAATTAGGTGCTATTGTCTCACGCGCCAATCAGGAAGCGAAACAGGACAAGTGCAAAGCTCGTTTATTTCTTAGGCAGACCGCTCATCGATTACAACCAATCAGAGGCAAGCTTTGAACAATGTATGCCAATCAAGTCGTTTTAATCACGGTCAGATAATGAGCTAGCTAGCCAATAGTCAATCTCGCAGCTCATTAACTTGGTGAGGTCTCAGAGTCGAATTATGACAACACACACAAACACACATGTTTTGAATATGTATTAGCTATAATTTTTCATTAATTTTGATGCAGAAAAGAAAAAAAATTCGGCGCGACACTGATCCTATCAACTAAACAACAAGCGGAGTAAAGTAAAAGAGACCTTTTCGTTTATTAAAATCACATCTTGGGGGACTGTGGGGGTAAATTCGCAATTAAATTCTTTTATTCTCACAATGCACTTTGCGGGAGACGAAATGTGCTTCGAGGAACATCTGCTTCGTTTAATTTGATTGATTAACAGGAAATGATCGATCAGAGAAATACCGCTGGTCAAGCTACGCCAGTCACTTATGTCAAAACAGCCTTCTGTAAGTTTCTAATATTTGGACAGAAACCAGCTTATTAACAACGTGGAAAAACTCAGGGACCTATGAATGCCCAGAGAACGGGACATTGTACTTGGCTCAGACTTGGCTGTATGACGAGTGAGTGACGTACGGAAGTGTCGCCTGTTAAAGTCCATACAACACCCCCCCCCCCCAGAAAAAATTTTTGGGCTTGAAAAATTATCCACATTTATTTGAGCAAAATGTCCAAAGATTTGTTGTGTTTGCTTGAACAGAGCAAAACAGGGTATTGTCAAGTAGCACAATATCAGTAAAGGACCGCAAACGAAAATGCTGTACGTGTACGTGGGATCTAGACCTAATCAGCCAAAGAAATACTCAAATGACAAACATAGCAGCAAGGCTTATCTGACTACGTGGAAAGATTTGACTTTGCAAGACATCAACACGACGCTAATAGAACTTCAACAGAGCTCTAAGAAGAGCGAAAAAGCTGTCTACGACTGCAACCCTGCTCTGTTGAAGTTCTGTTAGTGTCGTGATGTCTTGCAAAGTCAAATCTTTTTACGTCGTCAGATCAGCCTTGCTGCTATGTTTGTCATTTGAGTATTTCTTTGGCTGATTAGGTCTAGATCCTACGTACACGTACAGCATTTTCGTTTGCGGTCCTTTACTGATATTATCAAGTATCTTGCTGCGTGCTGAGTACTACTAAAACGGGCGACGCCCCTAGCGGCCGGTAGTTTACGCCAAACTCTGTCATCAGGCAGGCGACAGCTCCATACATGACGCCTTCGCCACACTTACTCTCCACGATAACCTCTCGACGTTGACGGCATCAGCGATTCCATATCCATAAATAAGGGTTTTTCCTTTTTATCCTGGGAACGAGGTTGCAGAGGACCATTATAATTAGGGAATCCCAACAAACGTCTGGGAGCGACACTGTAATGAATCCCATATTGCTTCGACTGGAAATGAATTCGCTATCACCACCAGAAATAACCGTGACTGCTCTAACGATACCCATAACCCACACAACTACAACACCTAGGTATGTCCAGAAAAAAAACAACTAACGAACAAACAAAACATTTGAGACATCCCGTCTGTCTGGTAGCTACTGAATCTTCCCATCGAGGTACTAAGGGAACTGAGGGATGGTCAGGATGTGGCAATCGGACGGTTTTCCGCGTCGTAACAAAATCGGAGACCACGCAGACGTTACCGTAGTTATCTTTGCCAATTCCTATGCATGTTATGTTACAGGGGTGAGAAGGAAATCTTTGAAAGTAATTAAACCAATCACTCAAAGGGCTCACTTTTATGATTTCCTGTGGGTATATTTGTCGTAAGATTTTATTTTCTCTTTATTAAGATCTTAACAGCTTAACAAGTAACTCTAAATCAGTAAGAGTTATTTGTCTTATAAGTAAGAAATTTTATTGTTCCCACAATCAGTTGTGTAATGGAATAATTCAGTTCAGCTGTACCTTAGTGCTGATCACGGTTTTCAAATGAGTGTCGTAAAACCAAAACCAAAGTAATTATCCCAGCCAATCACGACAAACACAGATTACCCAATGAACCAATCAGAACTCGGACCAAAATATATGTACCTGGCGCCAAGCGCGGGAAAACGCGTACGACCAAGTCGCAATGGGTTTGAGTTTTACTTCTGATTGGTCGAGAAAAAGGAGCGAGATTTTCTAACCAATCAAAGAGCGAAGTAAAGCAAAACCAAAGCAAAACGCGAATTACTTTCGACACTCGATTCAAAACCGCTTTAATAGGATGGAAGCCATAACAAATTACCTTGGTATGTAAAGAAAAGTTGATTGGGAAACCGAGTCTCATTTATTGTATACAGTTTGAAATTAACCTAGCGTGCAAAAACAGTCAAAGACACCCGAACATTTGATAAGGAAGACGTCATTCATATCTTAACATTTGAAACCCCCAAAATATCTACAGTGTACATACAACCCCCAGAATAGTCCGTTTTCTACATATATCCGCTACAGTGGTAGTTCATATAAAAGTTAGAGTTCCAAGAATACATAATTTCTTGCTCAAGTCAAAATAGGCCCAAAAATTAAATAGAGGAACATTCATTTTATCCTCTCGCTCTCAGAGTCAAATTTGATTACGGCCTGTGATTGGTAAAATAACTAAACTCACATATATTTCAACCAATCAGAGGTACTGCTCAGTTCTAAATATTTTCATGTCATTAGTTTGAAAATTTTCCGCTCGTCACTCAGACGTCCCTTTCGCACGAGACAAAAAAGGAGCACGATACACGTGCTAGCCTGCGTAGCTGGCGGTATTGTGTGCACGCGAAGGTGAAGTTTTGGCTCAAAAATCACGTTTCCCCATTGCCTTCACGGCTCCGCCGCCGCTCAAACGTCGCGCAAACAACCCCGCCAGCTACGTAGACTATACACGTACTGTAATAAACCGTCTATTAACTCAGTCTATCGGTGAACTATTTCTGAATATAATTTACATGTATTGATTTATTCACAATCGTAAGCTCCTCTGTTGTTTCAGTCTTTCATATCTTCTTCTCGCCTCCAGTTTATGTAACTGATTCTGCTCGAGTTCATCGTTGCTCGGATGACACATGTTCGCGAGTGTTCTCTCAACATTTGCTGAGTAAACGGTGTGGGAAGGAATCACTCTCTGATGAACCTGAAAAAAAAAATTAAAAAGGGCAATCAGGCTGAAGGAAGTAACACGATAGCAGCAGTCTGTCAAATGCTGAGTGACAGTAAAAGTTAAAGTCTTGTGTCCAACCCAATTGATTAAACGAGCCAAGGTGGATCATCAAGCCGGCGCTTTCGGAAGCATGAACCGACTAGGAGCATCACTATCAGCCCCCCGCCCCCCGATGGTATGGTATGGTATGGTATGGTATGGTAACTTTATTTAAACACGGTATTTCCTTCAGGTATACATTTATAGAAAAAAACTAACTTCCTAACTAATCTAAAAACTAAGATAAAAGAAATTAAATTAATAAAGATGAAAAGAAAACACCTGCTAGTAAATTGCAGGGTTAACCACCAGCTTTTCTGTTACGATCCCCTAACACCTAGCTGGTTACCCATTTCATAAAACCGGGTAGAGAGAGACAATGTGGAGTAACGTTTCTTGTTTCTTGTTTCTAAGGAAACAACACGATACAATGCAGAGAGCACACCACCGACGCTCCGTTTTTCTGATCAAAAGTCGGATGATCACTATACTACTGCGCTTTCACGAGTCCCTCCGCTGTTGAGTGAGGGCAGTCACAGCTACAAAAAAGCTAAAGGACTGTTGTTGGTAAAGGGAAATTTTTTATGCCATTTTGGCAGCGATTTTTTACGGCGATTTTCAGTGCACTTCAAAATCGTCCGTGCAAGCTGCCAGCTATTTTCGCTGTGACTTCACAGCGATTTGAATGATTTAGAATGCTAACAGTCCCTCTCTGGATAGTCGAGCGGCAAGCGATACACGACGCAGTGATCGGGCGAGCGAAGCGAAGTTAATGCGATACTTCTCCCTCGGCTCGTTCGCTCTTTTTTCGCCCGCTGACTAAAAAGGGACAGCTATAGCAGTCTAATCGCGATTTTGAAATCTTGTTCAGCGTTGAGAGAAAACAGGGCTAAAAATTAACTTCAGTGCTTGGTCGCCACCCGGGCCAGTATCCCTGAATTCTTAGTGGCCCAGGCCAAAATAAAGTAGCCCTCGAATTTCCTCTACCTACACAAAAAAATTTTAAGCCATTTTTACTCAAATAAACGCCTCATGGCTGTTTGAGCCAGTGTTTGTCAGTAGGGTGTTCGACTGAAACGCCAAAAGAAATTTGCTTGGTCTTTACTTTGTCTTGAAAGCTAACATTTGCCAATGTACGTTCGAGAAATTGGTAAAATTGTTATAATAATAAAAGCTTTGTTCCGTCCGTGTTGGGAATCATTCGTCTCGTTCTTGCTCGCTCTTTTCTTCACCTATAGGTTCTGACTTGGTCCTTAAGGGACCGTCCATTTTTTTATGGGGTGGGGGTGGGGGGGGGGGGGGGGCTGGTGGAATTTGATGGGTAGCACCTGCAAAATATAATGACCCCGCCTCTACATCATAAATTTTTTACCTGGCCCCGCCTTGTAGTCCTAAATATTTGAGATGACCCCCCCCCCAAAAAAAAATTTAAAAAATTAAAAAAAAAATAAGAAAAGGAAAAGTGATAAAGTAAATCTAAAAATTATCAAGCTCATATTTAACAGTCAATTTTAACACTCAATTCCTGCAGGGCTAAATGTCTTTATTGACAAGCACTAAAGGTAATTTTCTGGTAGGGGTTCCAGGGGTATCTTCCCCTGGAAAATTTTGAAAATCTAGAGATGCTCTAATGCAATTTGCTACATTCTGAAGTACATAAACAGACAATTCATGCCGGTTTAAAGCATTATTTTGGACACTGTTATCATTTGTTCACTTGTTTAAGAATCAGACCAGCAGAGGCCAAAAAGAGTTGACATCCCCCCTGGCTGTATTCTGTAATGAAACAGTTGGTGGGGGTAGAGTTGCCGTTGGGTGTATAATGAAATAGGGGAGTCCGGGGGCATTCTCCCCCAGGAAAATTTGAATTTTCAGAACCTTAGAGACGCTATTTTTGGCCTTCTGGCACTGATGTTTGCATTATGACAGATGCTGTCACTACTAAACTTAAAGGCATTTTTTTGGTGACCCCCCTTTACACACCATATTTTTTCGGCTGGTCCCCCCTTTGAAGCCATATTTTTTGGCATGGCCGCCCTCAAATCCCACCAGCCCCCCCCCCCCCCCCCCACTTCATAAAAATGAACGGTCCCTAAACTCCCAAGGAAAAACTGGACCATTATTTTCCAAATACGGACAAAACGATCTTGTCAACATCTATAAACTTCAGTATCACGATTCTCAGTTTCTTTCGATTGCTTTTGAATTCAGGTGAAAAGTAAGTCTATTATATCGAGCAGTATTGAGTGATTTTGCCAATATTCATGTTTGAAAACGTACGGCATTGAACTCTGGGTATGTCTGGATTCTCGTGTCAGTAAAATCAAAATGGCGTCTACATATCGGAGCGATCTAAAACTCGATCACGAACGACTTTGAATTTTGCGCTTTAAAACTAAACTTTTACTACAATTGATGAACTTAGAGTCGAGGAAAGAAAAGAAAGGTACTCCAATGAAAGAACATTTTATTTTATTGTTATTGCTACTCTTTTCGTACTTCTCAAATCGTAGTCGCCCTTCGGGCGATCAAACCTCAACTTTTAGTGGCCCTGGACACTTTTTAATCGCCACGGGCGACCGTGCGACCGCCAAGTTTTAACCCTGAGAAAACCGCACGCAAAACGTGTAATTGCGCACATCAGCATGCAGGTTCTTTGCGCCCATCGCAGGCGCAAAGAAGCTCCTGTCGTACAAAAACGCAATTTGATCGCGGGTAGTTAACACAGGTATTTGAACTGGCGCTTTAAATCACTCTTAAAACCAAAAGGTCTTGGTAGCAGGAAACAAGTTAAAACCGCATTCAAAAAAAGCGTTCGTACAAACGGCCCTTTACTTTTTAATGTGACAACCTGAAATGAAGTCATCATTAGAGTCAAAGACTAGTGTGAAGTTTGTCATCATTTAAATGGTGTAAACATCTGTGCCCGGTTGGGCCCGATCAAGACTTCCGTTGCTCTTGTTTAAAAACGTTTCCACAGCTCATTTTAAGTTCCAGTTTTTAAGCAACCAAAGTCAAATTGAAAATCAATACTAATTTACAGGAATCCACGTCGTTAGGCTATAAAATCGTGGAATTCAAAATAGACACTAATCCTGGGTTAGCTTAACCTAGCTTTGAACAACTGGGCCCTGCTTTATTACATTGACCTGACTGAACAGTTGAGCCAATCTCGTTCCCAGAGGCTGCATTCCTTTTGATCAGCACCAAGGATGCATTTCGATCCCGCTGACCTTAAATGCGCACGGGCTCTGGGGACGAGATTGCAGTTGAGCATGATGGTGTTGGACGTGAAGAGAACAAGTTCCGCTCAAAAAAGGAGGCTCGCCTTTGTATTTTCAGTGAATGGTGTTTGCAATTCATATCGCTAACTGAGTATTCACCTGTCAATTCTGAAGTCACCAAACATGTTACTTTTTGTTTACAATACTCAGGTTGTTGGAACTTTGAGTTAAGACCAGTCAAAGCACACCCTGTTGTATTTGTTCAGATTTCCTGTGCATAATAACAGTCGTTCCTGTAGATGTTTGACTGTGTATTTAGCTGTTGAAGTAAGACACTTTCGAATACAGCTATTTCAATTTACGTTGTCAGATGAGAGCTTAAACCTAAGCGACAAGACCGCAGGGTAATATGGGATTTTTCATACCCAAGTTCAACATAATCATGCAGCAGTCCCTTGCTTGCCGTACAATAGGAAGTATATGGAAGAGTTTTTAAAGCATAGAAATTAAACAAAAAGCCTGAAAGAATTATTTTCAGATAGAGTTTTCGTTTAAAACGTAATTTTTAATCGCACACATCTTTTTGTTTACTGGGTTAAAACGGGATGCAAATTTAAAATATGTGGGTACACGTGGAGCACGTGCGTGGTATGTAAATAAGAAGTAGGAATAACAGCATCATGAAAAATATGGAACATGAAGTTTTGCACTTCATGACAAGAACGAACATAGGAAGCCCAAGCATAATATTTGAATATCATTAAAAATGGCGTTTCAAAATATAAGACTTTGTATGGGATTTCGAAGCGAACATTTCGAGCAATACATAACAACGAACTAACTGAATAAAGTTCATGAAACATTACATGGTGTTGTTTGCTATCCTTACAAAGCATTTTGAGCAATTTTAGGTCCACTTACTTAACTGTGTTAGTACGTGTATAATACATTGACAAGGAAGGAGTCATTTGGCCCGATTTAGCCACTATCACCGCTCGACACGTTTCGGAATTCCTTCGAATTTACCCACAAATATAGTTCAGGGTCCCATTCTGACTTAGCGACTTGACAAAAGGAAGACATACAAGTGATTTTCTCAAAACCAATTGCACATACCTCGTGTCCCAAAAGAATTATCCACTGCACAAAATCATAATAGCATCTCAAAATAGGCCGCCATGGATCCGTGAGGATCCCGATGGTCCCATTTGACCGCGGTCGGCACTGGACACCAGTCAAATTATGCCCTTATCGGGAGGGCCACGCTCGTTTTGGTCGTGTTACAATCGTAGTAACTATGACCCCGTGCGGACACAAATTGTCACTCCAACGTAGTCTGGTTCGCGCGAGAAAGGTGAAATCGCTGCGCGGGACTCCATGACCTTATGGAGAAAACTAAGTTATGGAAAGAAATTAAAACGGTCTTGGCCGTTAGAAAATGAAAACGAGTCAAGAAAAAAAGAAAGTGAACCGTGTTTCTCCTTCCTCCTATGTTTCTATTCATGCGTGGTAAATTGAACATATTTGCGTTCATGTACAAAACGTTTGTAATTGTATATACTATATCTATTTCTATATTTGCATGAAGCCGGTCAGGTACCCTGAAAATGGATATAAATTCAGAAATGGGAATGATTTATTTTTGCTATCCGCTTGTAACACGCAGCGATTTTCTCACGAGAACCAGACTGCGTCGGAGCGACAATCTTGTGTCCGCACCGGGTCATAGTTACTACAATTGTAACACGACCAAAACGAGCGTGGCCCTCCCGATAAGAGCATAATTTGACTGGTGTCCAGTGCCGACCGCGGTCAAATGGGGCTATCGGTATCCTCACGGATCCATGCCGGCCTATTTTGAGATGCTATTATGATTTTGTGCAGAGGATAATTCTTTTGGGACACGAGGTATGTGCAATTGGTTTTGAGAAAATCACTTGTATGTCTTCCTTTTGTCAAGTCGCTAAGTCAGAATGGGACCCTGAACTATATTTGTGGGTAAATTCGAGCGAATTCCTAAACGTGTCGAGCGGTGATAGTGGCTAAATCGGGTCAAATGACTCCTTCCTTGTCAATGTATTATACACGTACTAACACAGTTAAGTAAATGGACCTAAAACTGCTCAAAATGCTTTGTAAGGATAGCAAACAACACCATGTAATGTTTCATGAACTTTATTCAGTTAGTTCGTTGTTATGTATTGCTCAAAATGTTCGCTTCGAAATCCCATACAAAGTCTTATATTTTGAAATGCCATTTTTAATAATATTCAAATATTATCCTTGGGTGTCCTATGGAACGAACAACTGAAAATGGAAAGCCAAATCAAGATTGCCGCTGACGATAATCGGATGGTGCCTGTTTATTACTTCATACTAAGAAATTCAATGTTCCCGATAACTTCTGATAACCGTGAAACTAAGACTGATTTGCAACTACCCACACTACCCGTCGGTCTTGTCGCGTAAGCCTGAGTTGATCGGACAACGTTAATTGAAATAGCTGTATTAAAGTGTTTTCCGTCGGCGACACACTGGCAAAAACGCATTAAGGTAGTTTTCAATTGACTATCCAGAAAATTACGGTTGAAATTTCCTTTTCATGCCGATGCACACTGTAAATGGTTCAAGGGATTACTAGTGCAACGCGATTAAACCATGCAAAAGAAATTAATGCCTTAATTTACAGCAACATACGAGAAGACGACGTTCAGGAGACGATACTTGGAGACGTTTACAAGCCGGCCAGCCTTTCTTGCCGGGCTTTCGGGCGATTTCCCACGTTTGAGGAGGGGGACAGGGGGGCGGGAGCCCGGGAGAAAACGAGGCGGGAAGTGTACGGGAGGCGGGAGTAGAGGAAGCGGAACGCGGAATTAACAAGGTGGCGGGAAGCGGAAGAAATACGGAAAATTACACAACATTGCGCAATATTTCGCAATCGAAAAAGCGCAAAGAGGCAAGAGGCAACAAAAATAGGGCGGAAAGCCCTCCCTGCCCCCCCCCCTCTCCCCCCCCCAGACGATTCGCACCGATTGCATATTTTAGCTTCGATTTCTAACTGTTTTCAGGAGCCCATTACCCGGAGCGTCCAACTGCCATAAATTCGTGCAACAGCGTTTTTACAAGTAGGTTTATTTTAAGATAAGCTTTTCCCGCGAAAATGACTGTTTCCGATGACCTCTGCATTAAATCTAAGCTACTACTTCCCTTATAAATACTGAAATTATCGCTTGAAATACTGTCAGAACACTCCGATAAAGATTCCTCGCTGGTCACTGGTATCCGTTATGTTTATTTCCAGCGTAGACGAGTTGTCGTAGTTTCGTACTCAGTCTATTATTAATTACGCAATCGCTTTTTGATTGGCTATTTCAACCAATTCGCGGGAAAACCTTATCTAAAAATAAATTCACTTGTGAAAATGCCGTTTCACAGACGCAGTATGGAAGTTGGACGCTCCGGGTAATGGGCTCCTGCTGTTTTGTATTGCTCTTTGCTCTTTGCGCCTGGTGTGACTGCTTAGCTTCTGTTTTAACGAGGTTCAATACAACGAAAACCAGACTCACAAAAAATCAAATCACAGAAACTTAGGTTTATAATAATAATAATAATAATGCAAGTCTTTATACAGATGGCCTATATCACGCAAGGTGGTTTTCAATAGGGCACTGTGAAAATATAACAAGATAAAATTTAACTAATTGCGCTTTTACTATATTTACACGTGTAATTTTATTCTCACACCGAACTTGAAAATGACCGTTGAACGGTCGAAACGTCGTCCATTACTCGCGTTAACTTTTATTGAAAAATCAACTTCAAAGAACTTGTTGATTTAAAATTTAACTAAAATACTAAAATGCTGATATTGAAATATTAGAAAAGAATTAAGAGGGATTAAACACCTAAGTTCTACTTAAAAGTTGAAGAAAATGGAAAGCTATTTTAAAATTTAAACCTATTATGTAACGATATTCTAAAAGCATTATAAGATAGGTTTCTCATCTCCATAGGCAGGGCATTCCAGTCAAGTAAGGCACTATTTAGGGATCTAAGCAGTCCCCAGTTTGTATCTGATTTTATGATTCGAACAGTGTCCTCACAAAAACAGCACTATTTTGGTTACCCTGTGGCTCACCTGTAGAGCATCTCTGAGGTCCATGAGTGACAGGGGAGGCCTGGTAACTCCTCTGCTGTCACTAGAAGCAACTGTTACTGCTGCCTCTGCTTCAGCTTGTTCTAATGTTCTACCATTATTGCTATTGCTTGCAGACCTGTCAGAGACACGTGATATGATTAGTGACCAGTGAGTTGAAAACGATCAACTTGAAATTCTCAGCACATGACAGGTTGTTCTAATGTTCTATCATCACGCATTACCCCATTGTCTGCAGACGTAAAGGGACTGGTGACAAGTGAGTTCAACATGATCAACTTCAAATTCTCAAGTACGTGACCTCACGTGATGACCACCACAGCCCCGTCAACAACAATAGCAACCTTCACATCCGACTAAGTGTAGGAGACTGCGTACGAGCACGACTTCCGAATTTCAAACCAGCTGTGTCTAAAGCCCTTACTCCTCCCTTTTCCTTAAGCAATAGAGGAGGAGGCGGCTATGGGAACGATATTGTTGTGACATATCACAATCTAAAGCCTGCACAGGCAGCCCAGAAGCTACCTCCGATTGAAAAAAGCCACAAACTGTCATTTAAACCAGTCAGGACGAACAGGGGAGCATTGAGCTAAGGTAGACAGGCTTTATTTCAAGATATCTCGATTCTTTTATCACCGGTTAGTACGTAATAAATCTCTGCAAACCTTAGGCTTAACGGCTTATATAAGCAGCGACGCTAACAAGCGATTGCGTAAGAGAGCGGTGCAAGATTAACCAGAAATTAATTAAAGAGGACACAATAAGCAGAAGTAAACAAGATTTATTTCGTGAAGTAAAGATTTATTTCGTGCTATTACATATATTTTCACCCTTTTCTGTTTTTAAATGAACTCCACATACAACGCATCTGGGCTTCCTGTGAAGCCTGCGACTTGGAATTAAAAATACGTCCTCGTACTATTCACCCAGGTCAGACTACACCACCATCGGAAATTGTACCAAAAAACATAAACAATAACGGCAACAAAACACGGTACACGGTTCTCCCGTGTTCAACTCCTCGGCCACACTAGAGTGATCAGCGTGAAATTTCTCCTCGTCATACCAGTGAACAACACATACAGGTCATGAAAATTTAGCAAGTTATCACCAAAGGTGAATTGTCTTGATGTTTGAAAAAGTTCTCTCAATTAGTAATCAATAAAATCTATGGACACCAGTAAAGAGAATAAATTAAAGGGGTTAAGGAGGAGACTCGCAACTACCATATTGCTACTATAAGAAATTCCTAATCACCATATCTTGAAAACTCTAACTTCCACAGATACTGCTTGGCCACATCTGTTGTTGTATGGGAAAGGAGCTCAAGATTTTCGAATGGCGACCATATTCGGCAGGTCATGTGATCTAACCAGAAAAAAGCCTAAACCTCAAACGGCATTTAGTTTTGGTTATTGAAAACAGTGACAATATTAAACAATCATCAAGAGGCAAAACGTGACGTATCGATTTCTTGAAATTCACTTTATTATTGAAGTAAGTGTTATGACATCATAAGTATGTATATTTATACATTTTGTATTGCAGTTTTCTCTATGTAACAACAGTAATTGCTTACATCAGATTATAGACAAGGCTGGGTTATCTCCGATTTGTGAAAAAAAGTCGGAACTCTACCTCCTTTCCTCCGAGTTTTAGGGATGTTTCTTTTTAAATTTCAGATGTTTATCCTCACACATTCAGGGCTCGAGACTAACGTTCCAGCTTAGTAGCCAAGTGGCTAGTGAGAGGTTTGATTTCACTAGCCAAAATAAATTTTCACTAGCCAGACTTTCTTTGCAAAATCTCCTACTGTGTTCAATATGTCTAATTTTCAGCCGAGTTAAGTACTGTAAACATGCCTCTCTATCTGTAATCTCAAGAGTGAAGAACTTGAATGTTGACTAATCTTTCCAACGGTTAGGGATCCTCACACGCGGAAGACAAAGTACTATGTGCCTTCAGGGCAAATTTCCAGGCGCGATATAGTTCACGCCTCACGCCTTTCCGTTTCGGTCAGATCATAACGAATAACTTATATGAGCATGTCACCGTACGGAGAAACGTTGGGAAGACAAACGGCTCGTGGAAACGGCTCGTCTCGTTCGAACGTAGAAATGACGGAGAAAACGTTGCCATTTGAGACAAGAATTAGTGGGGAAAAACGTTGAGAGGACAAAACAAGTATCATGCGAACATTATGATATCCTTCTACGGAGTGAGTTTTACTTTCTGCTCACTTAATTTGCTTTTGGGATCCAATCATCAGAAACAATATTTAGTTTGGTTTCCATCCGGTGCTTAATAGTACTTTGAAATTTCCACTAGCCAAAATGGCTAGTGAAAGCGCAAAACTTACTAGCCAAAACGGAATTTCTACTAGTCTGTGACTAGTTGGCTACCGTCAGTCTCGAGCCCTGTCACATTTCATCAAACAAGCAGCAAAAAAACGCTGCAAAACAGCGTATGACAAAGTACCATCCACAAAAAATCCCTTAGCGACAACCCCAGATCTACAGTCAAGGGTATCTCCCCGTAAATAGCCGACTGGTCAGCCTCCAACCATGATTTTGAATATGTTTCTGCTCAGTTGGTTCGATTTATAACATTTCTTTCAGAGGTTTACAGTGTTCCCAGTTAGCACTGCTGTGTTAAATACTTTGACACTTAAATAGAGCGATTCATGTTTGGAGCCATACAGTATCTACACAGAAAAACTAAAAGTACTTTTAACGGGTGCTTTAAACTGATTTTGACAAGTACCCATATTACTTTTGTATAGGGGTTCTAACCCAGGATTTCATGGAAAATTTTACCTCTTTAATGGAAGGAAAAAAAAGATACCATGAGCTCTCAGTGTCAAATGTGTTTGAGCAGGCTAGGTTTTGCTCTGTTTTGAAACTTTTGAGCGTTTGTTTGAGCCTCAGTGTTTCTACCCCTTCCCTTACTCCCTCCACTGCTTTGTGACAGGTTTTACAGGTGCCTGTTTCCCCCCTGAGCAGAGGATTATGCTGGTTTGGTCAGAATTTGCAGGCCATGGGGGGCAGGTCTTCATTTAGTAGTTGGCGGCCAAAAGCAGAAGCTCTTGGACGTCACAGCCATCCAACCCTCATTTAAGGACGGTGCCTCCTTTTGTTACTGCACATATGTTCCGCGCATCTCAGGATATTTGGGTTTCTTAAGGAATTTGCCCCCTAATACAACCATATTTTTGTGTGGTTTATGACTATGGAAAAGGCAGATCTCAGCAAGAGCTATCAGAATGGGGGTAGCCATGCATTTTTCAGAGATAATTGAGCTTAAAGTTGGAAAGAAATTGCCATACATTCTTTGTATTTTAACGCTTTTTGAGAATTATGGTTGCTTAATTATCTCTGAAAAATGCATGGCTACCCACATTTTATTTTTTTTGGATTCCAATAACCCTTGCTAAGATCTACTTTTTCCCCATAGTCATAACCTTTGCAAAAATACATCTTTATTAGGAGACATTGTCTTTAAGTGATATGGTTGTTAACTCTTTCACTCCCAGAGTCAGATATGGAGAGATTAAGGTGATTCTAACTTTTGAGTCTGTGGATGAAATTCTATGGTGTGACCATTCAAATGAAACCTCTTCAGCAGTACTTTCACATGGTACTATTTATATTTTAGTATTTTACAAAATGAAATTTGGGAGTTGTCTTGAATTTTGATTTTAGGCACTCTATGATCAAGATTACAAAGAATCAATAATTACCTCTCTGAGCTTGGTGGCCAGGGACTTGTACAATTCCTCAGGTGCATTCTGGGATAGGTGCTGCCCATGCCATAGCGAAAATGTCCATCTCTGAGTCTGAATGAGCTCCTCATTGCACAACAAGCCATTAAAATGTCTTTTACTAGGTGCTGCACAAAATTAACACAATTTTTAGTGACAGGTTAGGTCAGGTACAGATGTTGGGGAGCTGAGATTTCATTGTAATTACAAGATGAATATTTGCAGCCAGGGCACAATTGAAATTGCAAGGGGAAACTCCAATTTAAATGACTCCTATGGGGAACTTTTGATTAATTAATTAATCAATAATAATACTGATGATAATAATAATGTGCTTTTTACATAAAATGATCAAAAGTGCAGTACAATACCTAAAGAAAAAACTATGCTAAATACTAGAACCTATAAATGACTTAAGAGACAATAAGTATAATAAATCATACAAAAATCCTAAATATCAAAAGCTAATTTAAAAAGATGTGTCATCAGGGAAGATTTAAAAGCACTTAAAGAAGAGATGCTGCGTAACTCAGCCGGAAGCGCATTCCAAAGTTTGGGTGCAGCCATACTGAAAGATCTATCACCAAAGGTGCTAAGCATTTTACCCTTGGGAAAAACTAAAACAGTACTTGCACATGAACGCAAAGAATAACTTACAGGCTGCCTTATGTTGATTAAATTACTAATATAATATAATAATAATAATAATAATAATAATAATAATAATAACAATAATAATCATACCGTAATTATAATATCAGCTACCTTTAAAAAGTTAAAAATGGAAAATTGATTAAAAACTACATAAAATCTTTAAGTGTAAATTACAAAAAACCGAGGAACGTAAAACGGTCAGTTAAAAGACCCAACACTTTTAAACATTTTCTTATTTTAGCTAGAAACAGATTCAACATTCCTGGTGTTATGTTCCAAGATTTCCTTATCTGTACCACTGTACTTGAAATCTTAGACCCCCTAAATGGCCTGAGATTACAGCAAAGACAAAAACCACAATGGTACCTCTGTTGCATGAAGCATGAGGCTGACTGTGTCATCAGCAACATTATCCAGCCCAGCATCCCAGGCACAAAGAAACATCCGGCCATATATGGTGGCTGAGTCTGGTAACATCATGTCATAAGAACACAGCCCAAATTCACTGTCTTCTGTGAGCTCTTTGAGGGACAGCTCTGGAGCACCACGTAGCGGGTCACATGGGGTGAATCTTTGCTGTAAGAAGGAAACATTTAAACAATAATTGATGCTAGGTTCCTGGTACAAATATCTTATAATAAGTGACTTTTCAGGCCAAAAAAATACAATTGAGTTTTGAGAGGTCAACTCGAGAAAATGAGAAGTTAAATTTAAAACCTAAACTAGGTAACATTTTGATAAGGCAAGATTTGAAAACAAACAAATTTGAAAAAAATCATTAAGGACATCTTACCCAATGATCTTCAAAAATCCATTATAATCCACAAACTACAACAATTATTGAAGGGCTCCAAGAATCCTCCCCCTTTACTGGAAAACATCCACCCCACCCAACAAACAAAGAACTTTCTTGTCACATTATTTAAAATGAGTCCACAGCATAAACTTATGCAGACATCTTGAAATGTAAACATCCATACAGAAATGGATCTGTGAATTCCTTCAACATTTTCAGACCATGGGAAAATTATGACCAATCACGACAGGGTGAAAACTGAATTGCATTTGAAAAACGTGGGTGTGTACACTACTGTGAATCTATATGGATGTCACTTATATTTCAGTAAGGAAGTAATTAAATTAAATTAACGGAGTTATAGCCTGAGAAATCAGCCGACCTTTCACGAGGTCACCACTTGAACCCTCGCAAAACGACGTCTGAGTAACGAGTGCAGAAATCCCATACTGATGACGGTCACTACCCAGATCTTGGTAGTGCTTCTGATTGGTTGGAACCACCTGGACTCATTTTGTGGGTGATTTAGTAGTAGTAGTAATAGTAGTAGTAGACTTGGAGTAGGTGAGTTTCCTTCACCAGTGTCAGATCATGACAAGTGAACCATGGCCATCAAATCCAGTGTTCTCCTTATCAGGCGGTAACCGGTAAAATTTACCGCTTGTAGCACCGCTTGTTACCGGTTAGCCGCAACCACAATTAGAAACATTGCCCACGCGTTTGTACAATATTAGATGAAGCCTTATCATCTCAATATTTCTAAGTTCATTAGATAATGGTCTCATCTTCTCTACGGTTCTCCACACTTTTCTACCTAAGTAACATGTTGGTTGTATCTTTTTAATGTTTCTCCGTATGCTGGTACATTCCTAGGGTATAAGTCTTCTCAACATTTTCCTTGCGATAGTAGGTTTGTCAGTGTTGTAAGGTCTTATCTTCTCAACTGTTGTCAATCCTCGGTACGTTAGAATATTCGAGAAATTATTGTTATCTTCTCGACGTTTGTCCATGTGCTAGTAAATTTGTAATTAAAATGCTGTTAGTTGTATCCCCTTAACATTTCTCCATACATTAGCGTAGTCGTAAGATATCAGTGTTATCTTGACGTCTACAATGTATATCCGTACGTTGACTTGTTCAGGTTTGTTCGTAAGGTCTTTTAGTATTGTCTTCTCCTCGACGTTCATTGTTTGCGCCTTTGTAAGGAGTACAATGTATGTCTTAATCTTTTAGGCGTTTCTCCGTCCGTTTTTGAGGTTACTGTAAGCTTTTGCTTCTCGACGTTACGTTAATACGTTCCTTGTAACAGGAATCGCAAACGTCAAGCATTTTAAAGGGTTTTCGAGGCATGTGTGAGGCCAGCGTCATTCCGGCAACATTACGGGTCTCATGACGACAATTCCACTCCAGGGTAGAAAAAGATTTTCAAGAGAGCTACTTTGGCCGGTCTAAAAAACTGACTTACCTGTTACCCTGAAAACTAGGGAGAACACTGAAATCATGTTTTGAAAACCTGGAACTGTACACCACTGCAGCAAAATCACTTGCAAAGAGTCAATTATTACCTCAAAATTTGCCTTCAATACTCTTTTTGGTTTCTTGATTTTTCCTTTCTTGATGAGCTGTGGTTTGGGAGGTAACTTCTGTGGTGTTCTTGGATGTGATGCTAGGGAATAACAAGTGAATTTTTTAATCGCGTTTCTCTAACATCAAAGGAAATAAGAGCTTTGTCATCAAAGTTGGCCTGTCGAAGACCAAAAGAGTACACTCATTTTTGGAATGAGAGGGCTCGTTCCTTTGTCGGTACCTGTGTTGTCAGTTTATATATTTATTTGGCTGGATACGGGTTTGCCACATTTGTTTGTCATACATGATGTACCTTGTCACAAGATTTGAAGACATGTACTCTAATCTAAGAACCTTACGTTTCATGATATTTTCCATGCTAACTTAATATTGCCAGTTTAGAAAGCCGTTTCTCTGGTAACGTATTCTAAAAAATATGTTACAAAATGTTCAAAACATACTGCATAATAAACTTAAGAGACCACAGTGAAACTGTCGCCAACACTAATGCCACGCGTGTTCCTAAAAATGAGTAAGAATTTTTGTTTTGTTTTGACTCTTTACTACCTGAAGTAACCCAAGACGTAAAGACAAGGCATGCCTTGTTTTCCAGCAACCACACTAGATGTCTATTAGTTGCATCCATACCATAATATTGTCAGGTCTTATTTAACCCTCTAAGCCCCAAGAGAGACAAGCATCTAATTTCTCCTTATGATATCACTAGCTGATCAAATGTACAGGTTAGGAGAATAAAGGAAATGATCACCAGACACAAAGTGTCTTGATGTTCAATCAAATTCTCCCAACTAGTATAATACAAAGTGAATGGAGAACAGTGAGGAGAATATGCATGTGGATATTGGGGCTTAAAGGGTTAAGGCCGTGCACAGTGCCCAAGGATGCTCATTCCATGTCCGCACGCATGCGTACCATTTATTTAACAATTAGATTATTCCCTCTCGTTTTCTATCGCGTGATAGTTGATGAGGCCAAGGGCCGAATTAACTATCACGCATAGAAATCGAGAGCGAATAATCTAATTGTTTTAGTGTAAATCTACTAGACGTTCAAAACTTAACAGCAGACACTACATGTTTTTATTGAAAAATGACATGAATAGGTCACACCGCGCGCGGAAAACACTCTACTCACTATCTACAACAGAATAGAAAGTAAGTAGCGTAGCCAATCAGAGAACAGCATTAGTGATAGAACGCTAGTAGATTTATACTAATACTGAATAGAGTATGGCAATTTTTCTTGAAGGTGTTACTTCCAGCCTGAGGGTGTAAAAACAGTTTATTGTTTCCCCCAAAAATCAGCGATCAGTGATGAACATACTGCTGTACAAGGGTTGGGGTTCTTATCTCACCAAAGTCAGAGAGATTTTCTTCACCTTGTTCTTTACATTATGTGAAAACGGCAGCTCTAAAAGCACACAGTCACACACATACCTGGAGTAGCTCCAAGAGCTTGGCATTTTGCTAGAATGGCCAGCAAGAACTCATTGTGAAAATGAACTGCAAAACCAAAAGGAAGAAGATGATTCTTTTTTTTTTCAATTTAAAGAACAAAAGCTTTATTTAAACAAGCATGGCATTCTATACACACAAAAGGTTTAATGGTAAATTGAAGGATACTACAATAAATTGTTGAGCAACCAATGTGTAACAGTGTCCATTATTTCATAACAATCATTCAATCAGTGCAATTTCATCATTCACATTAATTTCTTCACTGAACTATATTTTTCACTTCTCAGTTTCTGTCTTGTTCATTTTCTGGTGCTATGAAATTCTTGAGTATTAAAAAACATACACCTGTACATGAACACACTGCATGAGGTAACCTCTACCTAGAAGGAAGTTTCTAAATAGCATTACTATAATTACCCAAAAAAGCATTGCAGTGCATATTAAATCTTTTGACATTTAGATAAGGCACTCGTGCAAGGACAGAATTTTTTTAGATTTCTAAGGCACTTATTAAAGAAAATTTGGTTGGTGTTTATTCTGTCTGGAAGATATTGAATTTCCTCCATTGTTGCATTTGATGAAGAATTTCCCAGAAGCAAATGCTTCGACACACGCAAGCGCCATTAAAAAGCTCACACTTACTTTGAAAAAGAGCCATAAATATGTTGTTTTTTACCCTTTAGCCCTAACAGTGATGAAAACGATATTTCTCCTTTCACTGTCATTGCATGTACAAACATTCAAGTGATGAGAATAAAGGAAATGATCATTTAGGATGAGACGTCTTGATATTTAGACAAATTCTCCTTGCCAGTTTTGTACGAAATGTATGGAGAACAGTAAGGAGAATTTGCATTTTCATATCAGGGGTTAAAGGGTTAAGGGGTTGCAGTACTTATTTGAAGGAAGTGGCCCTGGAGTTGCCCTTAATTGGGGAAGGACATTTTTGAGTACATACTATTAATAAATGGATTGGCTGGGACAAAAATCATGGCCACTATAAAGTGGTGGCTGCTATGGAAAGATAGCTGTGACTGGAGAACTTTTCAATTGTATTAATCACGATTTTAAAATCAATACTCACGGTTATCATTGCCAAGGCATTTCTTTGCTTGTGCGTCAAACTCCTCTTTGGAAATCTGCATAAATTAAAGTCACAATAACATAATATAATGAAACCACCAGCAATTTTATGAGAGGTGACAGTGAATAGTTATGTAAATGAACATTGTGACATAGGAAGGTTAAAGAGCAAATCTAAGAAATACCAACCAAATGAAAACATACGAGAATGCGGGAATTCAGTTTTATAAACCTACCAATGTTTAGTTGTTAGGGGACTTACACAAAATTAATTTTAAGTATCCTGTACTGTAAATTTCAGTTCGTTGCAGCTTCATTTTTTCTTTTTCTCCATCTTTTTGTTGTTCATGAAGCCCCTGATCTGTCACCCAACTAATGTTCTTTTTTGTACTGTTTGCTAAATATACTTTCATTTTTAAATGTCATTAAATTCATGATATTCCCTAAAATACAGCTAAAAATAATAAGAAATTTATGGTTGCAGTGATATATTTCTCGTACCTGAGACTACATAGGGTTTTCCTCTAACTAACCTTATTTTCTAGCAACTAAGAGGTTTATTTCCTTTGCTTGGTTTCAAGCTTACCCTACTACACATTAATTTCCTTAATTGTGAGCTATTTTCACCTTCAATTTGCATTCATTTTAGACATGTTTACATCAGATATCTTAAACAACAATTGTTATCCACAAAGTGGAGGTAAATAGTGGTGGATATTTGCCGAGCCGCGAAGCCACTTTTCACCAACACTGAGATGAATGATTGTTTTGGTATACACCAAACCAGTGGATAGCCAGTACCAGCCCCACCACCACTTTTTTTCTGAGAAATGAGGGAAAACTTGCGCGCCAAATCCAGAAAAATGCCAGGAGGTGAATAGCACATACTATCCTGAGTTTGAGAAGCCAATCAGACCGCGTGAAAAATACTATCCACTGGGGTATATACTAATGTACAATAATAAATATCCACGCCCATGTTGTTGCTTTGTAGGATTTGCAGAGGAGATGAGTGAAAACTTAGCATTTGTGTGGGAAGAGAGAGAGAGAGAGAGAGAGAGAGAGAGAGAGAGAGAGAGAGAGAGAACAATTGGGGTTGTTTTTTTCTTCGGGTGTAAATTTTGTGTGAACTCGTGTATGGAAGAAATGTAGATAACAAGTATTAAAAATGCCCCGGGGGGCAACAAATCAGAATCGAACACTGATAACTTCCTGCATAACCTTTGCTTACATAAACAATGAAAACGCTTCACCAAAGTCATCTTTCCTTATAACTTTAAAACGACCAAAAATTAATTTTCATTCAATAATTGAAAGCATGATTTGTTGTAAAAGAGGCAGTATTTTAAAGTCTGGCAGGTCGATTTAGATGAATACAGTACAGTATGTATGTTTTGACACTACCTTTTGTTTGTACCACAGCTTCATGTTGTTCCAGTACCTTAAGAATAAGAAGAAAGAACTTAGTTAAATACTAAAACAAAGCTATGTTACAGAAGGGAAACAACAACTGAACATACGTTTGAGAAAAGTCTCCCAGAGCTTCTCCAAGTTGTCGGCGTGCAACACTCAAATCCACCGCCATCTTTGTTCTTGTCCAAAAGTACTTTCAGATGGGAAACCGCTGGAAAAAGGGGGCTCAAGCTGCAGCCCATTTCAAATCCTTCAAACCTTTTGCCACTGTAATACCAGATGCTCAGGTGAAAAGGCTTGCACTTACAAAAGCTTGGACTTAGTCTACTCAACAGCTTTATGCCCGTAGTCTAGAAAAAACAGGCGTGTCCTGCGATAGGAGTCAGCTTGAAGAACGACTGCAAAAAATCCAAACTGATGACGTATCTCCACAAATAACTCAGGACCTGTTGCGGCAGTTTTAAACTTTGTTCCACAATATTCTTCCTCGTCTGCTCTAGCTCCTGCGAAACGTTTGTTGTGGAGGCAAGATGTTCCTGAAACCTGTTTTTGCAACCGATAGGAAACGCATTTTGCAGTACTCAACAATGTGCGCGAAAATGGGGATAAATATTTCCGAAAACCATCCAAGGTTTCCTTGTTGGCAGGGAGTTTTCACTGACACTAGTCATAGTGGTGGTGGGGTAAGGGGAAGACCCGAGGGAAAGACAGGGGGTTCCAAACTCCCCGTTTCTGTACCTTTTAATCCCAGTTCCGCCCCATCCCCTTTTGTGTTGGTTTACTCCTCTTCGGGCGTAGTATATTATGGGATGCTGAGTAGTTTATCCTGTTCTTCCTGCCTTCCGCCACTTGGGAACTCCGCTACCCGCCCCCTCTTTTCCCGCCTTCCGCACACTTCCGGCTCCCGTTTCTCCCGGGCTCCCGCCTCCCTGCAAATGCTGTCCTGCCTCGTGTACGTCAGAATACTCATCCAGTTCCTGATTACGTTTTGTCCGAGTTTAAATAACTGAAGTCGCGTCATTTCACGCGTTTGATCCCTTTTCCCAACAGAAATGCCATTACTTTGCAAACCTAAATTGAGGGTCCACAATAGGTTTGGGGGATGCGGTATTTGGCTAATTTTTGTGGCGGTATTCGGGATGGGAGCTGAAAGCAGGAGCGGGAAGCGGGAGTTTCAATTCCGAGCGGGAGCGGGATTTTGTGTTTTTAAGGGGTCGGAATGGCAGAATTACAAGGGGAAAGTAGCGGGATACAGTATTTTAATTTTTAAGAGACTGCATGATCTGACCAGCGCAGGCTGATAGAAATGGATCGTTTGTGAATGAAGTGTGTCGGCTTTCAAGTAATGAATTGATCAAGGAAGAGTAGCCTGCATGTCAAGCTATTATGAGTCCTTTTGGGATGTCTTGTGTTGATTTCGGAAAGAGGTATCAAGTCACATGTCGTGTTGCATTTCTTGGCCTTGCGTTCTTAACTTTTCCGACCCTTTCCATTGAGCGTTTGTTGGAGCAGCTATGAACACCTATGGTTAGTCTAGCCAGTATGGCAACACCGGCAGACGGTAATGTAACGGCGGTCGCCAAAAACGAGGTATTCGCCATCATAAATTTTGTTGCTATAATTATTATGTAAAGAGTGTAAGCAGGAATGCCTTTCTTCGAAAAAAGCATTTCCTAGCAGAAATTTACTGAAAGCAAGTAATATAAAGACGCTGAAAGCTTTGAAGTAAACTAGTGTAAGTTAGGAGTCCACTTTTATAAATCTTCTGTTACATTTCATTTTTGCATACCTCATAACTGGACCAATCTTGCATGACCTTTGTGCCCCTAGCCTTGTCTAAGGACACAACCCATTTATGTACAGCTGGGTGTAGAGAAACAATGTGGAGAAAACATTGGTGTCTAAGGAAACGCCGACCTTCAGATCAAACCCAAGACGACCTTACCACCCCACAACTTTGAACAACCACCCCTTCATTTACATACTCAGTAGGTTATCTTCCAAAAAAGCAGGACCGAGAATATCGTAGCAGACAATCTTTGTCAATTTTTCCTTTCACTTATACCTGGACAAGAAAAGGTAAAACAGGTCTAAAACAAAATAACACGAACGAAACACTTGTTACGGTCATTAGTGGCGATATTTTGTATGATATCGGGACCGTCGACCATAAAAACGTGTTTACTTGTTTGCTATTCATTGTACAAAGGTATGTGATGTTTTCATCATGAAAGTAGAAAACTATTTAAAAATTAAGGCGGGATCGGGATTTCGACGTAAAGAAGGGCGGGATGGCGGGATTAACAGGGAAAAATAGGCGGGATGACGGGATCTAAGGACCCTATTGTGGACCGTCTAAATTGGACCCATATAATAAAGATTGCGTGACTAATTTACAAGACAAATACAGCACTGTAGTACATACGGTGCGAGGTGGTGACGCATTTGTGATTAATTATTAGCCAGAGACTGACTTTCCCTTCGGCTGGCTTCAAGTGTTGTTGCAACCATGTTTCTATACAGGATACTCGTTTCTTTTCAAATTGTGTCATTTTTTATTCCATTTCTGTCAGAGGCAAGCGTCAACATTTCAACCGGTGAGTAAACTCGTAGATTTCAGTGATATTGCCCTTAAGTCTTGGTTACTGGATAATGCAGACTGCAGAATAACAAGAAACCGCACGAGAACGACTACAACTTGCGTTATACAACTCCACGATTTCAGCCTTTTCGATGATTTAATTGCTTCAGCTTGTAATCTTGAACTGGCCATTTCGAAAGTTCATTCTCTATAACGAAATTATTTATGATATTATACCAACAGCAGTTCGTCGATTGAAATCAACATGATGATAAGATCACGGAAGTTAAGGCACTTTAACTAACCAAAAATACCTCGTGATAAAAATGAACTGGACATTTCAAAGAATTGTTTGAGGAGAATCGTTTTATTTCTTTTTAATTCTCAACGCTGATTTGCATATTTACCTTCATTATCGCAACGTGAAAGCGGAAATTGTTAGTTGCTGCGCTTACTTCCCTGCGTAATAAACGTCCGCTCTTGACCATTTTGTTTAATCGTGTTGACTCGGATATTAGCGCTAGAATTCAAGTCACCGAATTTAAAATAGATGTGAGGGTAGGAAAATCAATTTCGTTAATACTGACAGGTCCTGAATTGGAATACCACGCAAATGTGTATACGTTGTTGACTTTTATGTCTTTCATGATCAATATTGGGTGGCAATAAAAGCACTTTTCTGATCTGGTTGATAACGCTTCAGATGGATAGCTTACAAGAGCATCACTGAACTTTGTTTGAATTTAGCTTTCCAACGTGCATTTACATTCAAGAATTGATTTCTCGGAATATTAAATTTGTTTTTAGTAAATCATGATAGCCCCTGTATAAACTGAAAGCATTGCGTGTAATTGTGATTATTTTTTTCCAGAGGAACAAGGTGGAATGTTGCATATTATTTCATTCCTTTGATTATAATTTAACTTATGATAAATGTACTGTTCGGTATCCAGAGAGATATAAATAAGGAAAAGTTATGCCCGAATAACTCTTGAATCTCCATGGACACCATTGATATTTACCCAGTCGCGTGACAGGTGACCTAACCAGCACATTAGCATCCATTCTTGGGTTTTGCGGTTTTCCCTCGATTTTCCGGCTTCCGGATTTGACTTTTATACGTCATTGGTATTTATAACCTAACCTATGGAAAAGTCACAAAATTAGCAGGCTACGTTAGGTCGTTTTTTCTGAAGTTTGCTAGCCATTAGTGAAATTGATGAGGATAGCTGATGCAGTTTTAAGCCCGTTAGCCGGGCTGTCACGGTTAGAAGGACGAATTTTGTCTTTTGTTCATATGGGAAATTTCAGGACGGTTAACGAGACGAAAAAGGCGCGAAAGGTGGACTGCTTCTGTGGTCCATTTTGACTTTTATTCAAGGAAACAGTCGACTGAACAACTGGCTAACCATCTTTCCTTCCATCTTTCGAAGAAATTTGCGCAATGGCCGCTATGTTTGAGCACGTTGACAGTTCAGTTTAGTCAGCGACCTTGCAAAGCATTCGTAGTTGAAAAAGTATTCACGTGTGGCTGGCACCCCATCTCAGGCTTCCCTTTTTCGCTTGAAGGCGCTACGTCACGTGAATTTTGGGAGGTTTCGCATGCTCCAAGAATACTAACATAAAGGGATGGGACGATTTTCTCAACGGAGAACAAACCATGATCACGTTTTGGCGATCAGTTTCCAAGCAGCAAGGGAAACTTGTAAACATTAGCCTAATATTTTTAAGTTGCAATCCATTTCCATTCGGCTAGCCATCCCCAGCCAAACACAATCAAATTATAGTTTCAGAAAACTGGTAGAGTAATTTTAAACAAGACTGAACCAATTAGTTGGGGTTTCTTTTGGCTGCAAAATGTCATTTAGCTTTTTAAGGACGGTGGGTCCTAATACAGATGTAGTTTTGCGAAGGTTATGACTATGGGGAAAAAGTAGATCTTAGCAAGGGTTATTGGAATCCAAAAGGAAAAATGTGGGTAACCACGCATTCTTCGGAGATAATTAAGCAACCATAATTCTAAAAAAGCATTACAATACAAAGAATGTATGGCGATTTCTTTCTAAATTTAAGCTCAATTATCTCTGAAAAATGCATGGTTGCCCCCAATTTTCTTTTTGGATTCTGATAGCCCTTGCTATGATCTGCTTTTTCCACATAGTCATAAACTGCGCAAAAATATTCTTTTATTGCTGGGCAAATTCCCTAAGAAACCCGAATATGCCAAGATGCGCAGAACGTATGCGCAGTAACAAAACGAGATCCTAAAAGTAGGTCACAGAGCCCTCAAAATGGTTTTGCGTGGGTCGAAGGTGGTGTGTGATAAAATAGACTAGATTACATATTTTTAATATCTATTTTCTATTTCTACATATTTTTAATATCTATTAATTGTGTCCCCAAATTAGTATGGGATTTTCCCAGGCTACGTGGCCTTGACACATTAATAAAGTTTATCATCATAAAAGTTTATCATCATCATCATCATTACATTCTAACCTATGTTTGCTTCTTTATACTTTGTTTTTAGCAACTCCAACAATCCTTGTCGACACATTCACTTTTCAACTGCCATCAACAACAGTAACTGGGTCGAATTCCACAGCGATGGTTTCCATGACAACTGATGTTGTCACAAACACGAGTGCTATTGAGCCCACACAGTCGTCATCAACGCCAGTTACAGTGTCCAGTTCTTCAGGTCAGCGAGCATGTTCAGCTTGTCTTTCGGAAAAATGCTCCGTGCACTCTCCTAATTGACTGGCTCGGTTGTTCAAATAATTCGTTATATGTTGAAATGAATGTGTTAGTTAGGATACACTTTAGTCGCGAGTTAGTAGCCTAATCTTCGGATTTAGTTATCTCACATTCAATCCTCACCAGAACAACCGTTCCAAACTTTCATCAACGGAGAAGGTGTTTATTTTTGTTTTGTTTTGAAGGTGTTGCGCCCTGACCAAACGGGCTCGCGAGTGGACGCAAGTTGGAAACTTGCGTTCACTTGTATTTCCATTTGGGCAGGACTTGGCGTACTTGCATTGCATCAGGAGCCATAATCGGGGACGGAGACCGTAACTGAATACCATTTTCAGTGATGGGGCTGGCCCCATCGAAAAAGACAAATGTGCTATTTTTAGAAAAAATTGCGCCATCGCGCGCGTGAAACACGCGTGTATGTTGCGAGGATTCCGCGCAAAGAAAAAACAAACAAAATGGCGTCGGAAATTACCTTCGTTGGAGATGAAGAAATCCAGTTTTTGTCATCAGTGACAATTCCAAATCTAAGGCAAGCCCTTGAGGAGAACTTTTTGGATAGTGACTCTGGATATGAGGATTGTACAAGTGATTCCGATGATGGCAGTGAGAATATTTTAGAAAAATCCTGTAGCGAAGATGCGTCGGACATGTCGGACGAGGATTTCCCCGTTAGACGGAACAAACGTTTTGCGGGCCAAAAAGGCGTCGAACGACGAAAAAAATCAGTTGAAGGCGAATCAGGCAGGAAAAGGGAAAATACATCCCGAAAATGTATTTCCTCTGAGGACGTACAGAGATTGAAGGGCAGCCGCAAAGACTGTAAAATGATTTTCCAAGCAAGTTGTGAAGAAAAGTAACGCACTGATAAATCGTTGTCACTATTTCCCCAGCAAGAAAAATAGTAACATAGATTCAAATACCGAATCAGTAAAGAAAACGTTTCTCGAGATTTCGCAGCGTATGTTTTCTGAAATAATGCCCGCCTTTACCGAAATGACCGTAATGTTTATAATGAACTCAAAACAAAGAATAGTGAAAAGTGCGCTTTGTTTTCAATCAAATACTCTCGCGGTGCGTTATCAATCGTCGACAAAATAGAGAACTGGAAAAACACCAAGAAAAAAACTACTTCCGTCGATGAGAAGGAGAAAGATGAAGTGAAACTTCATGCTGCTCTAGTACTGAATATGACTTACTGGGTAATTTACGAACCTAGAAGGGATACATAGCGCAGTGGACATGGCAAGGGTTTCAACGACAGAGTGAGCTTGATTTTTTTCTCCGCCAGCAACCCGGCGAGAAAAATCACTTTGTATCGAAGCAAAATTAAGGAGAAATTACAACTGAACGTCACTGAGACACAAATGCTTGATTTCTTAGGACGAACAGAAACTGTAGAAATAGAAATATAAGCATTTAGCGCTGTGTTTACAATTTCTTTCATCGTCAACTCAATCACTTGTTCTCAAAATTTCACAAACAGTAGGTTTTATACGGAAGGCTTTGAGTCGGAAATATCGAGACAAGACAAAATAAGCACTGTAAAATAGGAAAGAAGCATTTAATAAAAATTGTCAAACTTTTTACGGCGAGTCAGTACAAAAATCATGCAGCATTCTGAACAAAAAGCATTCGACAAATTCAGTACCAGAAAAGGCGGCATTTTTTGGCTATACCACGCAAAATTGACGCTGGTTTACCTGTACTCGTTGTGGCTCTATCTGTGTTCCCTTGAGCAGCTCCAGACATTTAGACACAAGTCGGATGCCATGTAAAATACGTTGAATCGCTTTCACAGTTGTTTGAGTGTTGTTTTTACCGTTCCGTCCGCGGGCTCTAAACTGAGAACAATTGTGTTTTGTGGTTTGCGTTTAAAAAGTAAGATGGTGAATTCTAATGTTCCTCACCTCAGTAGTCTTGTTTCAGTGAGCTGCATAGAAATTATCGTTCAAGCTTAATTATCAATTCTGCCTTCAGTTCGATCAAACAAACACATGATGGCTCCGTTGTCAGCGTTGTGCGAACGGAGCGATTACAAACTCTTTCATTTGAACTCCAGCAGCCATAACGGTGGGATCGTACAGCTTCAATCCGCTTTGAACGACGATTCCAACAATTTTCAGGAAAACTCAAACACGTGCCACATTTCAGAGCCCATAATTGGAAGATTTTCCCAAACCTTGTGCTTGTACGTTCACTTCGGGGCAGTTTCATTGATTCATTCAGCTCCGCAAAGAAACGCTGCAACACTTCGCAAGGTTTTGGCGCCTTTTTCGGTCAGTCATGTGATCGCGATCGATTCTTCCCTTTTATCTCGGAGTTTCTCTCTCTTTTTTTTTTCTCTTTCTTGATTTCATAGCAATAAGCGATTGCGTTTTTAATAATAAAAACCATTAAGTACTCGGGCATACTGGTATCAAATAATTATAACCATCTTGGTCATATCCACGTTGAACGCAAATTTGCGTGTAGCCACGCGCGTTTATGACGATGAGGGTGGCGCAATTTTTTCTAAAAATAGCACATTTGTCTTTTTCGATGGCGCCGCGTGGAGCCCGCGCTTACGGTCTCCGTCCCCGATTATGGCTCCTGATTGCATGCACTACTACCACGCAAGTTGGCGCGAGTTGCTCGCGTCTCCCTTTACCGAGATTCCCGCAAAAATTTAAATCCTACAGGCGTGTTAGCAATGACTTAAAACCTCATGCAATTGAAACCCTTTATCTCTCTTGCTTTAAATGGTTGACTGTCCGTCGTTGACTTCGTTTCCAGTTGCTAAAACGACCACGCCAGCGCCGCCATCTGAGGGAGCTCTACAGGCAGTAGTGTTGTCTGTGGCGAGAATGACAATAGGCGAGGTGAGTGACAGGTGTCAATCTCATACCGACAGCCTTAGTTCCCTGTACCTGGGTTACAATCTCTGGGTGTCACATTTATGGAGCACGATAAGGCCCAGTTCAGACGCCGCACCAAGTAGTACGTAGTTATTTGGCAGCTGAACGGTGTCGAAATAAGGTTTTTTTGGACAGATTAGGCAAGGCAAAATCTTAGGGTACAGCAAAGCTGGCCGCTTAATACGACCTAGGAGCGAAAATGTATTTGGTACGGCACATGAGAGGTATGGCGTCTGAACTGGGCCTAACTTGCTGGAACCTCAGTAAAAGACTGTGGTTTGCTCAGTCATCTGATACAGTGCCAGTTAGCGGCCAGAGTGGAAGGTCTGGCATGTTACTCATGGTGGAAGTGATTATCACTCAGAATCTTATGATAACTGAGAAAGAAAATGCTGACATCTGTAAATTGTTGAACCTTAGCGAGGCCAAAAACACGTTAAAACTACAATCCGGGACGGCTGAGGACGAACGAATAAACGACCCTAAATAGGATCACACACATTACCTCAATCGCTTTTCAACCGCTGTTAATGGTAGGCCGATTGCGAGCATTCATCCTTTTTTCCACAAATCTAGACTTTCTCCAAGTCTCTCATTTTTTTCCTGGGGACGAAAGACACGTTTAGATGACTGCAAAACACGCGCGCGGAAAACTTCGTGTGTTGCGCGGGATGCGATGCAAACTCGCAGCTGCCATTTTGATTCGCGTTCGTGGAGCAAGTCTAAGATCCTACGCGAGAGCGGAATTTTCTCGCTACGTCCCGCTTTACGCGATCTTCTCAGGATGTAGAAAAATTAGGAGAGGAAAAAGACTACTCGCAGACTATTGGTGGGGAGTATGGCATGTGGCTGATATCGGATGTCAGACATCCTGAATAATCAGGAATTACCGAACTGCATACCAAACTAGTAGATAGTGTTTTTCTTGCGCTCTGATTGGCTACTCATACTCATCCACTGGCTTGGTGGTGGAGAGTGATAGATATTAACCTCTACTCCCAATTGTTAACTAAACTATGCTCTCTTTTTCAGTTTGAGGAAAAGAAAAGCAGCTTCATTAGCGCTGTGAAGACAGCTGTTGAAATTTATTGCTCAAACCGGACTTGCATCGAAACAACCACAAGTCGAAAGAGGTAATTATACTGATTATACTTGATATTTGATGTGAAATTCATCACGACAAAGTGTTGATCTTTGATACAACTTTGACTTTGGTTGATGGGTACTCCTGGAATTCAGTGCAACTTAATTCAGTGCAAGTAACTGGGTGTTCTCGGATCACATATATTAACTACTGTAATTTGTAAAACGACGACCTAATCGCCAGCTAGATTGGACCGTACTTTGACCAGTCTTATCAAAGATGGTATTCATCTTAGCCAAAATCAGTTGTAGTTGGTGGTACTTTAACCTTTTTGGGAAAAAAACTGTTTGTTGGCCGTTGAATAATGGTTTCATTATCTGAATACCAACCAAAACAAAAATTGCGCTCATGCTAGCTTTCACCACGACTGGTGGCTTGGACATATGAAAAATAGACACGGAATTTTCCGACGCTCCCTTCCAAACCGGAAATATGAAGTAGCTTAGGAGATATTCTACAATTTCCGGGAGATATTGATGGAAAACTTTCTTTAAAAATTTCAACCGATATTAACGAGTTTTTTTGGCTACATTCAAGCACTCTGTATTAATAGACCTTTTTACCGATACAGCAGCCATATTGATTTTGCCCCCTGGGCATCCCATAGTACTCACTGAAATTTATTTATTCTTTTGTAGTGATAATGCGGCATTATCACAATAATAGAATCAATCCAGTGCTATGAGATGCCCAGGGGACAAAATCAATATGGCTGCTGTATCGGTAAAAAGGTCTATTTGTATTCCCACCTAAGCGATTGTTTGATTTGCTGCAGTATCAGAACCGTGTTGCTGATTTGATTTTTGTTATTGTTGTTTGATTCTTTGACCAGACGAGCAACGACCGTCGAACAAGTTTACATCGTACCAGGATACCCGCAGCAGAACTCTTTCATCGATGGCGAGATACTGGTTGCATTGTTCGTCTCAACAGGAGATAACAAATTTTTAAACAAGAACATTTTATTGGCTGTTGTTCAAGAATTCCGCGGAAATCTGAGCAGTGCGCTGGGCAAAGAGATCACGGGCACGGGTCGACTCCACCTTGATGTAGTCAAAACAACAGAATCCACCAATGGCTCTTCGGGCAAGAGCAAAATACTGTATATCTTCTTTGGGGTGTTCGCTGGAATCGTGCTTATTTTGGCAGTGTGCATATTTGTGACTTGCTGGTAAGGGCGCATTTATAGTATAATTAGCCAGTTTTCATAAGCGATTCCCGTGGGGGTTACTCATATTTTTGGCGTCAACACCCTTAAGCTGTTGAATAGGGTGTGGCTTTTAGTGTCTTCTGTCTGGAACAGCGTGTACAATTCCACTGTCAACATACCCTGGTCCCAGAAGTCTTTCTTTCCTCTTTTCAAACGTGAAGGCGTAGCTTCGGGCATAGTTAATAAAAGAATCTGGTTATGAAGCTCAGCAAAGTCCTTTGTTTTATGTTTTTGTTATCGTTTTTTAGCCTTGACCGTGCACAAACAACAATAGGTTTGGAATTTTACACGAGCAACTAACCAATAAAAATGTCACAGCTAAGTTATTCAGCTATAGTGTGCGAACGTGAAACAAAAGATTGTGCACGGTCGTAGTACTTTCAACATAAATTGCAACATCTTTGTTCTGGCCTTTGAAACTTGCAAGGTTTCATAACCAGTCCCTCGAGTAACTATGCTTGGGGGCTGGATTCACGAAGCCCTCCTAAGATAAGATCTGTCCTATGTATTGTTGGAAAACAAAAGCCTATTGTTACGAAACAATACTTGGGATTAATCCGGACTTAATACAGCTTTGTGAATCCCGCCCGGAAGAAGAAAGCAACGCCTCTGGGACCAGATGCTGTCAATAAATAGGGCACATTTTAAATTTACAATTGGCTCGAGGTAATCACACACATAAGCTATGTCTTATTTTTTTTTTTTGAAGGCAGCACTTTTAAAAACAATGTTTCATCATCGGCTCCGCCAAGAACAGTTATAAAGCAAATTAAAACAAAAATGTAACCGATCAAGTAATAAAACAACTTCAATTATGTTTTCAATAAGGCAAAAATCCAAGTTCTTTTATGTCTTGGAGAGGATCAAGGTTTTCGTTACCCAGCGGCACCTCCTTTTTAACCTTTTTCTCCTGTCAATGAGTACTTCCTTCCTAACTCCCCCCCCCCCCCTCCCCGGCCTTCTCCGCGATTACACGAGATCCAGGTAGTTGTTGTGTTCTGTGGGATAATTAGGCTGCGAGCAGTCCTTATCAGTTTCTTCAGGAATACTGAAAAGAGCGCACGAAAAATCGGGAATGGAACGCGAAGAAGCGCGGAAGGAGCGACACAACCGGCGAGCGGTAAAGCTTGCTGCTTGGAACGCACCATTCCCGATTTTTCGTACACCCTTCTTACTAGCCTTGAAGAAAATAACGACTGTTTGCAGTCTCTGCCTCGTCCTCAGGCTTCCCTCCTTATTATATGGTGGTGCTTGTGGCGTTGTGGGATAGGTGCCCTGCGTCCTTCCCACGACGCCCCGCGATCCCTGTTTGCCCGCGCTATACCGGCGCCTGGGAACGAGGCCGAACGTGTTTCAATCTAGAAAAATATTAGTAGAACCATACAATATCTATATTTGTTAACTCTGTAGGATTGGTCGCCGAAGTGAGACGGACAACGACGTCAGGCCATTGACAACAAGTAACTTAGAGCTCGTTGAAAATCAAGGTGGACAGAGAGTCGGACAACGATGAACAATTCCATCGTGCTCGGAAAGTTGCGTGCTTCGGAAAGCCTTTGCGGGCTTTGTGGAAAAGTGCACTGAATGTTTTGTAATGCTTGTAGATAGACCTTTTATAAATTTGTAAATTCCGTAGCTCAAAGGTATTTCAACAGTATGCGATAGTTAATTGTTATAAATGTAAAGAAGATCCTCGCAGTTATTAACGCAACTTATGCAGTTGCGAAAAGAAAGCCTGAAAAAATCAGGCTTGCCGGGATTCGAACCCTGACCTCTGCGATACCGGTGCAGCGCTCTAACCAATTGAGCTAACAAGCCAACTGGGAGCTGGTCATTAAATTGGTTCGTAATATACCCGGGAAAGATGAAGATGAAATTGTGAATATATGAAACTCATATATTTGAACTGCGGAATGAAGAAATAAATGTAAAGAAGATCCTCGCAGTTATTAACGCAACTTATGCAGTTGACTGCATAAGCGCTGATTTTTTCAGGCTTTCTTTTCGCAGCGCTGATTCTTTCAGGCTTTCTTTTCGCAACTGCATAAGTTGCGTTAATAACTGCGAGGATCTTCTTTACATTTATTTCTTCATTCCGCAGTTCAAATATATGAGTTTCATATATTCACAATTTCTTCTTCATCTTTCCCGGGTATATTACGAACCAATTTAATGACCAGCTCCCAGTTGGCTTGTTAGCTCAATTGGTTAGAGCGCTGCACCGGTATCGCAGAGGTCAGGGTTCGAATCCCGGCAAGCATGATTTTTTTCAGGCTTTCTTTTCGCAACTGCATAAGTTGCGTTAATAACTGCGAGGATCTTCTTTACATTTATTTCTTCATTCCGCAGTTCAAATATATGAGTTTCATATATTCACAATTTCAGGTAATTGTTATGTAACAAGGCTTTTTATTAGAAAGATTGCCATTGAAAATGTACAGCTAAACACTAGCCTTAACTTTAAAAAGAGCGTAATTTGGGATAGTTTTGCGAGTAATACAAGTCGCAGGAAATGGTCGCAAAGGTATCGAGAAGAAGACTGAACGGCTTAAGGTAAGTCGTACATGAGCCAAGGAGGCCCACACGGCCGGAGCTTATCCCGGTTTCTGTAGCATGTAGCAACTGAGAGTATTGCTACTCCCCCTGGATGCGCTCGAACGGCTTTAAGTAGACATAAAATGTACCATTATATTGCATCAGTCAATTCCAGCAGTGCCCATCCACCTGGGCATTCGCATTTTGTGTAAAAGAATTAACAACTTCCCCACGGTACAGTAACGCTTTTCGTCCCTGAGATCATCAACATACTACCGAAAGTTAAATCGGGACAAACTAAAGCACCGAAAAGTGGTAATTCTTACACAGTATTCTTCAAGTAGTGGCCGTTCTTTCTCTGTAATAAATGACCTCATTAATTTTTACGAGTTGGTCACAAATTTAGCGTCTTTGTTAATGAGCTGTGAAGCCAAGCCAGAAATCTGTGAGCACAAAATGACGAGGTCTTCGGTTGCCCTGGGGTAGACTAATAACCGATCTCGGGGACTAACAACGCCGTAGGCAAATGCCCCCTTTCACATCCTTCCCAGTTGGATTCCGACTCGTACCCAGTCGCTATTTGTGAGTCTGAGGGAAAGGGAAAGAAGACTGGATTCTATTGAGGCGCGCGGGAAACGAAATCTGCCAGTTGCTTTATGCTTTTTCTTTGCCCCTTCCCATGACTCCCCGCACGCCTCAACAGAATCCAAACTTCTCTCCCTTTCCCCTAGACTAATAAATAGCGACTGGGTACGAGTCTGGGTTGAATTGCCCGGAAGGGGATGGTCACCTGAAATTGACTGGCGCCTCATCTTCTGTGAGCTGTTTGTGCACGCTATCATAAGTTATTCCATTACATTATTTTATTAGCTTGCCTCGACCGTGAGTGTCATCAGTGGATTCTCATAAGCGGCAGAAACCAGCCGCACTCCATACGAGTAGCCCGTACTCTGCTCAGGGATAGTCGTGTAAGAAAAACATACAGTAAAACCTGTACTTATTATTTTCTTTACATGTTTACTTTAAAACGAACCTGTATTCAGCGGATCCCTCTATTGAGAAGACAAGCACATCAAAATCAAGCCATTTTGTTACGAGAAGCCTGCATTAAGCGGACACTTCGCGTGACTCAAGAAGGTATTTTTATGACATTATGGCATTGCTATCTACTTCGAAGAGCATGTTTGCCAGGTAATGTAGTAATTCTACGCGAAAAGGTCAGTTGCCGCGAAAGGTTTGCAATAAAGCATGTCAAGTATGCGGTTAAACAAAGCGGTGGAGATGTAAGAGGTCAACAATGAACTATTGTTTTGCAATTTATCAGAACCTGTATTAAGAAGACACCCTGTACTGAGCAACACTAGCAAGGGTCCCAAGGGTGTCCGCTTAATACAGGTTTCACTGTAGTTGACCACAAGCGCGTCAAGTTTCCACGTGGAAGGCGACTTTCGCGTGTCTTGTAATACAGTCGGTCATAACTAGTCATGTCAATTGGCTACCTCAAGATTGAGGGTATTTTTAAAACACGTGTTTATCAACCTTTAAGCCCCAATATCAACATACATATTCTCCTCACGGTTCTCCATATACAGCTATTTCAATTAAGGTTGTCGGATCACCTCAAGCTTACGTGACAAGACCGAAGGGTAGTGTGGGTAGTTGCAAATCAGACTTAGTTTAACGGTTGTCAGAAGTTGGTCGGGAACTTTGAATTTCTTAGCACAAGTAATAAATTGGCACCATCCGATTATTGTCAGCGGCAATCCTGATTTGGCTTTCCATTTTCAGTTGTTAGTTCTTGTCATGAAGTACAAAAATTCATGTTCCATATTTTTCAGGATGCTTTTTTCTTCTACTTCTAATTTACATACCATGCACGTGCTCCACGTGTACCCACATATTTTGCATAATTTGCATCCCGTTTTAACCCGGTAAACAAAGAGACGAGTGGGATTTAAAATTACGTTTTAAACGAAAATTCTATCGGAAAATAATTCTTTCCGGTTTTTTGTTGAATTTTTATGCTTTAAAAACTCCTCCATATACTTTGCTATTGTACGGCAAGCAAGGGACTGCTGATTTTGGTGAACTTAGGCATAAAAATCCCATATTAGCCTGCGGTCTTCTCGCGTCGGCTTAAGCTTTCATCTGACAACGTTAAAATAGCTGTATTTCTTATGTTACTAGTTGAGAGAATTTGATTGAACATCAACACATTTCATGTCTGGTAATCATTTACTTTATTCTCATGACCTGTATATTTGATCAGCTAGTGAAACTGTAAGGAGAAATTAGATGCTTGTCACTCTTGAGGCTTAAAGGGTTAAGATGTTCTTGGGTTTGATTTTTGGATTAAATTTTTCCTGGAATTTTGGTAGTTATTTGTTTTCTTTGGGTCAATAGCGGAATGAACGAACAAACACCGAAAGAAGGAACGAATGAATAACTTTATTTGAGTGTCGGAGTATTTACCTTGAGTAGATTATTAATCATAATAAATTAAAAGTAGTATTCATTAATTAGGTTGTATGTTGCGCTGCACTGGTTGAACAATCCTTTTGAATAGTACTAAAAAACACACAGACGCACACAATACGTTTTGGTATTTCTGTCAAACACTCCTACCCTTGACACTGTCACGCACCATTCGATTTGATACATCTTTGTTCTGCTATTTGAAAGCTGTAGCTTCTCCAACACAAATGATTTATGCTGAGAATCTTGTGTGTTCTTCATTTCATTAAACAACTTTAGCTTACGTATAAATTACAAATACTACACTACTAGAGAGAATAAGGCAAGGCAGAAGAAACACGACAACCTGCAGAAATGCACAAATTACCCTCCTCACTGTTCTCCGTACATTTCTTATGCAACTAGTAAGGAGAATTTGTCTAATCATCAAGACATCTAATTCTTGGTGATCACTTCCGTTATTCTTATCACTTGAATGTTTGAACAAGTAGTGATAATGTAAAGATAAATTTCATTTTCGTCACTTAAAGGGCCGGATCTATAATTCTTTAATAGCTTACGTTTTGCTATTAACCAGTGAATCTTACTCTATACTCAATACTGTGTTGCTATATACCAGAAAGATAACGTGGTATGCCACAGAACAAACTTACGAACGATATATACTTTTAGCACACAACTAAATGCATACTCGTACGGGAACCGCATAAAGACGGCGGTTTTTATTTCTTCGTTCTCTTTTCCTACTATAATTTTATGGAAAATGCTAGTACAATTTTGCTGCTAACACTGAAACACTAAAAGTCAAACAATTCCCAAGAATCAAACTTTAAACGTAAGCTCTGCTTGCTAGCAATGCACTAAGCGTCTAGCGAACAAAGACTTTCCAGAAATCACCAGAAGACACCCCAGCTGACCAGTCATCGCATTCCCATCTTGACCCTATCGGAGAGAGCACCCAGTGATACTCGTATTGTGTAAACAAAGGGTAGGTGTATAATCTATCTCCATCCTGGCCATGTCCCCATTTGCCAACGGAATACGTACCACGTTCCCGTCCCCACCTTTCGCAAGCTCCTGCTAATCCCGAGTTGTCATTTTCCATTCTGATAAACGAGCCACACGCGGCAGGCTGGACATCCGTTTGACCGCTGAAGTACTGGACGACAGCTTCCCCAGAGCTGTTAGCGGCCGTGGTCACGTGGAACGTACGTCCAGGCTGTCGTTTGCTGCAGTAGAATCTCAGTTGAGTAAAAGGCAAGTGTGTTCTCAGTTCGTTCATGGCGGTTTTCGTGAGAACCATCTGATCGCTGCTTATTCCACGGTATGAATTCTTCACTGGTAGCTGAGAAGGAGGAGTTGAGCTCTTTATCGTGACGCTGAAGATAAGAAGCCAGCCTCCTGAAATTTTAGCAGGCCCGGTTTAATTTAGCCTGTTCCAGGCGTTCAAATAGTCGAGCGCGAGCGAATGCCTGGAACAGGCTAGGTTTAATTGGAAGTTACGTAAGGAAACAGCGCGGCAAGATAAGGATTAAATACCGTTTAAGTAAAAAGGGTCACTATAAAAGCTTACCCCATATTCTCAGTCTAGACTTTTGTAGCCGTCATCAATTAGAACAAGCTAGGTTGCGTCCTTAGTTCTTTTCCATTCAATCTTTACCTTAATGAACTGTGTTGTGCTTAGACAGTGATAATGAAAAAGGACGCGGAAGTCGACTTGCTCTCTATACTTTATGCAGATCAGGGTCTGGAAGGGTATTCTCGGGATCCGGGATTTGACCAAAATACGGTGTGGGATTCGGGAAAACGAAAAATATCTTGACGGGATTCGGGATTTGACTGCTACCAGGGAAGCGGGATTCGCCAAAATTTGGGCGCGGGATGTGGGATTTTGTTGCCTGTCTGTCGGGAATTCGGGAAAACGTCACGACCCAACTAAACGTTATAGCGGCAAAAGCGAATCAACCAGGCGAGCACAAAATATCAATCAAAAGGGCCAATCTACATCTTAAATTTATTAGCCTTTCCAGAAATTAGTCTTTTTAAATGTATTTTTGGGAAAGAAAAAACGAAATTCGGGATAGCGATGAAAAAAGTGCGAGATGCGGGATTCTCGTGAAAGAGGAACGGCAATGCGGGATCAAGACCCCCCCTTCCAGACCCTGGCAGATGACTTAGTTGTTACGGTATATTTTGGGTTTATTTTAGGATTTAATTATTTTAGATATTTTGGTACTGGGAGAACATGACGAAAAAATATTACTGTAAAAACGAACGTCCTAAACTATAATTGTAAGCGAACACTCGGTTTTTTTACACGCTGTGATTGAAGATCATTCGCAGACCTGAGCTTATTTAGGAGCATTAAGGCTCTCTGGACGCCTTCAACAGTGGTCAGAACTCTTGCTACATAATCTGTGACCTTACATAGTTGTCATTTCTTTCAAAATTTAGCCTTAAAACTGTTTGAATGAGCCAAAAAGTATAACTAGCTTCTAGATATCCACCTAAAGAAATAAAAAAATGTTTTTGCAGAAAATGAGTAGCAAATCTAAAGGCAGTACCTTTGAATGTACCTTCTAAGGTACTAAGATATACCCACAGGTACAGGTAATGTGATGCAATAAGGAAATACCTAACAACGTTGCAGTTGCACCCTTCTCCTAATAAGAAGTCGACGGAAAGAATTCACGAATATTAAGGCTTCTTTCAGGTTTACTCTCAACTGTACTTGATAACTGAAAATCATAACTTCACATTTCAATTTAGGAAATTCCCGCTTTATATTTCTCTATACTGCTCCTAATAGAGAATTAAGTTTTCCACTGAGACAACAATTAATTAAAGAATGTAAAGATCACATTCAGTATATTTTGAGTATTTTATGTAACCACGATTTCTGATGTTCGTGGCCATATCTCATCAAAAGGGAACTAACTTCTTCAAGTAACATTTCAACTCTCACCTCCGTCAGTTGTCATATCACAGTAGACTTTTAAAGGGGTTGCACTTCTCTCGGGGTCGATCCAGTACTCCCCGTCTCCTATTGAGTCTCCAGAGTCCCGGATGTCGTTGCAGGAGTCAGCAGGCTGATGGGAGTTTAAACCTCGCTTTGCTGCAGCGGAAAATACTGCCTTGTAATCCCCTCACTTGTAAGGGAGGGCACATTGTTGTGGAAAGATAGTTTCCTCAACACGTTTGCTTACACGCACGCGCAATCTTTTTTGTGAAAGCATAATGTTTATCAAAATTGCAGAAACAATTTTGCCTCTCGAAGGAACATTTTGCTTTGGCAACAAAGTCAACAAAAGCTGCGAGGGTCGCACACACAGGTAAAAATTAGCAGTTTCTGAAGTCCACAATTGTTTCCGCTACAATGTTTTCTTATTTGCGGGGGGCTTTAGACCCTTCAATCTTCTCGCACAATGTTTTACAAATTAGATTTTTTTTAACCGACCAAACTAAGATACCAAGAAACCAAACATAAAAAATGGAGTTGAAAACCGAAAGTGGACAACATAAGGAAAGATTCTTTCAAGAGTTTGTCATCGTCTTTATTTTGTTTTTAATAATATTATTTTTATTATAAATTCGCAAGCAGTTTTGTTTCCCCAGAGAAAATTTTGCGTTGGCCACAAATGCTGCTCGTGTGCATACAGGGAGAAACAATTGCGGAATTATTTCATCTCGCAACGTGAACCTTTTGTTATGTATTTGTAAGTTCACTTACGAGTCTGGCATCGCTTTCCTTTGTAATCCGGATGACAATGGCCTCTGCTGTCAACGCAGGAAATCTGATTTGATTTATCAAAATAAATAAATAAATAAATGTTTCGTCACTGCTTATAAATACTGCAACTCGAGTAAGCAAAAAATACGCTTAGAAGGCTACGTAGTACGCGGCAATTTTGTAACAGTTCATTTTGGTTGAAAATATGTTGGTGTTGCTGCATTTGAAATCACTGTCCAGCATTCTGCGTATACAGCCATTTGAAACCGTTAGGCCCTGCTATCTTCACGTGTAAGATCGAAAATCTATTAAAGACAGGGGAAAAGTCGAAAATTAAAAACTGCATGAGATTTATCGTTTCCTTATGCGTAACAACATCCGAATGATAAGTTATGGATACGTACAAAAGAAGAAATAAGCAGTAGTAAATAATTTATGTAGTTATACTGTTTTTGACGATCCTGCTTGTTTCAGTTGTAAACGTTAAAACACTGGCAACTTGGATCAAGATAGAACTTTTCAAAATTTTTGACAAACTATTCTTACAACTGTTCGACAACTTTACCAGGCCATTTCTCTGTTGCACCCTTATTCTCTTCCTTGGAACAATTGCAAGTTATACAAGAGCATGAAACAATTATTTGACATCTATCTGAACAGTGAAAATACTTGAACTAACCTTGACTGAGCCATAGTAGTTAGATCCTTCCTTCTTTTTTAAGTCACCTGGTTTCATCTGCCGTGTTTTGTTGTTCAGTTCGCAGATGCGTTTTAAATTATCAACCCGGCGATGAACGTTAAATGACCTGCAAGTTTTGTTTCCAATGCATTTTAACTGGCATTCAAATTCGTCAGCAACAACAGTCGTCTCCATTATGTGACCCACGAGAGCATGGCCTGAAACGAAATGAGAATGGAATTTTGTCAATACCAAAACAACTGCAAAACAACCAACACACATCTAAGATCAATGTTATCACGTAAATTCTTTTCAAAACTGAATTGAAATGAACTCGAGTACCCTTGACTTAGGATATGATTAAACTGAAACTTTCAGTTTCTTGAAGAAAATCAAGAAGCTTTAACTTGTAAAGCGCAAAGGCAACAATCTTTAAAAAAAAGAAGAAAAATAGTTTGCTGGTGTTTTCTTACCAACTTGCGTTTCAAAAACGCTTCCGCAGTAGTCTGTGTTCGCAGTTACCGATAAAACTTCAAAGAGAACGTTTGTAGTCATAAAGACCAACCAAATCAGCCACAAAACCGCAGCCATTGAGAAAAATATGTTGTGTGAGCTTATTTTACCCTTTTTTTAAATTCCCTGGTAACTCCGTCGAGTCTTAACCAGATGCCAGCTCTCAAGAAACAGAACCAGCTTAAACTTAACAGAAGCTACCCGTTGGGGGGGTTTTTGTACTTAAATTTCAATGCTAATAATTTACAACTGGTTTTTGAACAATTCAAAAAGACCTGGAAACTCTTTGAAAGATCACCATACGCCAATAATATATTGTCAGCAGTTAGGGACGGACCATTAGAAATAGCCGGAGGGGGGCGGGAGTGACTTTTACCAAAAAAAATTCCTGCAAGGGAAGCTTGTCTAAGAAAAAATTCCTGCAAGCGGTTATGCCTAAAAAAAAATTCGTCCAACGGAAGTGACATGCATTGCATTAAACATGGTCTGGAAGGGAGGTACTGATCCCGCATTCCCGCTCCTTTTTCACCAGAATCCCGCATCCCGCACTTTTTTCATCGCTATCCCGAATCTCGTTTTTTCTTTCCCAAAAATACATTAAAACACGACTAATTTCTGCAGAAACAGGAGCCATAATCGGGGATATGGAGACCGTAACTAATTGCCATTTTCAGTAATGGCGTTGGCCCCATCGAAAAAGACAAATGTGCTATTTTTAGAAAAAATTGCCCCATCGCGCGTGACACACGCGCGTGTGTGTTGCGAGGACTCCGAGCAGAGAAAAACAAACAAAATGGCGTCGGAAATTACCCTCGTTGGAGATGAATAAATTCAATTTCTGTCATCAGTGTCACTTCCTAATTTGAGGCAAGCCCTTGGGGAGAACTTTCTGGATAGTGACTCTGGATATGAGGATTATACAAGTGATTCCGATGATGGCAGTAGGAACATTTTAGAAAAATCCTGTGGCGAAGATGTGTCGGACATGTCGGACGAGGATTTCCCCGTCAGACGGAAGAAACGTTTTACGGGCAAAAAAGGCATCGAACTACGAAATAATCAGTTGAAGGCGTATCAGGCAGAAAAAGGGAAAATACATCTCGAATATATATTTCCTCTGAGGACGTACAGAGATTGAAGGGCAGCCGCAAAGAGTGTAAAATGATTTTCCAAGCACGTACTGTAGAAAAGTAACGCACTGATAAATCGTTGTCACTTTTTCCACTTCAAAAGAAAATAATAACATATATTCAAATACCGAGTCAGTAAAGAAAATGTTTGTCGAGATTTCTCAGCGTATGTTTTCTGAAATAATGCCCGCCTTTACCGAAATGGCCGAAATGTTTATAATGAAGACAAAGAATAGTGAAAAGCGCGCCTTGTTAATGTTTCAATGAAATGCTCTCGTGGTGCGTTATCAATCGTCGACAAAATAGAGAACTGGAAAAACACCAAAGAAAAAAAACTACTTCTGTCGATGAGAAGAAAGATGAAGTGAAACTCCATGCTGCCCTAGTAATTACTTTCTGGGCAAATTACGAACCTAGAAGGGATACATAGCGCAGTGGACGTGGCAAGGGTTTCAACGACAAAGTGAGCTTAATTTTTCAGTTTTCTCTGCCAGCAACCCGGCGAGAAAAATCACTTTGTATCGAAGCAAAATTAAGAAAAAATTACAACTGAACGTTACTGAGACACAAATCTAAGTTGTTTCAGAGTGCTTGATTTCTTAGGACGAAAAGAAACTAGAAATAGAATTTTAAGCATTTAGCGCTTTGTTTACAATTACTTTCATCGTCAAGTCAACCACTTGTTCTTAAAATTTCACAAACAGTAGGTTTTATACGGAAGACTTTGACTCCGAAGTAATCGAGACAAGACAAAATAAAGCACAGTAAACTGAAATGGGAAAATAAAAATTGTCACACTTTTTATGGCGAGTCAGTACAAAAATCATGCAACAGTCTGAACAACAAGCGTTGAACAAATCCAGTACCAGAAAAGGCGACATTTTTTGGCTATACCACACAAAATTGACACTGGTTTACCTGTACTCGTTGTGGCTCTATCTGTGTTCCCTTGAGCAGCTCCAGACATTTAGACACAAGTCGGATGCCATGTAAAATACGTTGAATCGCTTTCACAGTTGTTTAAGTGTTATTTTTACCATTCCGTCGGCGGGCTCTAAACTAAGAAAAACTGCGTCTTGTGGTTTACGTTTAAAAAGTAAGATGGTGAATTCTAATGTTCCTCACCTCCGTAGTCTTGTTTCCGTGAGCTGCATAGTAATTATCGTTCAAGTTTAATTATTAATCTTGTCTTCAGTTCGATCAAACAAACACGTGATGGCTCCGTTGTCAGCGTTGTGCGAACGGAGCGATTTCAAACTCGTTCATTTGAACTCCCGCTGCCATAACGGTGAGATCGTACAGCTTCAATCCGCTTTGAACGACGATTACAACAATTTTCAGGAAAAATCAAACACGTACCACGTTTCAGAACCCATAATTGGGAGATTTTTCCCAAACCTTGTGCTTGTACGTTCACTTCGGAGGAGTTTCATTGATTCATTCAGCTCCGCAAAGAAACGCTGCAACACTTCGCAAGGTTTTGGCGCCTTTTTCGGTCAGTCATGTGATTGCGATCGATTCTTATCTCGGAGTTTCTCTCTCTTTTTTTCTCTCTCTTGATTTTATAGCAATTAGTGATTGCGTTTTTAGATAAAATAAAAAAATAATAAAATATAAAAACAATTATGTACTCGGGCATACTGGATATCAAATAATTATAACCATCCTGGTCATATCCAGCACGCCCTCGTTGTACGCAAATTTGCGTGTAGCCACGCGCGTTTATGACGTTGAGGGTGGCGCAATTTTTTCTAAAAATAGCACATTTGTCTTTTTCGATGGGGCCGCGTGGACCCCGCGCTTACGGTCTCCGTCCCCGATTATGGCTCCTGGCAGAAAGTACTAAATTTAAGATGCAGATTGGCCCTTTCGATTGATATTTTGCGCTCGCCTGGTTGATTTGCTTATGCCGCTAGAACGTTTACTTGGTTCGTGACGATTTTCCGAATTCCCGCATCCCGTGCCCAAATTTTGGCGAATCCCGTCTCCCTGGTAGCAGTCAAATCCCGAATCCCGTCAAGATATTTTGCGTTTTCCCGAATCCCGCACCGTATTTTGGCCAAATCCCGGATCCCGAGAATACCCTTCCAGACCCTGATTAAAGGGCAACGTAAAGAAAAATAAGTTAAAGGAAGAATATTGTAACACTTAACGCTTTATTACAACAACAGCTGTTTGATATTTTTCATATAACAAAACATACTAAAAAATGGTGATATCTTGCTTTCTGTTCAATTAAAACTACCACACATTTTCCCTGTTATTAAAAATGATCAAAAATTATACTATAAAATATCTCCTTTCTTTCTTGTATATAAATTTATTTTAGATAGAAACTATCTATGATGTACTTCTATGATGGGCTATGGGAACGACAACAGGTGGGAACAGGTCTTGTCAAGTGTACAGGAGGACAGCCTTTCACCCCGCACGGATTTCTTTTGTCCCATTCTGTTTACTTTGCTTTTTAACGACGCTTTTTAGAATAATAAGTCATACAGGACTTTTCTTATCGTCATTTTCTTAAAATACTAAAATGCTACACCTTCAGTGATCTGTCGTTGCCCAAGATCTATTAGAGTAAAACATTGCGCTCAGTTTTGAAAACGTTTGTGAAATTTATATTTCGGATGCAGCAAAGGGAAGGCCTTGAAAACCGTTTAGTAGCAGAAGCTTTTTACAAGTATAAAGGAAAACATAATACCAGAATGAACTGTTTTTTTGTGACATTAACATTCCCTAAACTGGAGAAAATCTCCAAAGCCGTTGCCATCATTACGAGACGCAAGTGAAGTTGTTGAAAAAAAAGTTTAAATGAAAGGGCTTACAACAAGTAAAAACAAAGCAGAAAAGAATAAGCCAAAACTAAAAGTAGCACTGGGGACTTGGAAAATGCCTAAACTGGAACAAGCTTCGACAGGTCAATCGCTACAAGGCAAGTTTGATTTCCTTTTCTGTTAGTTGCATAATATAAATAGATACCTTTTTGCCTTGTGCCGATCTTTTCTGTAATTGATCACAAAACATATGTCAAAAGTGTGACGCCTGCAGCATTTTATGCGTCTTTTTCAGTGTTCATCAATACCACATTTTGACATCTTCTGTGCTCTATTACTAAACAGAAACACGACAAAAAGAAAGCTAGCTGTTAATATTATACATGATTCTACAATAACGGTAATGTTATGAATGTGTCACAATCCTCGTCTTTTTTATAACAAAGTTATGACTTTAACTTTAATTAAATGCCGCTTAATCCAGAGAACATATCTGAGAAATGAAGTAATAAAGTAATAATGATATTAACGATAATTCTTGCGTAAATGTTAGATATGTTGCAAAAAAAAGATATGTATCAGTAGGCGAAAAAAAAAAATTCGTGCAAAGCTTGTGTCCCAGAAGAAAAATTCCTGCAGACAAGTAGGCTGTAAAAAAAAATTCATGTACCGAAAATTTTTTACCCCCCCCCTCCGGTTATATCTAATGGTCCGTCCCTTATGACAAGGCTCAATTTGCTAGGTAAATTTTCTTAGCTTGAAATATCAGCAGTAGAGGAGCTAGGAGACAGCTGACATTTCAGGCGAGAATTTTTTTCATATCGTTTCTTTAAGCAGTTTCCTGTTTCCAGTCTCTAACTAATAACGCTGCTTCCGTTTGAAGGTAACGTACAGACAAAAGCGTAGGTAACAGTTGTTCTGAACTTGCTTTTTAGCTAGCCTAGTCCCCAGGCGTTCTCGCTCGGACTACGGGGCAAGAGAGAACGCTTAGGGACGAGGCTGCTTTTTAACGACTTGAATCACTTTATCTCTCTGAGGAATAAACTTCAAAGTTTAAAATAAATTCCTCCCTGTCTCTTGCAACAGTTTTCGAGCTTCAAGTCGTACAAGTCGATACAATTGAGTTCAGAGGAAAAAATCAAAATTAAATTTGCACAATCCGAAATTACAATGCAAATGCAAGGTAAATGGTGCTGGAGATTAAATTATGCACATCTAGCTAACTAAACACGTAGAAATAAATTTGTAAAATATTCAAAGTTCGTGCGCCGCCATATTGGATGGAAAATGCGCTACTCCAAATGGCTGGATATTCTGAGCCTGTCAGCCAGGCGTGCAATTCCACTGTCAATATACCTTGGTCCCTGGCGTTTTCTATTTTTGACGACTTCGAGCAGCGGCTTGAAAGAAAAAAGAAAAACCTACACACAAAGCTGTCCAAAATATTAGAGCAGGAGTTGTGATTTGCCAAAGACGGGCCCTTTAATAACAAGGTTCAGTTAGCTCTATTAATTGTGAGCCACTAGATTCAGTTTCCCTGAACAAAGTCAAGATCTTTTCGCTTCACCACAGATGGCTTGAGAGAAGTCTAAAAGAGTCCATTTATTCCGAACCCACAAACTCTCCCCCAAAGCGGACGGAGAGATCTGGAGACACTAACTACCGCCCGTATGGAACAATCTGCTGGGAGCCGAGTTGCGAGGAGAACTGGGCATTAGTCTCATCAAGTCCAGCGTTTGTAAGCAAGTCCACAGACAATACGATGAAAGTTTAAATCCGATTGAAAACATTTTTCTGAGTTATAAATCGATTATAAGGTTTAAACCTGCAGAATTATTCTATGTACCAGGAAAGATGAATCAGAGTACAGTCATATACCCATCGACCACCTCGAGACTGAGGGTATTAAACAGCAGTCTATTCTAAGGTATTCTAGGGTGAAATCTTTGGATTAAATCTTTCCTGGTTAGTAATCATTTGTTTTCTTTGCGTTACAGCGCTGGTCTAACAATCCTAAAAAACAGACACAGTCTTTAGCAATACTCTTTAGTACCTCCATCAAACAAAGTACCCCTGACACTGTCGCGGCAAAATGCAGATTCGATTTGATGTGCTTGTTATTCTACTGTTTGAGCCCTTCTTCAGCACAAATGATTTGAGCTGAGAATCTTGTGTTTTTTCATTTTATTAAACAAGGATGGCTTATATGTAAATTACAAATCAAACTTCGAGAGAGAGTGTGGCCATAATACAGAAACACGACAACCTAGAGAACAGTTCATTAAAGCCGGGTACTTCTTTAACAGGTCACAGTGTCCTTTTTCTCTATTTTAGTATTGGTAACAAAGTTAACAGTGACTGGTATTCTATACTGTCTCACTACACAAGAAAAATAACAAAAAAATAGCAGAACAAACTTACAAACGATATATATTGACATATACAGTATGCGATTACGTACATACAAATAGGAACCACATAAAGACAACAGTTTTCCAAATAACATAGATGGTCTTATCCCCCCGCCCCCCCGCCAAAAAAAAAAAAAAAAAAACGAGTGTGTACGTCTTTAGGGCGAATTTACTGTTTTTAAGTGTGTTTAAAACTGTTTCTGTTTGTTTCTATCTGTGGTCTTAAAAACAGGTTACACTGAAAAGAAATGAAGTCGTTGTACTTCAACTCGTTTCATTATCGCGGCTCAGCTGCCTAAATGCCTCTTCATGAAATCTATCATTCTTCCAACAGAAACCTCAGCTATTGTTTTGTTATAACTTCTACTGTGAGGATTAGTGAAAGCATGGCCGGCATCATATTCATAAAACTCGTAATTCACACCACCCGCGTCCAACTGCTGCCGCAGTTCATTGTATTTCACTGGGTTGGCCGTGCTTGATCGGTCTTGTGTGCCAAAGTGGCACTGCACAGGAATCTTAATTGTGGACACATTAGCTAGTGAAGGAGGCGGAATCCCATAAAACGGCGCTGCAGCGGAGATTTCTGGAACCAAGGCAGCAGCGGCAAGAGAGATAGACCCCCCCATGCAAAAACCCGTGATGCCGACTTTCTTGCAGCCTGATTTGAGGAGAAACTTGGCTGCACCGCTGACGTCTTGGATTGCACCTATGTGGGAGCAAAAATGCGCCATGAGTGTTTTATTAACTAAAAGCGGTTCTAGGAAATTTAAGATTGTGTCGGGAGAAGGAAAGGCAACTAAAGTCAAGGCTACTCATCTTGTACTCATCTTCAATGTGGTAAGCTATTTTTCTTTCTTTCTTTCTTTCTTTCATATTTTAAGCAAGAAAAAGCAACCATATGATAAGTGCATCTCCAGAATTTGAACGATAAACACGCGGGAAAACTTATGGAAAACAAAAGTAACGAACGTTCTCAGTGCGTATTTTTCATTTGCAGCTTCGGGTGCCGGGTGATTTACCCAACGAAAGCGCGCAAACATCGCGAGCATCTCGCGTATGACTGCTCTTTCTTGCGCCTTTACGGGTTGTTTACGTGCACACCCAAAGTTATGCAATCAGTACCCAAATATTTTCGCCGTAAACGCCGTACAGCTGACAGAAGTACAGGGAGCAAACAAGTCTAACATCGAGGAGGACCAACTAACATCGAGGAGGATCATCTTATATCTGTAAAGAAAGTTCAGGGGATGCAATAAAAGAGTTGTTTTTCGAATGCTTGCAGTGTATTTAATCAACTCACCTGGATAATTCAACTTGCTAACCAAATGAATCGCTTCTGTAGTGTTCTCGGCTACTTCTCCCCTGTACAGATCAGGAACCAAGGTCACAAACTTGCCCAGTTCACCTATCTGCCTCGCCTGTTCCTTGATTTGCTCGTTCATTCCCCACCATTCTTGCACAACGATCAGGCATTTGCTCGGAGCTCGCATACCTCCGTTCAGCGATCCGGGACAGTCTCCGATCGGATTCATTGAAGTAAAGTTCACTGGTTCTTTCTGTACGTAAACCGAGTCAAACCTCATGTGCAGATTGAGCATAACCGTAAGAAATCCAGGCAACTCTTCAAAAAGCAACATTTTGCTACTGATCCTCGCTGTGTTTGCACCCAAAGTATAATAGCTTATATTGTACGATTTCGATCTGCAATGCGTGACCTCGCGTTGCAAATTACAAAGTGACTCAGCAGGAAATAATTTGCATTTAGGTCACGCTTGAGAGGCTGTTCCTTGGGCAGCCATGCTGAACTAACATTTTTGATTTGATATATGCACCGGATTCAACGTCCTCACCAGGTGTCTTTTCCGCGTACGAAAAACAACTTGCCACTACATATTTTCCCAGACGACCAACGAAAATGATGATATTTTTTTAAAATCTTTTCTACACTTTTATTGTTACAAGACATTTCCCTCAAATAACAAGAGTACCGAGGGTGTGTCCCAAGGTGTATGTATTGCGAGAATTTTATGATCACGATGATAAAATATTAACTTCTTAAGATATGACTACAGATAAAGCTACAATGTGCAGAGAGTTGAAGTTGATTGCAAGCAGGTACGCAGCTCTTACAAGGTCTTCTCTGATTTGCTGAGAAAACAATAGAACAAACAACAGAACAGTGGACCCTAGCCCTGAAAACAATAGAGCTGCGTGATACCAAGGTCAAATGAAATTAGAGGTTGTTAAGAGCTGCGTGGTATCTGAGATCCATTACTAAACAACATTTGTGTGAATAAGGCCCCATTCAGACTTGGTTACTACAACGACTCTAAGACAGGAACTAAGTCCTAACGGGGTGGTGGCGGGGGCTAAGAGTTGCAGTTTTCACAGAAAAGAAGATGTCGAATCAGTGGCAATGAAAATTCGTTATTTTGAGAGACAACCAACTGGAGAGATCTTGTTATGTTTCTATTTTAGCTCAGAGATCCTGCGATTGGTTGTTGCCTTCGCTGTAAAACAGCTTACAATAAATACTTCCAACTATTTCACACTAATACTGGAAGTGTTAATTTACATCAAAAGCAACAAAATTAGAAAGCACATCAATTGAGTAACGATGAAAGTAGTATTGCCCTGAATAATCACCTGCTCTTAGTGATACTCAGCAGAAAGAGTTGAAAACTGTCCAATAAAGATACAAATTTTTTGTGACCCAGTCGAGAGACTTATCCATTATACTAAGCATGGTATAACATTCGCTTAACTTTCTTGGAGAAAGAAAGGCCATCAATAAATTCACAACCCAGTAAAATAGCAAAAATTACATACACTATTTAAAAGCAAGAGCAGTTTGAATAAAATGAAATTAAAAATGTACAACGATAATTTACATCATAAACTTTCTTGGATGATAAATTATTTCCAGAGAAACGTTAATTCAGCAGAACATGGCGGTTTTCCATTTACCACAATGACATTTGTTAAGCTCTACAATTTATTCTTATTCGTTTGAAAGAAAAACTAAAGCAATGTGCCATAACCAATCAAATCGCCGACTGAGGTGCAACTTTTCCCTCGCTTTCGACTGGTGCGGGAAAAGCTAAGAGAATTGATGCAGCTACGACACAGAGTCTAGATGAGAGAAGCATTTCAAGCAAACAACAAAAATCTTATAAATATCTTTGTATAACACAACAGACAAACTACTGTGGGCTGGTAAATTCACAATTATTGATTTGCTTGTTGCGGTGATTAAGCACTTTCCGTTGCCGGAAAAAAAAGCCCTAATAACTGTACTTGCAAGTCCAAAAAACCTGAATTAAAAGAAGTGCTATAAAAGAAAACTTAAAATTGTTGAATATCTTCTGCAAAATTAAAAACGTCTACTGTAACAGTCAGTTAGAGCCGTAAAAGAGCTACGTTAGACATTAAAACATCACTTTGAATTAGAAAATTCACTTGGTGTAATATAATCTTATCACCAAAAGGACTATATTACACTCTATGCAATATGATCCTCTTGGTGTGTCGGCAGATTTCGTGTATAAACGAAAATACGTGGTTCTAGATCATAGTAAAATCCACGTGACATAGCCTCTTTGACTGCAAATTCTGCCCCAGACTGTATAACGCTTGAATGACCAAGCTTTTTCCAGTGTCTAATGTTCCATGTAATGTGGTCCTTTATATTACCCAAGCGCCATCACGCTTGTTAAATAACTCCTAGGCTCATTCTCAAATGTTCGTACACGACGTAGCTGATACTGACCGCGGGCGCAACTTTCATAAAGTTAGGTGCCAGACCTCTGTAAAGTCCACGCGGTCCATCTTCTTGTAAAATTCTTTTAAAAACTGAAACCATGTTATCTCCCTTTGTGGCTTCCCGGGATCGGGCTGTAATTAAACAAGTATATCAGGTATAGCAACTGAAAGAAATGTTTCGACCACATGCACGTCAATGAGAGTGAATAAACCTAATTGAAAAAAACGTTGTCAGGTGAAAAGCATAAACCATTGACGATGCGACCCAATGGTACTCTGGGAAGCACGAATTCTTGACTCTATTCTTAGTCACGTGCACATCACAACAACACAGCATGCCTTAATTTACTCTTAAAATTATCTTGGAAAGAAAATATTTTCAATATCAAGAAACGAAACCCAGTAACAAACTTGCCCCTGTCATCTTCCCAGAGCTCCACTGTGTCGCATTGTCCATCGTTTACACGTGTTACCCGACAACGTTTTGTCAAACAGGTGTATATGAAATAATCATATATGTGAACTGCGGATGAAATAAAGATATATGGTGTCCCTTTCAGTTAAAGATATCAACTTAAGGTGATTCTATTCAATTGCATTGCGCATCCTTTCTGCGCATCATTTTTTTCGTGATAAGTGCGCGCACGTTCAGAACTTGGTAGGTTTTCTATGAAAGCTGAGCTGGTCGTTTTCTCCGTTTTCTCTTGAGGCAAGTTGCTAAGCTGCTGAGGCAATCATTAAGTCCTGGTTACAAGAAGAGTGGACTTGTTCCGCTGTGTCCTCACGCGCTCATTGCAGGTTCACAGCCTGTGCCAGCAAGGCCTAGATATACAGTGTTTTTTTACCTTGTGCTTGCAGTTTGGTCCTAACTAATGACAGAGGATAACTAGCCAACTGTCCACACGTGCTTGACGCTGTACCACACGCTAACAGAAGAAACACTCCAGGATCAGCTGACTCGTTCTTGTGGTAATTTAAGTAGAAGTTTTTAAGAGTCTGCAACAAATAAATTCATCAGCCTAACAATGCCTTATTTCCCTCTCATCTTGATTTTAGCCTCTTCATTAAGAATAAGAACTTTTAAAGTTATGGCGGTGCATCTCCCTTTAAGCTAAGGATAAGAGGCACATACGAGGATCCCTTGTGGCACTGAGATAAGGACGGTGGGTACTAATACAGAAGCATTTTTGCAAACGTTATGACTATGGGGAAAAAGCAGGTCTTAGCAAGACCAACTGGAATCTAAAAAGGAAAATGGGGGTAACCACGCATTTTTCAGAGATGATTAAGCAACCATAATTCTAAAAATGCTTTGAAATACAAAGAACGTATAGTATGGCACTTTTTTCCAAATTTAAGATCAATTCTCTCTGAAAAATGCACGGTTACCGCCGATTTTCTTTTTGGATTCTGATAGCCCTTGCTATGTTCTGCTTTCTCCACATCGTCATGAACCCTGCAAAAAGACCATTGTATAAGTAGGTAAATTCCTGTCTCGAGATGCGCAGGACGTACGCGCGGTAATAAAAAGGGGCACCGCCCTTAGCACTCAAAGACAAATTTCATTTCTCTGCTTTGTCTCGCTGAATGTTTAGCCAAGTTTAAAGTAATGTCTCATGCGAAAGTAAAAGCACCAAAGATAGTTATTGAGTTACTACTTACCTCATAAACAGCAAGATCTATTCCAGCATAAGGAATAATTCCCAAAAGACTCGGGAACAGTCCACGGTAAAAGCTCCTTATTCCCTCAGTTGTGAAGATCACGTACGCTGCGTGAACGAGTCCCCTGTACTGCCCTGTCTTACGAAGAGCTAGTCTTGTTTTTAGAACCTACAAAACATAACAATTACGTTTTTGGAATGCAATACCACCTGTGAAGGTAAAGTTGCCTGTGAACCACAGCAGGCCCACACGGCCACAGCAGGCCCACACGGCCACAGCTTAACCCCATTTCCATAGCATAAAGCAACTGAGAGTATTGCTACTCCCCCCTGGATGGGATGCTAGTCCATCACAGGGATACCCCAGAAGTATGGGGAAAGAGAGAGACAATGTAGAGTTAAATGCCTTGTCTAAGGAAACAACACGATGGCAGGGACCAGGGTCTCCTGATCTGAAGTCCAATGCGCTAACCACTATACCATTAAACTCCAACTCATCTGAACTAAGAAATGAAAGTAAGATTCATAATTTAAAAAAAAGGTTAAAAGAAGCATTCCATTTCAGCTTTTAATTGCTTTTCTAATTCTATCTGCATTTTTTACATGAAGCGATCATTATTACCATGACAACCAAAGAACCATGAAAACAAAGTGGATCCTAATCCACCACTCAAAGCACACAAACTCGACTTCTTGAATCCATTGAACTAAACTTCCTTGTTGTTTGAGACTTCCACTACAATGATGGTTGGCAGTGAAAAAGGCAACTGTTAGTTCAGTTTGAACTTAAGAGTCTGCATGTTATGGAGAGGCACAGTTAGATGTTCCTGCTTGTTGATGACATATGACATTACCTCCAGTGGGTATATACTAGTCTGTGATGCTACGCCAGCCATGGCACCAGCTGTTAGTCTCTCACTGACTCCAAGTTGCTTTTCATCTGCTCCTAACAAGTTCTTTGCCTGTTCAAGAAATGTGACAAGGTATGGCAATGAGCATGTAAAGCTGAATCTCCAGAAGCAACATGTCTCCAGGTATGCTGGATTTTCAGTTGACTGTATAGTTAAATGCTTTTGGGTTCCAAATGGACAGCCCTCAAGTCACCCCATACATGAATTGAACCTAGAGTTTACACACAGGTTCATATCTTGTTTAATATTTATCAGAGAGGGACCCCCTGAAGTCCACATTCAGTTCAAGGTGCTCACCCTTTCATAGGCAAAGAACTTTATGGCTGATTCCGGAGCAATTTTAACCACATTAGCACCATTTCCTCTCCACAGTGACTTGATACCTCCTTCCTTTACCATCATGGAGAAACCAGAACTGATTCCTATTCTGTTCTGACTCGATGCTTGGACCTACAAGGTGTTAAAAACACCATTGATAGTATTAGAAATGGTGGCCTCCACTTAAGATAAACTCAACGACCAGAATTGTGTAGTTGGATTCCTCAATGAAGCAAACTAGGAGATTTGTACTTGTACAATAGATCTATGGCACTGCAGATTCATCATTATGCAATTCACTCAAAATGCAACTGCAAAATATCTAAGAGCAATAAAAGTACCAAAATAACCTTGTAAAAATGACAACGAATTATTTCAGAAATGACCAGAGCTAATAAAAGAGTTTATTATGAAGAAAAAATATTTTTTTATTATTACAGTCAAAACAGAAGTAGTGTTTCCTTGGTGAATAAAGAGTGATGATGAGTATTGCAATATCGATTTCATTATTCATCTCAATTATCCAAATTTCAGAATATTAAAATATTGAAATAAAACTCAAATTATGATTGGTATAATTTGTGAGACAGGCACTTTGGACTTTTACTGGTATCCCAGTTTTCATAACCTTTCTCCTGACGGACACACACAATGATTAATTATTCTACTGTTTCTTAAGGAAGGTGCCTCCTTTTGTTACTGCGCATACAATGTATGTTCTGCCCATCTTGGGATATTCAGGTTTCTTAAGGAATTTGCCCACTAATACAACAATATTTTTGCGCAGTTTAAGACTGTGGAAAAAGCAGATCTTAGCAAGAACTATCAGAATCCAAAAAGAAAATTGGGTAACCACACATTTTTCAGGGACAATTGAGCTTAAACTTGGAGAGAAATTGCCATACATTCTTTGTATTTAATGCTTTTTTAGAATTAAGGTTGCTTAATTATCTGTGAAAAATGTGTGGTTACCCACATTTTTCTTTTTGGATTCCAATTACCCTTGCTAAGATCTACTTTTCCCCAATAAGCATAACCTTTGCAAAAATACATCTGTATTAGGAGGCACCGTCCTTAATGCATTGAACTACTTTCAATCCTAACAGCATGCTAAAACATTTTTGCATTGTTAGTTGAATGGAAAAGGTGGAAGTGGAGAGAAGAGGAGGTCATGCTCCTCCTGCTTTGACTGTAAAGGTTGCACTGTGTCAGTTTTGTGCCCACCTGTAGTAAAACTTTTAGTCTATCCAGGGGCGCTGTAGCTGTCCTGGAAACTGCAAATAAAGAAACATAACATTCTAAATGGTTTGAGTCAAGGAGTCATATCATAAGTTGGTGAAGTATAATAATTATTGTCTGGGTAATATAGTCCTGAGAAGGACTGTTTTTGATGACATTGACTGATGTTTCGACAACCTGATCAAAAGCCACCATCAGAGTCTGGTTGTTAAAAGTTCAGTCTCAGGACTACACTCACCCAGTTGATCATACTTCTGACTCACAAAGAAACATATATTAACTTCATTTTAATTGAATTGCATTTCACCAAAAAGCAATATCACAAAGAATTATCATTCTACTGATGCATCATTTTACTTTATAAGGGCAAGAGAACGCACAAAATATGCCAGCGTATTACACTGTACAATCCCGTTTTGATTGTTTTTTTGCTGAAGGAGGATGAAGCAAAGACAAAATGCAGCGGAATAATAAACCTCTTATTTTGGTGTTTGGGTCGATAATACATGACATTTTACTCATTGCTCGCATTTTTCCTTGCCCCTGGGGCGTTCAGAAAAATACTACGCAACTCATTAAACACACTGAATAAGGTGTTTCTATTAAATGATGCACTGACCTACTCCTGCACCGCCTCCTGCCACTAGCTGTCTCCACCACATTCCTGATACCTTCTCTTCCTCTGTGAATTCATCTGGGACGGTCATATCCTCCCCAATGTCAATGACCTACACATGAACAGAATAGGAAACAATCAAAATTGCACGCAGTTAATTATGATTTTCACAATTTGCTGTATGGTAAAAGACAGTCAAAGCACTATTTTACCTCAGTGAAATATTTTATTTTAGGCCCTCAAGAAAGGGGGGTTACTAGAAAAAGAGACGTAGAAAAGATTAATTTTAAATCACAAATTTCTAAGTGAACAAAATTCCTTTTTCCAGACTTCTATTACACTTCCAACTAAAACAGAACAAGAAATGGGTTTTGCATCAATGTTTGACAAAAAAAAATTTCATCTACACCCTAACTCAACAACAACTGATTCCCAAAAACTTGGCTGGGCTTTGTTTTGCATCAGCCAGGCAAAAATACAATCGTTACCTATCCTCATTTATAATAACAATTACTTTCTTTGTATTCTTCCACCATTTACCACCAGAACTTATAGAAAGGTGGATCACTGGAGAGGGAGCTCATAAGACAGTGGGCTTATTCAAAGAAAGGTTCAACAGAGGCTTCTATGGTTATCATGATTCTCATGTTACTCACTGTATGATGTCTCCAGAACTGGATGATATCGTGTATGCTGTGACCACTGGGATTCAATAAGTGATATTCCCTCCACTCATTCCAGTTTACTTTCAAGGTTTTGTCCCTATCCATGCTGGATGCAAAAAAAAAAAAAAACTATGTTCAGTGGAGGAGGCACAGTATGGGTAGTGGCCAATGGGTTAACCCTTTAAGCCCCAATAGTGATGAGCACCAATTTTCTCCTAATCATATCTGTGCACTATAACACATACAGGTCATGAGAATTTTTGGAAATGATCACCAGAGATGGATTGTCTTGATGTTTTAACAAGTTCTCCCAATTAGTAGTCAATGAAATGTATGGAGATCAGTAAGGAGAATTTGTATGAAGATGTTGGGGCTGAAAGGGTTAAACTTTTGATCAGAATTTTCATCAGATTGGAGGATCAGTGGTAATGAGCACATGGTTTCTGCATCATCAACTGTTGTTTTATTAGACAAGAAACTTAACTCTGCATTGTCTCTCTCCACCTAGGTGTAATAATAATAAAAATAATAATAATAATAATAATAATAATAATAATAACAATAATAATGATAATAATAATAATAATAATAATAATAATAATAATAATAATAATAATAATAATAATAATAATAATAATAACAACAAATGGCTACTGACAAAAACTTACTACAGATAACCCTGCAGTGGACTAGCATCCCAATAGGGGGGAGTTGTACATACACCTATAGCTGTCGTTACTTCATGCTACAAAAACTGGTGTTAAAAACACCAGCTGTATGGGGCATTTGTCGCCCACATGCCACTTTACCTTTCACCCATTCAATATTAGCTTAAGAGGGTGGTTTAACAAGACTGCCACAAAACTCAATAATATAATCATATTGGTCATCAGTCTGTACTGACAAAATCCACAGCCTTTCCAGTTCCAGTCTGAAATAATGCTTATGGTTAGCAGCTCTCCTTATGTGTGTTCCTTTTTACAGGGAAGTCTAACTTCCAAACAACACACCTCAGGAAATTAATCACACAGGTATTTGTCAGGTATAGCAGACATCTCCCTTAGGAGGCATCCCTGATGAAAATGAAATTCCTCTTTACATGATCACTACTTGTTTGACCATTCAAGTGACAAGAATAAAGGAAGTGATCACTGAGGATGAGATGTCTTGATATTTAGACAAATTCTCCTTACTAATTCCATAAGAAATGTATGGAGATCAGTAATGAGAATATGTCTTTTTATATCAGGGCTTAAAGGGTTAAACAGGTATACCTTCACACAATGTAAACTTCTCCACTTAGAAAATATCTCAAAGCAAACAAAAGGAACTGTGAACTCTCTAGCAGAGACCCAATAATTACAGGATGAAAAAAGCCAGTCACAGGTCAAAGCAAAAGTATGCAACCAGAAGCAGCCATTTTATTACATTTTCTAATAAAGAAACTAAAGAAGCCAGTTCAATGCCTACACCTGAACCATGTAAGGTTCTGTTCACACGATACCAGAATGAGTTTCATTCCAGAATGAGTTTTGTTCCAGAATGAAGTTCGTCCTGCATTCACATGTCAAAATCGACACCCTCAGTCATCTTGAAAACGACAGTTTTGTGCGCCATCTTGAAAACGATACGCATGTGCCACTTGCCCCAGACTACGCAGTTTGCGGTTTCGTTTCGGAACGGAGTTCATTTTCAGCTCACATGACACCAGAATGAAATGTCATACCAGAACGAGAATTTCATTTGGATTAAAAAACTGGAATGAACTCATTCCGGAATGACTTGTGCGGGAATGAAATTTCATCTCGGTATAGTAAACAGATGTAGAGAAATGTATGGGGGTGGAATGAGCTCGTTCTGGAATGAAAGTTATTCCGGTATCATGTGAACGGCCCCTAACTCAAACTGGTAGCACCTCAAGACAATATAACCCTTAGCTGCTCAACATTCTTGGAATAATTCCAAGAGATAAGAAAAGAACAAGAGCATAATAATTATTAATACAAGTAGTTCCTGTTTAAGATAATGGTGCTGTCAACAGAAAACTAATTTTTAGTAGGACTCACCTTTTTAGTAACAAATCCACCTCCTTGTCTGTAACATGAACATCCATCTTCTCAAATGCTTTCTTGAGCTCTGAGGCATCCACACTTCCTGGACAGATAAGCATAATTTAAAAAATAATACTTATACCTTTTTTCAGTAGACATTTAATGTGATCTATGGAAAGTATACAATTACACTTGTTCACTACACTTTTTATGAGTGCCTCACTGATAATCAGATATGTCCAGTACTGAATAATTGATTTTGATGGGCTTTTAGACTCAAGGTTTTGGATTCCAGTAAGGCCTGGTAACCAGGAAAATACACCAAGCTAATTTATCTGAAGTGTATTTCCTTCACTGTTCAAAATTAACTTCAGGGTCTGATCGTCTGCAGGACCAGTTGGCTGAGAATGTACTGGTCTCAGGGGCCTTGTACCTAATATTTATGTTTTGGCATTAGTGTTTTTTCTTGCGAGGGGAGATCAGAATGTTGTCATAGGAAGAATTAATTTTTCTCCTCCATGGGACAACTGGAGAAAAAAGCTACCCATCTTTGGTGGTGTTAACTTGTTGAAGATGAGTAAATGACTGTGCTGTCAGCTTCTCTGAATAGACCCCTGGCCATATGTCAAATCAAATCAAATACCACACAAATCATATCACTACTGCACTAAAAACGAACCACTGTGATCAAGTTGCTTTCGTGTTACAGCTATTAACTATTACTGTTATTATTGTTTCAGTGAGCTGGAAATGGATGTAGAAAAATGGAATGTATGCGGTATCAAAATTTATTTTGTGACTACAATATAGTTACTGACAAGACATAAAAGTGTTTTGGGATTAAACAGGAAGGCAGATCAATGGCTTTTTAGATAAGAAAAATCAAAATTGCTGCATGTCTTTTTAATTTGTTAGCAATTAACTCACAGTGACTATCTACATAATTGTTATAAAACTCTGACGAAAAAAAATTTCACGACAAAATTTAAAGTACAGGTAAACTTCTACCTAGGATCGCAACATCACTAAATATCAAAAGTGATACAAATAAAAGCTCACCACTGTCATCCTGGTCAATGGTTTTAAAGACAATCCAAAGTTTCTTCTGGTGATCTGTCACATATTTGACAAACTCTTCAAATGACATGTGCCCATCAAGATTCTGATCACCAAGAGACATAATTTGCTGAAATGTACACAAACAAAAACCAAGTTTACTTAAAGACAAGCAAAAGAAGAGAGGCCAAGACAGACCAGATGGGATGCAGAAGATGGCTTTAATTAAAGCAGATACAAGGAAGTATAAATCATGGAAGGAAAATATTATGGAGGAAGTAAAATTTGCTCTTTTCACGTGCAGAATGTAGAAAGTAATGACATATATTTCAGAAGGTGGCCTGATGATTAAATTTGAGAAAACTGGCTGAAGTAGATGCACTCCAGGTTAAAACAATTAAATAATACCATTCTGCATTTGTTCCCTCTACAAAAAAATATTTTACAAACTTAACACAGACTTCTTTCTTTATAAATCCTAGACGTTGTCAATCCTCAACCCCTGCTTTCAAGCTGCTTGATACCTTGCTCCATGAGTGACAAACCAACTCACCAACAGGGCATGAAATATTGCAGGGACTATTTTGGACTTAGATGTAAATATTTCTCACAATGCATATTAATGCAAACCTTTCAGCCTTCCTATACATTTCCTAAAATTCTGAAACTACAAATGGTCAAACACTTTGTCTGGCACCTAAAAAACAACTGCAAGCTATCTGTACAGATCTGCTCATTTTGCTCGTGCACTAAGGTGGAGGTCAACCTGGTTCCTGTAGCATGAAGCACCTGAGAGAATTACTACTCCCCCCTGGATGGGACGCTACTCCATCACAGCCCCAGCATTATGTCACCAGTACCCATTTATACCCCTGGGTGAAGTGAGACAATGTCGGGCAAAGTTTCTTGTCTAAGGAAACAACACGACGGCAGGGACTTTGAGAGATTTTTTGAGGTAAACACAGTCAAGTAGTGTGAAAATATCAAAAAAATACCTCTCTCTAAAGATGTGCAAATCATCTCGAAAATCTACAAGTATCCCAGTTCAGCCTGGAAGCTGGACAGATGGGTTAACTGTAATATGTTTTGTTAAATTTTCTCCTCTGCTTGACTAAAAAAGAATGCTGTGTTGGCTGAGTGAACGTCCGATGTCCAGAAAAAAAAAGGAAGAAGAAAAGACAAAAGGCACATTTTCTGAACCAGGTGGTCTAGCTAAGAAATGTATTGGCCCAGCAAATGATAATGCAAAACTGTATTGCTAAAGCACAGCAGTTACTACACCACATAACCTTTACACCAAAATACAATTCAAAATGATACAAACCAGCAGAAAGATGAAGCTATTAATATATGAAGCAGATGACACAGGTTTCACAGAATACCTGTCCACATTTAATAATAAGCCAGCCTTTTTTTCTAAAAAGTTAGAAAAATGCTAATTTCCGTAATCCTTGCGTGGAGTCTAAGCCAATTAGCAGGAAATATTTATGATACATAATTTCAGCATTATGTGTCTTATCAACACAATAGTCTTTACAACATTTAAATCCAGAAGCTTTTGTTTTAATCGTAGAATACATATCATTTCTGAAAGAAAGCAAAAGCAAAAAAGATTTTATAGGCTTTCGAACATTTTCCTTCGTTTATTACGTTGATTGAGAAACCAAATTATGCAAAGTTAAGTAATGCTCGAAAGCAAAACAATACATACAATATTTACACAAAAGCTTGAAGCATTTTATATGCCTATAATGCAGCTAAAAAGGGGATTTTAGATTGATACGAGTGTACATATTTGAATTTAGACATAAAAGAGCCGGTAAATTAACAGAAGGGATCTAAATTAATCTATGATGCAGTGTGTTTTTATACAAACCTGCGCTTGGCCTGCTTTGTATCGCGATCCATGTAAATGTTTCAGACCTTCTGCGAGCTCGTTGAGGTCTATCCTTCCATCGTTGTTTCTGTCTAGTTTCTTAAACAGGTCCTCTACTTCTTCTTTATCCATTTGGTAGCTATGTTCGTTGTGCCTTTCTTGTTCTAAATCATCAGCATCTGAGTCCATCTTCACACCTTCGGAACCATGATGGCGGTGAGGTTCAAGCTCTGCGGCCAGGCCTCGTCGCATCTCAGATTCGAGGAAGAAATTCGATGCTGATACTTACCGGCTTTTCATCCTGTAGATTCGACAAACTAAAAGGAGGAAAAATTCTTCGACATCATGATGATACACCCTTAGAGGAACTATAAATGGATATTCGCTTTCCATTTTTCCTGTGAAAGTTATATCCATTTTCACTGAGAGGCCAAGGCAGGAGGGAGTGATGAACTTAGGCCTGGGCACTAGTGCCGGTATTGGCGAACGAAAATCCGAGGTGTCTGGCTATCGTGACGTCACCTATAAGTCTGCCCGGGAAATGTTTACAGTCCAGTCCAGTCCAGTCCAGTCCAGTCTATTTTCAAAAAGAACAGATCAAAACAATAAACAAACAAAAGGTACGTTGCATGCTATAACATAAAAAGCGTTCCTAATGCAATTTGGTCCTCAAAACAAAATAACAAATTGGCGATAAGACTCAAAAGATTTCACGAACGCTTTGGTCGATCGATTAAAATCGTGATCAAGATCACCTTTCAGAAGCCATATCTCACAAACCGTAAGATGTGTTGCTTGGAGACAAAAACATAACTTTTATTTGTATAACTTTCCAATTCTAGAAAAATAAAATTGTGTAACAATTTCATTAAAATGATCAGTGGCTTTAAACGTCTTTAAAATGTGGAGAAGAATTCTCCAATGCAAAGAAACGTTTACTGTGAAGTCATGTGCTTGGTTCGAAGTTAATAATGGGCCACAGTAATTCCTTACTTTGCTAAACTATCTACTAAAAAACGGCAAAGACGACAACATTTACTCGCGGTGAAGCAAAACAGCTGACGCGCCGGCTTTCCGGCCAAATTTATGCTGACGACTGATTGTACTCTTGTTGAATAATTAAAAAAACAACAGTCTATCAGAAACGCCAACTTTCTCAGGTTACTGATGTTAAGGGTTAACAAGGCTCTCCCTTTACTAGAATGGTCCTCAGTTTGACTGTTTTAAAATTAATTAATCTTTGAAAATCAAATGACAGGACCAATTCAATTTATTTGCGAAACGGTCATCTTGATCGTCAGTTGTGGATCAAGTAGACGGTCAAACTCTTTCTAAAACATTGTGCAACCTGGACAGGAAAACTAGAGGAAACTGGAGGTATTAAGAATAAATCACTGAATCGCTGATCCAGATGGTACGCAAATATATCTAATAGTTTTCATAACAAAAGGACAGAACCAGATCAGCGAAAACTTGTTTCCTCGGGCGTCCGCATTATTTGCGAGCTGATTCAGATTTTTATGTTGTTCTGCAAAAGTGTGGTTTACACGGGTTAAATGAGGTGGCAAAAATTTACTAAGTTCGATTACTCTTTCCCTAGTAATTAAATATCACTATTCTTTCCTTATATAGAAGATGGAAACAAATACTGTAAGAAAAGTTTACGTTTAAGTGCTAAACATACCCTTCTAGGTTCGCCTTCTATTAGGGACTGTTCGTTATTTATGGCTAAGGGGGGGGGGGGGGGGGGCGGTGATTTTCAACCAATTCAGGCATATGAAAAATTTACCCTTCCCCGAAAGTGGGTATTTTAAAAAATTAGCCCCCCGTTTATGTGACAGTCTCAACATTTTACCCCCCCCCCCCCTCCCCTACCCTCAGGACGCGACGTGCTTACGATTGCGAAATTGCGTACAACGTGTGTTCTGGCCGCGTGCCGATAAACCAAAATCAAGTGCAAGGTCATTTGTGATCTTACAGTATGGAAGCACTCAGCAAGGAAAGTAAATTTGCAGCGCCGGCATTAACGTGCGCCCAGAGAAGATCCGATTCGAGAGAGAAATCAACGGTAGCAAAGTTTGTAAGAAGTTCATTGCAAGGCTTGACCAGTTTTGCTGTTTGAGGATGGCTATATACATACGCACTACAATACTGTAAACTACAACTGGCCCCGGCAAATGACACATGTGTGGGTTTTGCTAATATTAAATATCAGATTGCATGTATTTTAAAGGGATTTAATAAGTTATATATTGGATCCTTTAAATAACACTACTCCACGTCACGTTTTCTTGGCTTTTTAAACTATAAAGACCAGGTTCTTTGGAAATGGAATTCTCGAAACAGAGATCAACTTTTTAAATATGTCTGCAAAACGGCTACACAAGTGTTGAAACAACAGTTTCTAAAAGTTTACCCCCCTTATTTCTACTGTATTTAAAAAAACACCCCCCCCCCCTTTTTCATTGATTTTGAAAATTTTACCCCCCAACTCTAAACACCGGGCCCCCCTTAGGCATAAATAACGAACAGTCCCTTATACTCAGCTAAACAAACGGACTGATCATTTTTTAGGTAAATACTATACCACTTGTTTCAACTTGGTTACTTTTGTTAAGCTATAGGCTAGTCCGTAGCCAAGTTTCAAGTTTCCCTGTGGTATATAATGCATCAGTCAATTCCAGCTGCGCCCATGCCCCCCCCGGGCTTACCCCCGGGCATTAGCATTTTTTTCTCTCAGATGGCAAATTCCCGGGGGTGGGGACACTTAAGCTGCCAAATGCCCCGCGGTGTGGACGAAGGAAGAGGGCAAATGCCCCGCCCCCGGGATCGTACGTCCCCAATCAACACTGCAGCAGTTTTCATTCATTGCACAATAATACCACTTTCAGCATTTTTATGTGTGATTTTTCATCTGTAGGCCTGTAACGGCACTATCCAATGTTAATAAAGTTAGTATAAATGCCAAGTGATGATATTTTAATACTTCACAGACAACAATACTACATGATAGTTGATTGTTACTTTAATGTTTTGTTTTAAACAGTTCGCTAGTAAACAAAACTCTTGACATTATAAAAGTCTGTTGTAACGTCATCTGTTGTCAATATTTTAATAATATGCAAAAGTATAAAACGAGAATCCCTATACCCATGTTTAGAATTTAAGATTCATCGCGACTAAATTTTATTTAAATCCTTAAAAAGAATGCGTACGTCGATTCATGTTGATCGTTCCCGATCTCGCTATATTAAGTGATAGTTGTGCCTTGATGAGCAATGAAGAAATGCATAAAATCGAGAAAACCTCCACAAGTTTGTCCAGTCCTTGGCAGACGATCCAATCTGCGACGAACTGCTGGTCCTTTGCGATAAAATCCTCCATGTTTGGATTTCGAGTCGGAAACCACATGTGCATGTCAAAAGCCCGGGGGTAGGCAAATGCCCGACCCCCGGGCCGTGCCAAATTTGCTAATGCCCCACCCCCGGGACTGACGAGGCACGCAAATGCCCCGCAGTTGCCCGGGGGGGCGGGGATGGGCGCAGCTGGAATTGACTGATGCATAACTGAAATAAACACACTTTTTCGGACGCGGACAATAACAATTTTTCCGTATAATTCTTTGATTGCGAAGAGTAAACACGGCTCTTAAAACATTATTTAAGTGTGATTTTGACGTTAAGACAAAGAGCCACTTACCTATGTCGAAAAAAGGGATGACTAAAATTCCATTACCCAAGAAAACAAGCTTAGTTGAAAGCTTAATAGCACAAAAAATACGTTTCTAGCCCCGAACTCTAACATAGTTTGCCAGCGCCATTTTTGACTCGCGCGCTTTTCACGTCGTGACGTCACGATGGCCCCTCCAGGGTATTGGGAGATTTTGAGAGGGCCCCCGCTGAGCACAGAGGATCGCCAGCTCATAGATTACAAGTGAGTATTCCGATTATTGGTAGTTGTCGGTCCATTGTCGGGTAGACTTCTCTTTTCAGGGATACGGTAGTCGAGATCTAGATCGCCTGCTGCGTGGATACAAGTCACATGCGCCAAGATCACCCGGACTTTACTTAGGGCTCATGACTCGCAGGTCATGTTTTCCACGCGGCAGGCGATTTTCGCGCTCGCTCGGATCCATGAGGGAAAAGGATACTACTCGTAGTCTACAGGCGAGGGATCACCAAAACGGAGGGGAAAACAGTCGGCGTGAAAACGTCGTAAGGGAAGGGGTAAAAATTAAGAAGTCGTAAGGGAAGGGATAAAAATTAAAAAGTCGTAAGGGAAGGGGTAAAAATTAAAAAGTTGGAAGGGAAGGGATAAAAATTAAAAAGTCGTAAGGGAAGGGGTAAAAATTAAAACGTTGGAAGGGAAGAGGTAAAAAATTAAAAAGTCGTAAGGGAAGGGGTAAAAATTAAAAAGTTGGAAGGGAAGGGGTGAGGGAGTTGCATACACCAAAAGTTACCTTTCCACGACTGACCATGAAAATGTAGCCTGTACCTTTTTTGACCTTTTTTCTATGGCTTCAAACTTCCCTTCCCAACTTCCCAGACCTAAAACACTTTTTTGTTTATTTATTTAATCGTTCTCCACTCTCACAAAGCGATTGGCAGACTAGAGCTACAAAATTACAGACTGTTAGCGACCCTTACCTCCGACCCTTTTCCTTTAGGTGTACTATAGGGGCTGAATTTATGTTAATGATTTTGTTGGAATGTCGAATGTGTGGATAGTGCAGTGGCTAAATATTGTTTCAGTGAGGAGCCTCAGTAGGGACTGCAACTTGTTTTGGTTGACTTTGCCACAAAAGACGAGGATTTTGGTATACAGTAAAATGCCGCCTATAAGAACCTGCAAACATATGTGTGGTGTAAACGTTACTAGATTTATTTATTTATTTATTTATTTATTTATTAACAATATTTCAACAGAGATGCCCATTTCAGCATACGCTGGTTTGAATGGGGCTCTGCAAACTTTCTAATAAAGACACAAAGTTCGAAATAAATTAACCTTAAAACTGATAAATAAAGAAGTAACACACACACAAAAATAGGCAATAATCAATAAAAGCTAATAAAAGGCCTAGATTTCAGACATAAAATTCATTAAACACTACTAAACAGTGATATTTAAACAATAAAAACGGAAGTAAATATCACTTTTTAGAAAATTAAGTTCAATTTTTTTTCTGAAGCATCTCAGCGGTCCGGAATCCTAAATCCGGCAAGCGGTCCAGCGGTCCAGATTTTCCCATACGGACACCGCGTGCGGACAGCTCCAATCCGCTGGAAAACTTGAAGTCAAATCAATTTGCTCCTACGCAACGAAACATTGGATTTTTCCTCTTAAAATGGAACTTTTCTCTCACTTACCGTTGTAAAGTAAAAGGAAAAATCAGCAATGAAATAAAAGGCCTGGTAACCAGTTGGCTACTAAATTAGCGGCAGAGTCGGTTGCGGTGATGAATGTAAGAAAACTTTGGATTTTAGAGGTTTAAAAAGATCCCATTATTCCTGTTGTAAAGTGAAGTGATTACATACATATATCTAAGTATGGATGCACACTACCCGCCAGGTAAAAACGTTATCTGCATGCACGCTTTATATGTGTTTATTTCCACGTAAGCGTTTGTCAGCTTTATACTCTGTTTCGTCTCTTAATTTAATAGGGTTACTTGTAGGACTTTCTTTTTTCCAGACTATACAAATTGCACGAATGTGAGGTTGGAAGTTGAAATTAGCGGTTCTTGTGGATATGACAAGTGAGATGAGCGTGGCTATTAGCCAACTTCAAAATAACAAAAGTAACACAAGATTTAAATTTCCCTTTTTTGTCTTTTTGTGAGCCTGTTAATATGGTTTTGCAGTAAACTTAATAAACAGATGTAACCTTCTCAAGTTGTTGTTATGTTCCTTTTTGTCGAGACTCGTTTGACGTATGGCCTTAAATTGGTGGGGGGGAGGGGGTTAGTTCTGTTTTGACCAATTGTAACGTCCCTGGGGCAGGGCATTTGACCAGAAAAAATGCTTTGAGTTCAAATCCCGGCCTTTGCCCCCACCCCTCAGGGGGGGGGGGGGCTTAACATTGATAGGTGCATAGTAGTTGCAAGACTCTTCACTGCAGTTGTACTGAGATTGTTCTCGGGGGACAACAGCTAAAATCCAAACTCTTATACTAACAACTGCTTTGATCGTTTTTCCAAGACTAAAATCTAAGCACCTAGAATACCTCTGCTTTCTTTGGATATCAGCAAGTATCTCATTTCCCGGAAGGTAAACGTTTATTCAATTGCGTTTTACTAAAGAGGTGTACAATCGGCAGCAGGATGTCACTGCCCCGTAGTTAACAGCGCAGCTTTCTCATGGGCTACTGCAGCCGACAAACCAAAACTCGGTCCCACTGTTTGTCATCCAGGCATCACCCGGATCGTCATCGCAATGGCAGCTCGCACGCTTTTCCATCTTGTGCTCGTCTTCTCGGGCTGAAATAAGACACATATCACTGGTTTAATCAATGCTTACAGATTGTGTTGTTTTACCGTCTCTTAAGGTCAGTGCCTCTTAATACAGCTGTACTTTTGCAAAAGTTATGACTATGGGGAAAAGCAGGTCTTAGCAAGACCTATTGGAATCTAAAAAGATAAATGTAGGTAACCGCACATTTTTCAGAGACAATTAGGCAGCAATAATTCTCAGAAAGCTTTAAAATACCAAGAATGTAATGGCATTTTCTCTCCAAATTTGAGCTCAATTATCTTTGAACAATTTTCTATTTGGATTCTGATACCCTTCCTAAGATTTGCTGTTTCCACATAATCATACACTGCGCAAAAATATCGTTGTATTATTAGGCAAATTCCTTAAGAAAGCCGAATATCTCGGACCATCCCCAGATGCGCAGAACTTATGCACAATAACAAAAAGAGGCACCGTCCTTAAGCCCCAATCTCAACGTAAATGTTCTCTTCACCATAGATTTTTCTATTTTTTTTAATGATACTTATTTTGTAGCTAATTCGCCTCCAACTAACAGCTAATAGATCTTGAAATTGGTACAAAATGCAATAATTAACAGCAAAGAGCCACAAAACACATGGACATCTCCTCAGAACTTGTGCATGCACGCACACACGATTCCACATGGCATTTGTTAGCGGAGGCTTGAAAAGTTAAAGGTGATAAAGGATGGTAATGGAGGCTTCAATAAGTTTAAAGACAAAAAGAGGAAAATGGTGAAAAAGGCCTTATGATAGAACTAAACGGGGCCGGCGTGAGGGAAAACAGTGTAATGCAGTAATGCCTGCCATGTACGACTAGTTCTCCATGAGACCCATGTGGCCATACGGAAAAGTTCTTACCTCTTTTCCATTCTTGACGTTCCTTCCACTCCTGATAGTCCTAAGAAGTAAAAGAAAAAAAAAAAACAAGCCAGTTAACTAAACGAACTCCCTGCCATTTGGTATAATAAAATATAAACGGCAAACTCTATCTACATAAAATAAAATATATATAAAATTGCCTGATCTTTTGAAAACAAAACTTCACGGGGGCTACAAAAATACTGAATGAGTATAACTTTATTTTTTAAACTCCCGAAGAAAGGTTTAATTTTAAAGCTGTTGAGAGCTTTCTTGGTTTCTTGATAAGTCCCAATTCGTATGCTGAGTTTTGGACCTCACACCTCTTACCCCCCCCCCCCCCACCCCTTGTCCCCATCCCCCTCCCCCTCCTCCCTCCTTAGAAAGTAAAACATTAAACTCACCTCGTCATCATAACGGAATGAAGCTCGAGATTTTGCAGCGATGCAAACAAAGGCTACTGCCATGACTACCAGAAACAACTTAGCATTCATCCTTAATGGGCTGCAAGACAATTAGAAGGAACTCAATCGAATCAATATACACAGTGGAAAATAGGAAGTCAGACAAGATCAGCGTTTTCCTAATTAAACATAAAGCCGGGTCCGCTAACCGCCGCTAGATAGCGGCGGGCGAGAAAAGAGCGGGAAAAAACAAGAGAAGCCCTCTCTTCCATCCTCCCCTCTTTTTTCCTGCTCTTTTGCTCACGATATTCTTCGCTCGCACGCCACTATCTGACGCTATCTGATGCTGATTTGGACTTGCCTGCGTGGCAGGCGCTAAAAGGGAAGTAAAGACACGAGCGGGGGTATACGAGGTGACAGGTGCTAATTAGAAGGCGTCAATGAAGAAAACAATGAGGTAACAGGCGCTTCCTCCATTCTCTCGAGCTCGCTCGCGAGTCTCCTTTTCCCTCCTCTTTTGTAGGCGCCTGCTGCGCAGGCTAGATTTCGACTCACACCCTTTTATTTCAGATAGTTTTCACTGATTGTGCATCAAATAATTAATATCTAAACAAAAGATGTCAAGACAAAAACGCATTTGTTTTGGCATTTTCTCGGACTGCGTAAGACGTTAGATACATAGAGGATTTTTAAACCTAACCATAAAAACTGCAGTTTCATAGTGAAAGATCAGTCATTCTCGAAAGACACAGCAGTGTTCATTGCGCATTCCCACGGAATTTTTTTCTCGAGTGGTAACAGAACAAGCTTAAAAATAACTAGAAGCAAGGACTCGCAGAAACGAAAACTCTTAGTGCAGCTTCATTAAAATAGTTCATTCCTGTGAAAAATAGAATGGAATACGTTCTTCACTAAAAAAAAAAAACAAAATGGTACGAGCTCTCTCCATTTTGGGGCGCCTTCTTTGGCCTTAAACGAAGCTAGACTGAAGTTTTATAACAGCGATTCACGTGAAATATTTTCAAATCGGAGTTCCGTGATAGAGGATGATTTCTCGACTAAGAAAAAAGTACCTTAGAAACATATGACGAAGAAATCTGCAGTGAGCTCACCAATTCAATAATTGCGCCTTTATAGCATTCTAACTGTTTGCCAATGCCGTCATTTTTGACGAGAGAAAGATTTAGTAATGTTGGTTTTTGTCTACTCATAAGGATAATGCACAGGCAACTTTAAATGTAAAAGCTATGAAATTTACGAGACATCGGACTGTATGACTTACTTTCTCTGGGCCGATGAATGTTCCTGAATTCTTAAGTCAAATTTCTCCGAAGCAGCTTCGACGAAGTTTGCTTACCTCAAGTGGAGGCAAGTCTATTTATGTGATATTAGTTGCATAATTAACGGTAATTAAGTTGAAGGCGGGAAGAGATGCACATGACAGCTTATTACAGAGTGAGACAAGGCTAGATTTAGTTTTTGTGCTGGTAGAAAACCCGAATAAGCCTTTGAGAAGAACGTGAGAAATGCTAAATTGCGAGTAAAGAACTTGCCTTCTGACGATACGATAATCATGGCAAATTATTTGCTGCGCGGGAAAAAACTGCACTGAAGAGTTGCCTCATGACGCACGAATTCAAACCGGCCAGCTGAATTTCATGCAACAAGTTGCGGGGACAAAATTCTGTTCCCGCAACACAGGGTCTGGAAGGGTATTCTCGGGATCCGGGATTTGACCAAAATATGGTGCAGGATTCGGGAAAACGAAAAATATCTTGACGGGATTCGGGATTTGACTGCTACCAGGGAAGCGGGATTCACCAAAATTTGGGCACGGGATGCGGGATTTTTTTGCCTGTCTGTCGGGAATTCGGGGAATCGTCACAACCCCCCCCCCCCCAAACAAAAAACCTTATAGCGGCAAAAGCAAATCAACCAGGTGAGCGCAAAATTTCAATCGAAAGGGCCAATCTACATCTTAAAAGTTTATTTAGCTTTTGCAGAAATTAGTCTTTTTTAATGTATTTTTTAAACGAAATTCGGGATAGCGATGGAAAAAGTGCGGGATGCGGGATTCTCGTGAAAAAGGAGCGGGAATGCGGGATCAGGACCCCCCCTTCCAGACCCTGGCAACAGAACTTTTTCGCAAAAACGGGGATGTCACACGAGGAAAACTGTCGCTGCAGCATGTCCCCGCTATAAGTCCCCTAATGTGTGCCGGCCTTAATAATGGCAAAACTTTCGCTGCGTGGGAAAAATGTGCACTAAAGTGTTTTCCAGAAATATTAGATGTCGCGCTTTGATAAAACATAATTGGGGAGCGGAGTCCGTAACACCGTTCTTTTGCGCCACCCATCTGCCCTTTTTTTGATAATTGGCGCAAAAAGGCTGTTATTTTCTTCAGTTTTTTGATGAATGGTGAAGTTGGCCATTTGATTTAAATGATTTTAACAATCATTCCACGAGCACGCAATGGAAAGGAGGTGAGAAAAGACCAACGAAAAGTGTTGTGCAAAGTCAAATAATGATCACCAAAAGCGCGAGTGGAATAATTGTTTTATTAAATTTTCAACTTCACAAATAATTGCTGAAATTTTTGCCATGTTTTTTAAGAAGAAATCGGAAATGAAATAAAAGGTTAATTGTTATTGTTTGCTGTTGGTGTAGAGGGCGGGAAAAGATGCACATGGCAGATCATTCGAGTGGAATACAGAGCTTGCCTTCTGATGTTATTAAATAAACATAGCAAATTATTTGCTGCGCCGGAAAAGTCTGCACTGAAGTGTTATTAAGGAATGTTAGATTGCGCACTTCGATCAGTTAAAAGCATAATTTAGAGGGCACAGGCGGTATCGCGTAGAACCGCTATGTCATATAGCAAATTATTTTTTACGAGGGAAAAATCTGCACTGAAGTTCGGTCAAGAAATATTAAATGGCGCGCTTCGATATGAAACTACGTAAACTCCAAGTGGCACGCCTTAGGAGCCACTCCATCCACCCTTTTTTGATAATGGGCGTAAAAAAAACTTCGAACGAGATAATATCACTGTTTGGTGAATGGTTGTCCACGATTATGTATTATCATAAGATACTGCGTAAATAGGCACGACTGTAAAACTCCCTGTGTATGTTTTAACTTTTTATACGCATTTCACTCAAAAAATAAAGGCTATTTAAATAGTGCTGGCTCTGCGAAGACGCATAGTATCTCAATACTCAGATACCTAGTACAAGTACTTTTAAAGGGAATCAATACTTAGTCTACCAGAGCTGATTCATAGAAAGTTTATGTTTGTTTGTCTTATCACTAAAAGATGAAAACTTCCCAGAGGTTTGACCAAGACAAGTGCGTGAGAAGCTGTTGCTTCATTAGCTTAAGCAATGATTATCGAAACAATTAAGACGACTGCTGTTTTGTTCTCTAAATTATAATTTGTTAATTATAAACGATTTGGTCTCACGCTCTGCTTCTCTTCGATAAAAGCTATTCTGAGTAAAGAAATAATATGTAAAAAGAATTGGGACAAGTCTTGATCAATTCTGTCTGATGTTGTATTCAGTAGATTGTTATCTTCGTTTATTATGCCTCTTCAAGAAAAAAAACTTGAATTGCTGTTATTTTGTCTATACTATTATGAGGTTCTTAGATATAAGATCGAAACTTTGAGGTGACTTTTTTTAAAAAGACCCAGAACTACTTTGAAACACACGCTAATGGCAACACACTGCAAAATTGTTTACGCACAAAATCCTTAGCCTGCTCCAGGCTCCAAGAGAGTCGGAAATCAAGAAAACAAACTGGCACGAAAAACGCGTGGGAGCTGGTTTGCCCGCTTTTTCGCTGCTCGCCTCAACTGCTCGCCCGCTTTTTCGCGCGTCTCCACTGGCCGAGAGCCTGGCACAGGCTACAAATCCTATGCAGTGCGTCGTAGACGTAATATAACTCAAGTATTCGGTAAGATGAACAAAACATCGAAGGAATTATTATTTCAATTAATTCTAAAACTGCTAATAAAACGAGTTAAAAGACACGAAATCTGTAAGTAAATACATTGAAAACCTATACGAAAACCAACTGGCAGGTGCAGAAAGCAAGACAGGTATATTAGAATGTTTAGAACGGTAATTTCACTGACAAAGTGAAAGCATTCTTAAGCCGAGATTGGTATTTTGATACTGAAAAGAGAATAGTGCTGCTTTTAAACTGTTCTGTATACGTTTATCCGCCATTATTGTGAGGGTATGAATTTGTAGCAATAATATAAAGTCACGGCGTGGTATGCAAGCCTTCTGTTTAGTGGACCATGACCGGTCCAAACGTACATAATCAGCAGATTAAAATCTAGATAACAAAGCAGCATCCATCTTAATTTTTTCGATAAACATTGCGAGGACAAGTTAAGTCACTGGGAATAACCTTACCATCTTTGGGTAGTTTAACTTTCAGCTAGTGATAAAAAAAATTACCCACGAGAGAATCATTACTATCAGCAGGGCTCCTGCTATCAGAAATTGACTGAAGCTCTCAGTTGTGTTTTCAAAACTGGTTCCAACCAAAACAACTCAGTCTGCCCTTTGCAGGGCCGTAGCCAGAAAAAAAATTGACTGAGGCAATGTCCAGCCTAAATTCTCGTCCTGGGTATTTAGGGTGTTAAACGAAAAAAATGACTGAGGCAAGTGCCTCGGTTTGCCTCATACTGGCTACGGCACTGCTTTGTAAGAAATGATTGTCGCCTTGCAAAGAAGGTAAAACAAGACTCCAGGAAGAGTCATTGTTGTCCCATGGTTGCCAATCATATAAATAAAAGAAAAAATATTTGCCAGTAAAATTTAAGCTTTCCGTTTGCAATGCTATGAACAACATATCATGACCGGTTTCACTTGTCTAACCTAAGATGAAATTTCTGAGTAAGAAAATTACTGAACTTCTTTGTTTTTACGCGCACACTGTTCAGGATGTTTTACTTAAAATCAAATTCATGATGTATGTCAGTAAGCTTATAACAGAGATCTAACAGAGATGTACATGCTGCAGTTGAGGGTCGGGAAGGGGTAGTTATCTCAAACGGAAGGACTCTGAACGTTTTGTTCTCTTTTAAATTATTCGTCACTGAGTGCAATTTGCATAAAAATGGTTGGAGGTCTTGATGTCTACTCATAATTACGTTTTTTGGTTTTAATTGAGGACAAAGTTATTTAGCAATGCTGGTTTCACTGCAAAAGTGCTGAAAATGCTTAGAAATCTTACTTTTGTTGTACAATTTGCATATTTTTGCCTCAGACCGAACAACTTTTTGAGAAAGTTCGGGCAACTTTTTTGGAAATCTTGGGCAGCTTGTGAAAAGTCCTACCCCCCATACATCCCCCCTCCCTGCGCTGAAGCGAGGGTGGGGCGTTAGGACTGGATTGGTTCCTCCGCTTATTTATTTCGAAACATGCGGTTCATCGGGTATCGAGAAATCTTAAATTCGTAACCTGGAAACAACAACAACAACAATGATGATGATGATGATGATGATGATGATGATGATGATGATGATGATGATGATGATGATATCTGTGTAATCTCTTCCAGTGATAATGCACGAAGGTCTAAACTATTGAGGTCAAACTGCGCATTGGCTAAAACTTTTTAAAAGAACAGAAAAGTAAAAATTAAACGACCCCACCAGGATTCGAACCTGGAATTCCCTGACCCGCAGTTAGATGGCTGATCCATTGGGCCACGGGGCCTTGGTTAATAATTTCGTGATACTGCAAAATGTTTTTTCATTGCAAACTGTGGTTGCTGCGTCCGCGGCAAATTAATCTGTGGAGATAAGAAAAGAAAAGATACATTAGCATTTGAATCGCATCGAACACGTTCCCCAAAATTTTGTCTACCCGGTAAGGAGTGTTATACATGATACTTCTGCTAATAAGCGCGCCAGGTATGCATGGATAAAACTTTTTTATCGTATTGCATAACTAGCACCGCAGTGAAAGTGAAAGTGTCAGGGTATTCTATAGTTAGGCCTAATAAAAATTGGGCGATTGCCAAATTCCTGCACGGCTCTTCCCCAGGCCTTCTCTCTCAATCCATTCGGTGCTGTATCCGAGACAAACCACGTGACCCGAAACGGTTCGACGGCAACGAAAATAAGGAGACCTAGGAACTAGGCAAGAGAACGAGCAGTCTTGTTTTGTGCTCAGGGATAGTCAAGCGAAAATAACACGCTAGTCGCTTGCAAACAGGAATTGGGGGGCGCGTGTTGTGAGCCTCACGTGTAGACGGAGCCAGCTAAACATTATAAGAACAAATACAAAGAAAAGATGATAGATTTTTTGTAAAATTAAAAACAATTATATTAGATCGAGATACTGATATCCGATCATGCCGATACTCGTCTTCAGTAATGTAACCATTTGAAATTACATATTTGCATCAATCTGAGTATTTAAAGGCAATCTTTTTTTTTAAATCATTGTTTTTACAACTTTGCAAGAAGGCGATTTATTGTTGTCGTTGTTTTTTGTTTGTTTGTTTGTTTTTTTCGTTGGGGGGGGGGGGGGGGAAGGAGAGGGCATAATAGCCGAATATAAAAAGATTTCTGCAGACAACTCAAAAAATTGTATTATGACGCGTTGATCAATGCAATACACTAGCGCGCCGGTGTCGAATCAATGCAATTTGATGTTCACTACACGTTCTTCACGCAAACTATTCCCTAACAAGACGTACTGAAGACATGCGTCGCAAAAATGATTGTGCAATACGCAAAAAGAACCCTAAAAGGTTTATTGTTATTCTTTATTTTTTTCTCATCCTTACGAAGAAAATGATCTCCCATAAGCTGCAGGCATCTTTTTTACTGAAGCCGATAACGATTGCGAGATAATGTACTCAGTTACATGGGTTCTCCAATCAGTCACTTTTGTCTCCCATCGTGGATATTTGGATTCTTACTGCGAATAATTAGTAATCACCATTTGCTCACTGCTGTAAGTAAATTCGAATGTAGCACGTGCAACGAAAATTGACCAATTGCAATTGCTTGATTATGACGTCACTAGACATCACTATAACGACTGGAAGTGTTTTTTCAGTTTGCTCGCTTTGCGCAGAACTGAGATTTTTGGTGAGAAATTTCGAAACGTGTTAGTTGAAAAAATTTAATTCCCGAAGATCTGACTTTCATTGTAAGGCTTTTTACAAAAGGTAAGACCGTTTGCATTTATCTAACGGTTTTACTTTGGCATGGTACACAGGTACACAGCGGAGGAGGCGAATTCCTAGTACCGTCTTTTTTGAGAAATGGAGGCGTGTGCTCTCCTTACAACATCAATTGATCAATGCATATCGTCAACAGCACTGCACTGTCACGCCACTTTTAATGAAAGACCATGTTTATATTTGAAGTCAGCTAGTTTTGCTACTCGGTGCGGTTACTTGACGTTTCAGCGTTGATGACCGTGTTTATTTGCAGTTTGTTCCTTATACATAAAACTCATTCTTGTTACAGTTCTTAATAACTTATACAGGCTGGAGTGAGTGGGAGAATTATATTTGTTTAAGCATAACGATATTTTTCTCGAGATATCTGAGTAGATTTCTGGTATATCTTAGGGTGTCATGGATTTACAAGAGTACAATCGCGAACAGTTGCTGTATATAATTCAGGAGCAGAACAAACAAATTCACACCCTAACAGCTGAGCGAGCTTGGCTAATTGAAGACAATAATTTACAAAGGGAAATCGTGGCTAAGTGCCAACAAAAAATCGCTGAATGGCAAAGTTATGCACAGTATCGGAAAGCTCAAGCCGAAGCGCTGGCTCAACAAGTGGAGAAGGAAAAGGAAAAATCGGAAGCATCTCTAAAAAGCGCAGTGGAGGAACTTGGTGCTTTTAAAAACGAACACCTTGCACTGCTGGGTAAATACGAAACTATCAAACAACACCTGAACTATGGGATCGACCTCGGGAGGGCGATGTACGAAGAGTACTTGGCGTATAAAACATCCTATCTTGCACTACTGCAACAATTTAATACAACGACAGAAGACACTGAAGATAGCAAGATCCCGCCACAAGAGCAAGAAACCCCAGAGGAAAATATTAAGGACAACGCGTATGCAGTAGTGCAATATAACAAGAGGAAAACCGCACCTCCCGAGGTCTGGTCAGACTTCATCATTAACATCAAGGTGCCCAGCAGTGCTAAGATAAAGTTAACCGTCAATATCCATAACGAGCCACCAAGCCTCCGCTGCGCGTGGCGGTGGAACCCGAACCTACGGAACCCGACAAAAGGCACGATGCTGGCTCTGCCAGCCGTAGTCAGCAAACAAGACAAAGTCGTCGACAAACGTAGCTTCTGTGAACAGGACTTTTGCCGCGTTGTGAGGAGTCCAGTGAAAGGGTCAGATACTGAATACCAAAATGACCGAGGCACAAAGTCAAGCTCTGCAGCTGAACACCACAAAGTTGCCAGACCATCTGGCAAGGTAAATGTAATGAGAAAGCTCTGGAATTTTCCACAGCAACGGAAACTATCACTAAAAAAAAGAAAGAATAGAGTTTCTTTCACTTTCTAAGCTTACTGAAAACAACGTTTCACTTAGATGGAGGAACTGAAATGCTCTTAGATTTTTTGAATAATTTTTATAGCAAATCTGATTTACATTTACCGGGATGCAACCTTTTGGCATTATTCAGGTTTTTCTTGTGGATTATCAATGTTGCTGTACTGAGCTTGATGTAGCCACAATTAGATCGAGTTTTTACATCGTGCCGGATTAACTGGACTACATTTAAATTTAGTTAACTTCTTCCAATTTGAACTTATTTTAGAGAAGAGATTGGTTATTACTTGTTAACAAAAGTTAAATAATTCTTTTTTATCTTTCTCCCTCAAAGTAGCAACGTTGAAATTGGTTTGCAAAAGTGTTTGCGATTCCTCTTTATTTGGTGTCTAAAACATTAACACCCCCCTTGCCACCTCCTTCTTCTCGTTCTGAAAATTTCTATGGTTTGGCGAAATCAATGCAGAATGAATGCTAATTTGCCTTTTTTCTCTCTCTATCGTTCTCTCTCTACAGAAAAGTCGATTCAGACGTGTCCTTTCCTGGCTGGGGAAGCGGTTTTGTTTTAAGAGCAAAACCGCTGACAATTGACACCCGCTTCCCCCCAGAGCACACACACATACCCACACACATTAGGCATACACAACACAGTAATTAAATATTGTTATACGCACACTGTAGTTCAGTGTTTTTATTCCTTAGAAAAAAAATTACAAAAAAAAAAACAAAAAAAAAACAAAACGAACCAAAAAACACACAAAAAAAACTAGGCAAACAAACAAATAAACAAAAAGAAAAGACAAATAAGCAAAAAGTGAAAAGCTTGTTTCCAGCTGTGAATTTGTAATGAAAGGCATGTTGAGAAACTGGACTGGACTCCGGGAACTGGATGGTGTGACGCTGATGACCAGGTAAGGTAATTCGTATTGTAATTCTATAATGTGTCACAGTCAGTCCAGTTACGACTTTATACTGGTGTAAGTTTTTTAATTGTTGTCTAAATTTAGGGATCGTCAAGCTGGTGATGTATACAATCGATATTTCTAATTGTCCGTCATTCTTTATTATGCTTACAACATTATACAACATACTTCAATCAACGATAATGTGTTTCGTTTGGTTTTAAAAATGTTCCTGTTTTGCATTTTTTTAAAATCTTAATCCCACAGTTCTATTAAATGATACTTTCACATATTCATTATTTCAAAGCAATATCGCTTAGCGATTGCCCCTGGACAGAAAACATTTTACCGTTAAAAATTGGAAGTACCTGTACCCATCTTTGAGCAATATCATCCGAGGGGGCACTCCCTCAAAAAGTGACGCGTATGCTTGCCGGTCTTATTTTGAAAATAATGGCGTGGCGAGTCCCCACCCCCTCCCCCCCCCCAAAAAAAACCCAATAAATTAATAATAATAATAATAATAATAATAATAATAATAATAATAATAACATTTTGTTGTTCAAGTACTTGTATTCCCATATTTTTACATGGTACTATTTACTTCAATATAAAATATATTTAAATATCGCAAGTTTTCATTATCTTTCGACCTAAGAACGAACAGCGATAGCCCTACACACCTAAAGCTGCAAATTAAAGATTGCGTTACCAGCCTCGTTTGCAAACTAAAGTAACGCAGTTTTTATGCTGTGTTTACTTCTGAAGGTGCCAGGATACCAAGCTTCTCCCAGGGATCAAACTTGACTGTCCAGTGATCTGAGGAGCGGGAAACTCGTTTACAAGGAACACAGCTTTGTGATTGGTTTCTATATTTCCTGTGTGTCTTGTTGATCCGCCCGTCAATGAAATTTTGTGCTCCTACTCGTAAACAAAGTGAAAGAGCACGAAGTTTAGCGAAAAGATGTGGCGCCTTTCGAAAGTTCTGAAGGATACGAGGTGGAGCTCACTGAATCGTTCGACGTCGTGTCTTCTGAGATGTGTCCGTAACGAATCCAGTTCTTCTCAAGATTCAGACGTGAAGGCTGAAGTCCCTTACAAGACTCTACAGGTAATGTCACGTACGCAAATTACGTTTAAGAATTATTAACCTTAATTCAATGAAAAAACGAATCCAGGGTATCATTCAACGATATTTGACATTCCTTTTGGGCGAGGAGAGTCCCACCGGTGTACTTGAGGCCACGGGCGCTACAATGGTTGAAAATCAATGCCAATCAGTCGATTGTAACTTACTTTAATGCGGATAACAGAGACTTAAACTTAACCAATGAATTGTTAAATTTGGCACCGACTCTGGCCTTTTTTTAGCCAGGAATTAGAAAGTGGGCGTACTGGAGGTGTGTCTTAAAGTTTTTTCAGCAAGAGTTATTTAATTATTGTCCATCACAAGGGCATTTGTCCAAAATTAAGTAACAGGACCCCTTCTAGAAAAAAAACATGCAAATAAGGGATGACATTGCAGTGGTGTATGGGTTAGAATGCTGGGTTTTCGAATAACAGACAAAAGGTGATTATTTACAACTCGGCGCATTCATAAAAACCAACAACGGAAAACAGTTCGATAAATCGATAACAATCGATAATTCTTAATTAAACGTATCGATTTTATTGATCAATTGATAGAAATCGATACTCACAACTGATCCTGGTTTTTAATGGTATTGATATTATTGTCTTCGAGGACCGTGCATTTTTCACCCGGTAAAATACAACAAAACAGCTTCGTTTTTGAATGGTGACTTTCTCTCACATTTATATCAGTTATTATGGGGACAGTACTTCCCTTTTTATTTAGTTGCGAAGTTGACATCTACTTTGTTTTGCATATTTATAGAATGATTTTAACTATGCTTTGCAATATGATTTTTGCAGCAGCAAGGGTTTTGCTGACAAACTGTCTAGTGGAGACTATGTTGAGCATTGAAACTAGCCTCATGATCACTACTTGAAATAGCAGCCACTTTCATCCTACAACGTCTTTACGGTGTTCAATGTAAACAATTTCTAAGCAAGCATCAGTTATTATGTTACGTTTCCTCACTGAGTCATTTTAAACTTTTTACAGGCCTGTTGGTTTGAAATTGTTACTGTTCTATGCAATAAAATTGTTCTAGAATTGATTTTTGAAGTAGTAATAGTTTCTAAAACCACCTTGCGTGATATAGGCCTTCTGTATAAAGAATTGCATTATTATTATTAGTAAGTAAGTCTGTTCATTTCTGATGTTTCCCTACCGAAAACACGCGGAAAAATATAGCGCTGATAAAATCGATAAGTTTGATAAAAATCGATAAGAATAATTGAAAAATCGATAATTATCGATTACTCACAACGTATCCCTTTATCGAATTTTATCAATTTCCGATACAGTTGATCAATTTTTATCGATTTTTATCGAATGCTATCAGTTGAACACATCGGGTTTACAATTGGCAAGGTCACATCTTAAAAACCATTAGGTGCCTTACTGGTGGAATATATCCTCCTAAATAAGTTGCTAGTAGCCCAGGCCTGCTTTCAAAATGGGTTCTAACTTTATATGGGAGATGGCGATTAGAATGGCCTACATGTAGTACAAAACATCCTTGACATCGTTTGCTGAGGTCTTACGCGCCACTTAGACATTAGAGGGATGAGTGAGTAAACGGATATGTGTTTGACATTATGATAACAGACAGGTGACAAGAGAGCTCCAGATGCCATTCCAGCTGAAGCTGATGTTGTAATTATTGGTGGAGGTTCTGTCGGTGCTAGTACCCTGTACCACCTGACCAAACTTGGTGTCAACAATGCTGTCCTGCTAGAGCGGGATCAGCTCACATCTGGAACAACCTGGCATAGTGCAGGGCTGGTTTGGAGGCTACGACCAAGCGATGTTGAAGTAGAACTGCTAGCATGGACACGCACGCTTGCAAGAGATATCTTAGATGAAGAGACAGGATTGTGGTCTGGATGGAATGAAAATGGGGGTTTGTTTATTGCCAACAATAAGGAAAGACTGGATGAGTACAAGAGGTTGATGACGGTAAGTTTTACATTTCTTTATAAGCTTACTGACTTAGGGTACTTCAGTCTATAGCCTTTTAAGTGATGTATTTAGTGGCATGGGAATGCTTCTTAGCCAAATATAAGAGAACTTATCAGTAAGGAAGTGGGCTCATGTCACTGGAGTAAAATGGAATGTTTAGCATCATCATGGAAACAAAGGCAAATTGCACTAGCCTGAGGAGCAGTTTTCACCACACTAATGAATCAATATTAATTTTAATAATTAACAGCTTGGCAAGGTATATGGTGTAGAATCATTTGTTCTTGGACCCAAAGAGACCAAAGAGCTCTATCCATTGTTGAATGTAGATGACTTGTATGGCACATTGCACAGTCCTGGTGATGGCACCATAGACCCTGCTAGCTGGGCCACTGCACTAACGAGGGCAGCTACAAAGAATGGAGGCAAGGTAAGAATGTGATCATAATTCATGCTACTCTGGCTTCCATTGCATATTTCCTCCAGCTGGGCATCTGGGCTTCTAAGTCAACTTTTGTTTTACAAAAAGGACTTTTTTTGCAAATTGTCTATTAGAATGACATGTCATGGTTGCATGGCTGCAGAAAAAGGCAACCTTATTGTTGAGAGACAAAATGTCTCAGAAGATAATATCACTTTTTTGTTCTTACATGGATATGCATTTTTACTAAATTATACTGTGCAGATTTTCTTGATTGAGTTCTTGATACATCAGCAAAGCGCTTCGACAATCTGATTGCACTAGCCTGGAATAGATTTTGTTTGGCCAAATCTTTTTTGATGTCAGACGAAACTGTAGCCAATGTATTTCCTTTACTTTGTTTGAAATATTTTTGGCTGTTGGATGATGGAAGGACATCATTAAGTACAAAAATCTGTAAATCACTAACATCCCCCCAAAAAATGAGGCATGTTTTAATTTTCCATTTAATTGGATGCAAGACTTTACCTTATTTCTTTTATATTCTTATGAGTAGGCCTCACCTTTTTGTGTTCCTAACATTCCAGGTATTTGAGAACTGTCCAGTCACTGGAATTGAAACTAAAGTAGATAACTTAGGATTAAAGAGAGTCTCTGCTGTGCAGACCCCCAGTGGCACCATAAAAGCAAACTGCGTCGTCAACTGTGCTGGGGTGTGGTCACCTTATGTTGGGGCATTATGTGGAGTTACCGTACCTCTGGTTGCCATGTACCATGCATACGTGGTCACAGAGAGGATTGACGGAATACAGAACATGCCTAATGTTAGAGATCATGATGCTTCAGTGTACCTTAAACTCCAAGGAGACGGCCTATCTGTAGGAGGGTATGAAAGTAATCCAATATTCTGGGATGAGGTGAGACTTGTTTCCTGCTGAATTTGTTTGGTAACCTTGCTTTTAGATAAGTATATAAATTAAGATATCTGAAGAGGCTTTTTAGGTTTTTTCCTGACTGCTTAACATCGTACATCATAATGATGTAAAATGACAGCATTTTTGCAGATGCATTATGGACCTATGCTTCTGTATCCTTGTCATCGCCTTTCTGAGCTTTTAGCTTGTTTTACAAATGGTGTCATTTTACATCATCTAGCAGTAGAATCTTTTTCTTTCAGCTACCCTTAATACCATTTGAAAACCTCACACAATGTTGGGGAAACCTTCCAGAAGACAAGCATCCTATCTGGGGGTGGGATGGGTTGGGGTGGGGGTGCAGAGCAGTACTCCAAGCAACGTTTTGTCACACTGAGACCAGAGTTCAGTGACACCCACCTGGGTGGCCTGTGCAACTTTACCATTCCTTTTTTTACCACCTGGGTTTCTTGTGCAACTTTACGATTCTTTTTTTAACCACCTGGGTGACCTGTGCAACTTTACCATTCCTTTTCATCACCCGGGTGCCCTGTGCAATTTTACCATTCTGTTTTTTTACCACCTGAGTCACCTGTGCAACGTAACCATTTCTTTTTTATCTGTATTAATTTTTCAGGTTAGCAACAAATTTGCATTTTCACTCTTTGATCTGGATTGGGATGTATTCAGTGCTCATATTGAAGGAGCATGCAACCGTGTTCCCGTGATAGCAGAAACTGGTGTCAAATCAACAGTCTGTGGACCTGAATCATTCACATCCGATCATAAGCCACTGATGGGTGAAGCTCCTGAGCTGCGAGGGTTCTACCACGGATGTGGCTTTAATTCTGCAGGCATCATGCTTGCTGGTGGGTGTGGTCGTGAGTTGGCACATTGGGTGGTTAATGGGCATCCACAGCTTGATATGTATGGATATGATATCAGGTGAGGGGAAGTTTAATAATAACAGTTTATTGTACAGCATTTGCTGAATTCACAAGAGTGAGGGGAGGGGTGGTGGGGGGAACTTAATTAAGTTCTATATGGGGAGGCTCTGCCCCAAGGGTCAAACCTTTAGTCCTTAACCCTTTAAACCCTGATATGAAAGTGCATATTCTCCTAATGGTTCTCCATACATTTGGAATGCAACTTGTCAGGAGAATTTGTCTAAATATCAAGACATCTTATCCTTGGTGGTTGTTTCCTTTATCCTCATTACCTGAATGTTTGAAAAACAGTGATTATGTATTTAGAGAAATTTCATTTTCATCACTGTTAGGACTTTAAGGCTTAACATACTAAATTCATCCCTTTCACCCAATACCTACAGCATAAATTGCACCTCAAGGATCAAGGATATCCCAAAACAAATTTTCTGCATTTTTTTCACATTTTCCTGGGCTTTTGGTTACCCTAGTTTAGTTGCTTAAACACTCAGAGCTTTCATGTGTTTCATGGTGTCTTTAACTGTGACTTCTTTCACTTTGAGGCACATTTTGCTCATCCTTTAGTGTACTGAAAGCTTAAAAAAGGCACCCCTTTTGGGCGGAGCCTCCCTGTATAGTCTGCTATAGGGGGTACCCCCCAGGCTGAATTGCCAGGGTGGGTCAGAAAGATAATTGTATGTCAAAAATGGACATTAACGTGTGCTTAATATATAACATGCACATGTGCATTATATATGTTACAGGCTACATGTACAGGTAGTGAGTTTCTGTCATTTTGATTTCATTTTATTTGTAGGCGTTTTCATTCATCCATTACACCCAATCAGAAATGGCTAAGAGAAAGAAGTCATGAATCGTATGCAAAGAACTATTCCATGGTTTTCCCCCATGATGAGCCCCTGGCTTCACGTAACATGCGATGTGATCCTTTTCATAAGGTAGACTCTTTTTTAGTTGTTTTCTTCTGCAAGGTAAAACACATCAGGTTAATTTTGTAGAAGTTAATTTATTACTGTCGAAAATTTTTAAATAATATTGAGCACAAGAAGCTTACATCCAGAGGCTCAATTTCCAGTAGCTTGATTTTCAGCTGTGCAGGGGAAATGAGCCTAAGGGTGCTCAAAAACGGGAAAAAATGGTGTCAGACCTGAAAGAGCAGCAAAAATCAAACCAAGTTGTGACAGCTTTTACTGAGAATGGTATTCAACCTCGATACAGTGGTAAATAGTGCACTAAATCAATATTCTAATCAAAACCCTAGCACAAGGACCATTTACTCTGAAACCAAATCTGGAAATTTATTTGTTCAGCTAAGCCTTTGAAGAATTTTCAGGGTTTTGCATTAGTGTGTGATGTGTCCGCTGTTAATAATAGGGGAGCCTGTGGGCAAAGCCCGCCAGCGGAGCTCCATTGCTAAGCAAATTTGGTAACCTATCGATCCAAGAAATTTTGGTTGTGACGTAAAAGACATGTGACCGTACGTCCGTCCGTCTGCACAGACTCTGCGGGAGGGGGAGGGGAGTCCCAAGACAACCCAACGGGTTGGTAGAGAATGCCATCTTTTCTTGGCAGGAAATCGCGTGGTACTTTTGGGCAACCGGCGTTTTTCTTGGCGGGAAATCACATGGCCATCGTCGCTTTTGAAAAAGAGGTTTCTTTAAAGGCTTAAGCTTCTTTAGCAAAACGATTGTACGAAGGTACTGAAGTACTTGACAAAAAGACATCTAATATCTATAAATGGAAAGAAAAAGTTCAAAAGAATCCTGGTAGAAGACGAAAAGTTCAAGTTACAAAAGCTGCCTTCAAAGGACTTCATCGCTTTGTTTTCTTCACGGCAGAGAGCTTGCCCTGTTCTGAAACATAACCGAGTAAGTGAAGTTTTTAAAGGGTCTAAGGTACATGATTTTGAGTATTACGGTCAAAGAAATTACGTTTTGAAATGGGAATTTAATTTATGTCATTAGAAATGGGTCATTTACTTTTGACTTTAAAAAATTATTAGAAAACGCGCTCAGATTTGTGACAGATGTTGTCTCAAATATTTTGCCATGCTCAGCCGATGGAAGTGTAACGCGATTGCATTTAAGTATAAACTTACGGGTTTTCGAATAAACTTTTTTCAAAAATGATTTCTCTGTCAATTATTTTGTGTTTGTTTTTTCATAACAGTGGGTCTAAGCACAGTCACAAGACAGCTAGCTGCACAAGCATCACTTCTGTGATATTACGATGAATAATTGCTTTCAATTTTGACTTTCGGGTACATCTCTTTGTGCAATTGTTGATTTTCTTGTCTTAAAAGTATCCAATATAGTAATAACCTTTTAAGCGAAGCAGTTGTCGGTTTAAAGCTATTTTATCCCAAAAGCTTCCAACAACAGTTTTGTGCGTTCCTCAAAGCGGGTAACTTTATATAGGCTTACTTCGCATCCGCAAAACTTATGTCGGCGTAATTTAAAGCGTGTTTAGTGTTTGTTTGTTTTGAATCTTGATGGTCTCTACTGAGTTAGAGAACGAAATATAACAGTTATTTAAAAAACTATAAGCAAAGCAGTTGTCGGTTTAAACCTATTATGTCTGAAAAGCTTCCAAAAACAATTTGTTGCATTTCTAAAAGCGTTGAAATTTCAAACAATTTGCAGCCGCAAAACTTATGCCATAGAGTTAAGCATGTCTGGTGTTTGTTTGTTTTCAATCTCAATGGTCTCAAGTTAGAGAACGAAATATTATAGGGGTTACTTAAGTAACTATATGCTAAGCGCTCGAATTTTTCCTCGGCTGCTATAAAAGCCTATGCGACATTTCTTCGATAAGTTTATTACAAGTGCTTCGAAGCTCCCAAATTCCTTTCTTTCGAATCATCCCAGTAAAATGCGGTGAAATGCCTGTATAAATTTTTGACCAGACTAATAGTGGCAGTTCATGTTATTTGTTATTAAAATCCGAACGCGATGAATAACCCATTTAAATTTTGTTCTTGTAAATGGCCGCGGTTTCAAGTTCATTCAAGCGAACAGCCAATAATCCAAGGAGATTTGACAAGCCTTGACAGTTAATGACAGGATATGGAAACATTGCAAAAACCAAGCAAGACAGCTCGTGAGTAAAATATGTGTTCAGTTTGATGCCCGAAAAAAAAAATCAAGCTGTGCTTAGCCTCTAGAATGACCTTTCGAGCTTGGTTTTACAGAACAGATCCCCAAAGTATTGGAGGATAATTTGGAACACTTCTGGGCTTTTTGAGAAACACTTTTCGGAAGCGAACGAGCCAAAAAAAGCTCCGAAATATATTTCAGACCGAAAAGTTTCAGGACTATTTGTGAGAAACGAACACCAATTTATTCCTTGGCGGCTCCGCTTATAGGCTTGGCTAAATCTATATATTAGTTATTAACAGAGGATGAAGCTTAAAAGTCACTGCTCATATTACACCATGTGTTGACAACCTTCTGGTAGCCCTTACTGAAGTCTCATGACATTTGATGACAGGTTCTTTTGGACAGAGGATGTGTATATCAGGAGCGGCATGGCTGGGAGAGACCAGGGTGGTTTGTTCCTGATGCAGTCGCTGAGGTAATTATAATCCGCAGGCCCCCAGCCTAGACCCTGAATGTAGGGACTAGCTTCAGGCTGTGTGCTTTGTTGGTGAGAAAGTGAAAACCTTCAGTGAAATGGCTGAGTCAATGATAGGTAGACTGGCCACCGTAACCCATTAAGCCCCAATAGCGACAAGCATCTAATTTCTCCTAACAATATCACAACTTGATCAAATCTACAGCTAATAAGAATAGAGGAAGTGAACACCAAAGATGAAATGTCTTGATGTTTAATGAAATTCTTCCAACTGGTAACAAAAAATGTAGAGAAAACAGTAAGGAGAATATGCTTTTTAATATTGGGGCTTAAAGGGTTAAAGAGATGAAAAGGACACTGACATTTTGAGTGTTAGCCTTTAGTCAGAGTGAATCCCACATAATTATACTCTACCTCAGATCGGTAAGCAACACTAACACCATTCCCTAATTCAGACTAAAAAGCTCAAAATTTGTAGTCAATTTTAGACTAAAACCACTTGAAAAAGTACACTCTTGGGCCACCGCTTACTAAGGGATTATCGCCCCTCGCATGCCACAATCTATTCAGCAAATTCTTGCACTTAACCTTGTTTCAGAAATGGCAAGAGACTAAATGAAATCTTGCTTTTTATCATAACATTGCCACTTTTGTTAGTAATCATATGGCAACTGTTTGATTCAATCTGTAGGTGAGGGACTATGACTATTATGGAGCTTACGACATAGAAAAGAACAAAGATCATAAGTACAATGAGCTGCTGGGCCAGGAATACACATTTGACTTTCCACCCCATCATGATGTAGTAAGTAACTGAAATCTTGGTAAAAAGCCCAACATCATAAGAGTTTAACTTCTTCAGCATAATTGACCCCGAGTTCAAAATGGAAAATTCTTCACCTTTGCAACAATATTTCTTTTAAAAAATACGGAAAGTTAGCATCATCTTGTGTAGTCTCTTACGCAGCTATTTTTAGTGTCATCATGTGACAGGGAGGTTACGCAGCCATTTTTAGTGTCGTCGTGCAGTGCTCCTCCCCATCACGTGATGACACTAAAAATGGCTGCGTAGGAGACTACATCTTGTTTGATATAATAAAGACGCATTGAGGGCTGGGCATTGGGCAAATCAAGTGGCAGTGAACAGGATTTTGCTTGCAGGTTGCTTTGAGGATCTCTTTCAAGCTTTATTTTTGATAATTAAAAGAAGTTTAATTTAAAAATTTTACCCGCCTTTGAAAAGTTACTGTCCTACTGCTCAAAATCTTAATGAAATCCCTGTAGGGGAAAACATACCATCCATTTGAGTGACACCAAAACTCTTATATGGATTTTATCCATGGACTCAAATTACAACTTATGCACATCACATATAACCATATGCATTGGTTATTTTCCGGGAGAGAAAAGGTAAATTATGCAAAGTAAGTTAGAACAGTGCAAACTGTCTAGAAAGTTTCTCTCATAATTCAGTTTCTAAAATTGTGGGCTTTGTTAGAAAATTTCACCTTGTTGAAAAATTCTGATGATAGCATTGTTTTTTGGCAGATTGGAAAAGAGTGTCTAGGTTGTCGGGAAAGAGTGGCAGTTTTCAACATGTCATACTTTGCTAAGTATTACCTGACTGGGCCTGATGCTCAGAAGGCAGTGGATTGGATATTTACCAATAATATGGCAAAACCACCAGGTACATGTTGTGTTAGCTAACATACAAATTAGTAAAGAACTGTGTGGCTCTTTACCTTAATGCAAATATCTTGCTGAAAATATTGATCCACCAGAGGTAAAGTATCACCAGAGGTAATATTAATCCTCCACAGAGGTAAAGTGGAGTAGCTATAGTAGTTATTTTGTGGTTATTTTGTGACACTGGCAACCTGAAGTGAAGGTGAAGCAAAGTGTTTTGATCATCACTGCATGTGCAAGATACAAATGTTGCAAGTCAGAATAACATCATTGGATAACTGTTGTTTTGCAGGTGCTACTACTTACACGTGCATGGCAAACAAAGATGGTGGTGTGGAGGCTGATATCACAGTCAGTGTTTTAGAAAATGGAGATGGTTCAAGTGTCATAAAACCAGAATTTGAGGGTGAGTTGATGTAAATCAAGGAACAAACGGTGTCATTTTGGGGACCAGCAATTTACGAGTTTGAGTTTGCTTGAGTTAGTAGAGTAATAGTTTTCAGAGTTGAACACTGGAGGTGCAGACTGTGGGGCATGGTGGTGTAGGGGTTAGCACATTGGACATTCAGATCTGATCTGGTCTCTGCCATTGTGTTGTTTCGTCTCCCAAAAATCATTGCTCACACTTAAATGGGAACCACTATAAATGGGAACCAGCAACATACTGCTGGAGATAACCCTGCAGTGTACTAGCATCCCATCCAGGGGGGAGTAGCAACAATGACTCCTAGTTTCTTCATGGCCATGTGGACCCCTGTGGCATGTGTGTAACTTAACCTTCCCTTACTGATTTTAGTATAGAGGGTCCTGAGAAGTGTATAATAGATGTGATTTTAAAGATCATTTGTTTTGGAGTTAATTGATTATAAAATCCCAATCAATCGTAAATGTCTCTAGGTGATGGATTCTACCTTGCGATTGGTGGTGGCATTGGTCAGCATAGTTGGTGCCACATCCATAATATTCTTCATGACAAGCAGTACGATGTCAAGCTTGAAGATCTTTCGGAGAAGATGGGAATGCTCAGTATACAAGGGCCAAAAAGGTCAGTGAACATGATACTGGCTGCGAGACAGGGTGTTTGCAGAAAACCATCCAGAAAAGTAAGAGGGAAGGGAGGAGGCTGTTCATCTTTGGTGATCATTTCCTTATTTCTCGTGTTCGGTTTGCTTTGTTATTTATCAAATGAATATCACTAGAAGAAGTTTGATGCTGATCACTGTTGCAAGTCAGGGGTTAACAAGACGTTCAACTCTGTGTTTTGGAATGAAAGAAATGCCAGGCAAATAATAAGGACATCTAGAATTAGCATGATGGAGCTCTTGGAAATAAAACTAAATTGCTACATGCGTGAGTAGATAGACAGAGCAGTTTCTGTTCAGTCTATTAAAATTTGATATTAATTTTATTTAATGAAACAATATCATTTTTTCCTGTTAAGGTAACAGTGAGTATATATGAAATTATCCATGATAATAATTATTTTCTGATTCCTTTTCAGCCGTGAGCTGCTGCAGTGTCTGACATCGGCAGATCTCAGCAATGAGGCGTTCCCATTCTCCACTCACAAGGTCATCAATATTGCAGGTCATGATTGCCGTGCTCTTAGAATAACATTTGTTGGCGAACTTGGCTGGGAGCTGCACATCCCCAATGATTCCTGTGTGCGTGTTTACGAGGCAGTCATGGAAGCAGGCAAGAAGTTTGGTGTTGTTAATGGTGGATACAGGGCCCTGGATTCACTCAGTGCTGAGAAAGGTTACAAACATTGGCATCAGGACTTGAGGCATGATGACACGCCCCTCGAGGCAGGGCTGGGATTTACTTGTAAGCTCAAGATGGATACTCCATTCCTTGGACGAGAAGCGCTTGAAAAACAGAAAGCTGAAGGCCTTAGAAAACGATTAGTGTGTTTCACCATTGATGAGTAAGTATTCATAAACAGCAAAGTTGTCATGCGATCTTGTCTACATGGGATGCTTCTTTCTTCATTCCACGCGTGTGACTTGCTGAATATTCTTGGTTGATGATGAGGATCAGATTAAATTTGAATATTCTTGTATTTGAGTCTTCCTTTATTAGTGACCTTATAGATATGAGAACAAGTGCAAAATTGAGTGCAAGCTCAACTTTTAAACCTAGAGTGCATTGCCACAGATTATTATTATTATTATTATTATTATTTACAAATTATTATGTTACACCAGTCTCATTGCAAGAGTGTATTTCACTATTAAATGGTAAGCAACAGGGAGGAGTTTGTCATTAAAAGACAGTAGTCTGAAATGAAGGTTGCCATTACTTTAATGGAAACAGAATTCTTCCCATTTAGTTGAAGGATCCTACAGGATACTGTTTAGGGTTTCTGCCAGAAATTCCCTGTCATTGAGTTGGCATTGAGGTTTAAAGTGAGTTTGGATTTACCTAGTAATGTTACAATTTTATTAATGACGTGTCATGCCTGTACTTTGTTTAAAGCCACAAAGCTCTTCTTGGTCTAGAAGCAATATGGCGAGACAATGAAGTTGTTGGGTTCATTCGCCGGGGAGAGTACAGCTTTGCTTTGGGCAACAGCTTGGCTTATGGCTATGTTAAAGATCCCAGTGGCAAGGCAGTAACAACAGAGTTCTTGAAGTCAGGAAAATACAGCATAGAATCAATGGGTGAGCTGTTCCCAGCACAGCTACACGTGAAAGCACCATTTGACCCAAAGAATCTTAGAGTTCAAGGAATTTATGATAATTAACTGAGTAGCTACTGACTAGAATTATAGCACTACACTTAATTTAGCTAGGTACTGGCAAACTAATATTATGAACCCTTTAAGCCCTAACAGTGATGAAAATGAAATTTCTCTCTAGATTATCACTACTTGTTTAAATAATCAAGTGATGAGAATATAGAAAGTGATCACCAAGGATAAGATGTCTTGATATTAAATTTTAGACAAATTCTCCTTACTAGTTCGATATGAAATGTATAGAGAACAACAAGGGGAATATGCATTTTTATATGAGGGCTTAAAGGTTTAACCAAATTTTGATGGTATGCTGCTGTACAAGCCACAATACCAATTCCTCAAAGGAAGTGATCACCAAGGGAAATTGTTTTATAAAAAAATTAATAAATGCTCCCATGCTATAAATTATGCAAGAAATAGAGATGTAAGGGGAAATTGGTATCATGTACGCTGACGTATGTCATTTGTTTGTCAACATATACTGTATTATGGTTGTCGTCGTCATCATTGTAGGTCATGGAAATATGGTTCTTTACTGTGGTGTAAATTAAAAGTGATCTGATGCAACCAAGTGTAAACTAAATGTTGCCTCATTTCTGTCATCTCCTCCATCACTGTTGCAATTTTGTGGAGACATTCTTGTCATCTGTCATTTAAATTCATTTCACCCATGTCACCGTTTCAATGCCTGTATGTATGTTTGTCATTCAGAATGTATCCTTGTAGGGCCCCAGGTTTGGGCATTGGAGAGAAATGATTAACCAAAATAAGCTTCCTCAAAACCGAAAAAATCTCAAATTCAAATTTCATTTTGCAAAATGAGTGTGCGTGAAAGAAAATTAATGCTATGTAAGTGAAATGTTTAAGGCACAGTTAAATCCTGCATATGAGAACCAGCATTTTTCCAAGTTGGCCTGAAAAGGTTCTAACAAAATTGCACTATCTAGGTTCTCAAACAGGTTCATATTTTTTAAGGTGTTCTGGTGAACAAACTAATATTATTCATTATGGGTGTGGCCCCATGCTCCTGTATAGTAAGTGTATAATATGCCGGGGGGTATACAGTGGAACCCAGGTAACTCGAACTCGGATAACTCGAATTCCCCGCTAACTCGAACTAAATTTCATTTCCCTTGATCAAAATTTACCCCGATAACTCGAATTCTGGTTCTTGCAACTCACCACGGATGCCCTTTCAACTATCCAATTAGCTCTTATTGTTGTGTTATCGGTAAAAACACTAAAACTAACACTACAGCAATTTGATTTTAATAAGTGCAATGAACAGATGACGTATTTGACAGTCATTTCCCGAGTGAGAGTAACTGAGTTACATTCACAGTACTGTATTATCATAAGAATGCATAGACTTGTTACAGTTTCTGACGAGATAAGTTTAATTTGCACTGTACTTATACTGAAGTGCTGAAAAATCAGTAAACCATCAATTATTAACGTACCAAATTGAATATTCAATCGACCCTGATAACTTGAAACTCCGCTAACTTGCACTGTTTTTTGTTTCCCTTCAGAGTTCGAGTTACCGGGGTTCTACTGTATTGTAAACAAACAGAATATGGCCTGTGTCTTCTTATTTATTCATACCCACAAGGTGGTCCTTGCTACTCTTCCAAGTTAGAAGTACCTGTTTTTCTTTTAGGCTACAATAGATTCTTATATGTTTGGGGTACAAGTAACAAATCAACTAGGTTCTTATATGCAGATTTTCTTTTACTGTAGTGTGGTTTCAGTATAAAGACAGTAATGATATCTTAGGCCAGCATTGGCATAGATATTGAATATAACTAAATAATCTCAAGAGTGGAACATTAGATCAGACTTGCTTTTGCAGCAAACCTTAATAATTTTGCACTACAGCATTTGACACCTCTACTCTGTAGTTAATAGTGAAACTGTTCTATTTAATGTAAAACTATATAATTTGAAGCCTGTAATGTGCATTGCAATAAAAACAATAAAAGAAGCTACATAATTATTATTTTTCCCTACATGTTCATGACTTGGCAAGTTTTGTACTAAAGGGGTGGGGGGAATTTGGCATTGTGGTTTACTAACAAGCCAGTATACTTGAAGGTAGGGAAATTTACCATTTTAGTATGTTAAAGGGTAGCTGAAATACATCTTGAAACTAGAAAAGATGGCAGCTAATTGTAAGTTTTTAAACTTAAAAGTACTGAAGATGTTTGCCATAAATATTTGACTAAAATCCTGCGATGATCCACTGTTTTTGGCTTTTTTCAAGGTATAAAAGAGGTGCAAATTTTTGCTCGAGATATTTAAAAGTGGTAACATTTGGCTAGAGATTAATATATTAAAGGGAAAGGGGTAAAGGAGCAGAGCCTCCTTCCCCCCCGTGGTAAGGCACTGTAAAATATTAAAATATTAGAGTATTCGTAAGACTGCAACAAACTTTTCTGGTATTTTCTGGTAAAAACCGTGAGCTCATCCATTTCTCGAAAAAGATTTTAAACTCAAAATATTTGTTAGACGTGAGTTAAATGAAAAACAAACCTCCCACTCCAAACACAAGTTTATTTACCTCTGTAGAGTTAAATTTTGTTTTAGAGTGAAGAACACTTAAAAAATATAATATAAAACATTTAACTTGCTGTACAGGGTATCTTAATTTAATATACATATATATGGAAAAAAGTTGTCTTGTGCTTTAACAGGCTACCTGAACAGTGATGTTAAATCGTAGATAAACCTTTGAAGACGTGAATACAATGCCAGTTAATTTTCCCTGTAGTTTAAATGATCTAAGATGAGTGCAAGTGGTAACTCGCCAAAAATATTCAGAAAGTGTCCAATTCGTGTGGGCACTTTTTTGTGTATCAACTGTTTTTTTTTCATTCAAAGAAATTGTTTTCCTGCTCTGGAAACATCATTTAAAAAAGTAATAAATAATTCCTTGACTGAGAGCGCAATGAAAAGTTTTAAAGTGGGATATTTCGTTCGGTTCAACCGAACTTCATCGGCCATCGGCACTTTAAAACTTTTTATTGCGATCTGAGTCAGGAAATTATTTATTACTTTTTTTAAAACTGTTTTGTTGGTGTTTATTTTGGCCTGTAGACTAAATCTCTTTAGGATTTGCCATAGGAATACTAAACAATGCAAAGCAATGGCCAGTGCTTTGACAAAATTGTCAAAATTTAGGATTGGGCCAAAAATTAATCACGGATTAGTGTTAAATGCAAAAGAGTACCCACACAGGAAAATTTTTGTGTTTTTGCCTACAATTGTAACTCAACCAAGTAGCCTGAGAAAACAGCCGACATTTTGCGAGGTCGCCACTTGAGCCCTTGCACAACGACGTCTGAGTAATGAGCACAGTAATTCCATACTGATGAACAGATGTGTCACTGCCCAGATCTTATTAGTGCTTATGATTAGTTGAAATCCGTTTCAACCAGTCAGAAAACCAACCTAGATCTGGGTAGTGACACGTCATCAGTATGGAATTTCTGCACTCGTAACTCAGACGTTGTTTTGCGAGGGCTCAAGTGGCAAACTTGCGAGACATCGGCTGTTTTCTCAGGCTATTAACCAAGCCTTTCTCTAATTAACCAAATTCTCACGGCAACCCCAAGTCCCTAGTAAATTATGAGGTGTTTTACTGGAACATTCTGAATACATTTCAAGATCAGGATACTTTAAAATCTTAAACGTCCTTCCTCCAAAATATTGAAAGAAGTCACAAATTTACTTTAGCTGTTTGGAAATTTAGGTATTGCTTTCAGTTTAATCCTTTTTTGGACTTACAAAAAAATGTGCCTACAGAGTGTTATCCTAACAGGGTGTTCACATGACACCAGTGCGATTTTCATTCCAGCAAAAGGTGTTTACATGAACTGCTTTCATTACAGTATGAGTTCTACTTTAAACAAAAACCTTAAGGGAAATGAATAGTAGGGATGCCACATCTACATGATAATAGTTGTATCAGTCTCCAGACGACTTGTACCAACATGAGATTTTTGACTGGTATCATATTCGAATACAGAGGCACGAGAGGAAACTAAGGATGGACTTATAACGGGATGGAAGCCCGACCAGTATCATGCAAACGTCCCTTAAGATCACCCAGACTAGAAAAGACCCAAAAGCTAAAGATAATTATTTTGAAGTGAACCTTAAAGTTATGCCAGACCTAAAGATGAATGTTTACTTCAAATGCATACAGCTAGGTTTTCATTTCCACCAAAAAGTTTATTGAGCTAAACATCGGTTAGGCATTTAAACTGGGTTTAGCACTGTAATAGTTATCCTTTCTTATTGTGTGGTTCCAGAAAATATCCATACCTCCCCAAGGATAGTTTTTTACCTTGAACCCCCACCCCCCACCCCTCTGGAAATTCCATTTTAACTTCATACTTTCCTTAAAAAAGTTTGGTCTTTTAGACCCCCCACCCCCTTGGAATTTCCACTGACCATCAATGGGGTGGGTATGGATATTTTCTGGAACCACACATTACATAACCCACAAGTGGACATTTAAAAATATGTTTAACTAAGTTATAGAATTTTCATTTGAGGTAGCTTATACATTGTTGCACTTTTCTGATACAACAGTTCAAAACAGTGTATTAGAAAATGTAATACAATATTTAGTTCAAGAGTAGAAAAGTAATAGTTTTTAGCTCTAAGGAGAATTTTCAGCTCCCTCGGAATAATCTCATGAGACCTTTACCTAACTCAGTCGATATTTTTATCGCACTGAAATATACTAGGCCTGAGAAATATACCAGGCCTGAGAAATATACCAGGCCTGAGAAGATGCTACTTTTCTGTAAAAATGTCACTATCCAAATGTTGGTAATACCTTTGAGTTAACCCTTTAAGCACCAATATCCAAATACAAATTCTCCAGACTGATCTCCGTACATTTCCTTAAAGCATTAGTTGAGAGAATTTGTCAATTGAAACCAATTAACCTTGGGTGGTCATTTTATTAATTCTCATGACCTTTTCTCTTGTTTATGTATTGATATTACCGGGAGAACATTATTGTTGGTCACTCTTGGGAATTAAAGGGTTAAGAGCTCACATGTACACCCTGAGTATTTATTAGCCTTGAGAGTTCTTCCAAGTCAGATAACCCTTTGTAGAGGATGTGCAGTTAAGACATACATATGGGGCCTGGTTCAGATACCACTAAACTCAGCTTATTGAGCAACAATCTTTTTGTTTTCCTGTCTCAAAATGTGAATCACTTGACTTGACACTCATAGTACTTAATGTAAAACTTGAAGCTCTTGCCTCAAGACTTGATAATCTAAGCTTTGAGTTTCAAGAATGGAAGGTTGAGTCAAGTTGTTGGAGGTTTAAATGACTGCATTTGAACAGAAGCGTCCCTAACAAAAAGGCACAAAGTCAACAAGGGTTTTAAAGGGGGCAATAGACAGGGTTTCTCTAAATCATCTTCAGTTTGAGTTTCTCTAAATCATCTCAAGTTTATAAACCAATCTATAAGGATTGGTCAGGATTTTGAACTGGGAGCCCACTTCTTATCTGGAACATTGGACCAGTACTGTAGTATGCAAGTAGAGCAGAACAGCATCTGAACTAAGCCTAAAATGTGACCATGCAACACTGCACAAGTTATCTTTTTGTAGAATGGAGAAGTTCTGACAGGGAATCACTTGCATGAATCTGTCCTGTGAGGCTCAACATAAAAAGTCGCTCCAAACTCTTCGTCCCAATTGATCTGAGTTCTGGCAACCTTAGTAGAATGTTTCCAAAGCGGTTAGGTTCATTAGGGTGAAAATTGTTGTTATACTCTAGTAACGAAGCATGGACTTTGTCCTGCAGTTGTTCAATGAGTGGTTGATCATGAAGTCCTTTGACATCTGTAAAACATAATCATCATCATCATCATCATCATCTTTATTTACCCTGCAGAATGGATCAGCTGATACAATAGTACCGACTGGTATAAACCCATGTGCAGAGCACCAGCAACCAAAATTGGAAATATGGCCCATGACAATAATACCATGCATGTAGTTAATAAAAGAAAATAGTTATGACCTCCGAAGAATTTCTTTGCTTTTAGCCTTGAGAGAAAATCATGTCAACTCCAGACGAACAAAGCACTGAAAGCGATCTTTGAACTAACAGGCCTGGGAGAGTCCTCGGTCCACGTGCAAACTTGGGACGAGCGTAAACTTTTGTGGCTTTAAATAAGTTCTGATATAATATTATATATACAAAATTGGTGTGATTGGTATTAAAAAATTCGGAAAGTACAGTTCATAAATGCCAAAACATTTCGACATGTTACAAGGGTCATGGAATGTGTTGGTTGGCGTGGTCATGCTTACTCAAAGATAATAGTAGAATCTCGACAACTAGAAACCTAGCATCCTGGACTTCTCGCTAACTCAAATCAAAAGCGTTTTCCCTTACTTTTACTTTCATTTATACTTTCGATAACTCAACATTTCTGAACAATTTACAAGTTTTACCTTACAGTTTGAGTTATGAGGATTCTACTGTACTTCATATGTATTTTGGAACCTACAAAATTGTTTGAAATCTACTAAGTAAGAAGTATGACTTGCCGTAAAACTTAATTATGCTACTGTATGTTTAAAATTGTATCGTAAAGAAAAAACTTCCGTGGCCAATCTTGACAAGTCACATTAATTTCTGTGTGACTACTATATTGCTTTTTTGCTTGCATGACTAGTTTGTAATGTGTGACAAAATAATGTGCAAGTAAGGATGCTCTTCCAGAAAACATCATTGGTTCTGCACACATTACATGCCTATGAACAACCCGGTTGCAGAAAAACAACTAGCGCCAGAGACAACACACGTGTTGACATAGGGTGAGCTGTGCTGTGCACGCTCATCCAAAAAGGCTAAAACTGGAGAAAAAACAAAGCTTTTAGGAGAAATTAATGTCCCCTCTGAATTTAAAATGAACTAATGGGCAATTTGGGCAAAATTAATGTAAAATTATAATGCTGGCAATCAGTCACATAGTTTCCTTACCTGGATTTAAAAGAATGATAACTTTTATGCAAACAAATTCTGCGTCATCCAAATTCAGTTCCTTGAATTTTGCTGTGAGCTGCATTACTCGGTGCATAATGTCACCAATTCCTGTTGCTTGGGCAGTCAAAAAGTCCAAAACCTGCCCCTGACAAAGTCGTACCCTGTCATCTAATTGCAGGGATTGCTTAGTTAAGTTGATAAGCATGAGCTCAACCCAGGAACTTCTTGAAAGAACTTTCTTGTCATTTTCAGTAATGTCATGAAGTAACGGCAAGCATTTGAACCATTCCAGATTTCTTTTTATCTGTTCTTCAGCTTGTTGAGTGACATGTGCCAATGTCTTCTGCCCAGTGTCCTCCAACTGACATCCCTGGCACTCTTTGGAATTTTGCTCGCTTAGAGGCTGGTGTTTCAAGAGTTCTTTAATAAATGGAGGGAAAGTTCTTGATGGGGTCTTTATCGTTGGAGATGCATCTACACGGTCTGAATTTGCGCTACTACTAGAACTTCTCCGAGCCTGTTTGGCCACTGGTTCAGATTTGATGCGTGCATTAAGTGAAAAGGGTGTGTTCTTGTGTTTACCGCCTGGTGTTCGATCTTCACGTACAGCTATAAAATAACAAATCACAACCAACCTTGTTATCAAATGGACAAAAAACTATCTTGCATTAGACAACTACATTACAACCAAGTAAAATGCACCAACAACATACAAACCACATGTTGGTTGGCAGACTAGTTTACAACTCTGGTACTATCATCATCCTAAAGCAAAGAGCCCGGGGAGTGACTCCCATATGAAAGTGACGGGGATGCTGGTCGTCTTGCTTAGGGGTGTAAATTGCAGATTTTGGTCTCACTTAGGGAGCCAATATTTTCACTCATACAGGTATTGCTTAGGGTAGACTAAGAACGAAAACTAATTAAAGATTTATGACAATGCTTCTAAAATCTAATAACAGAATAGGACATTCGATGTAAACATCTTTAGCGCAATTTCAATCACCATAGCTCTTATTTGGTTGTCTGTTTTAGCATGGTCTCCTTTAGGGGTAAAATAAAGCCTGAGCCACGCCCAGATTGGTCTCCTTTAGGGTTTCAATTTTAATTGTCCGACAAGCATCCCCGTCCCTTTCATATGGGAGTACTCCCCCTCACCCCCCCGGACAAAGAGTCCTCAGTTACATCATCAAAGATGATGTACTTTGTGCCAGAATTTTAGCCAGGAACTGCCTCAGCTTACCTGAAATTTCCTCGAATTTTCTCAAAATGGACCTTCAGACACCATTCTGGTTTCACTATCAAAACCACTAGACTCAGCGGTAAAATAATTCTCATCGCATGATCAAAATTTCAGTGATCACTAACCTTCTTTAATCATGCCCGCTTTGAGGCATTTCTGTAATCTGCAGAACTGACAGCGGTTTCTGTGACGCTTGTCTACAGGACAGTCCTGGGTCAAGTTACGGCAAGAATAGACTTTCTTATTTTGCACACTTCTTTTGAAAAATCCTTTGCATCCTTCACAACTTGTTACTCCATAATGATGGCCGGTAGCCTTATCAGAACAGATAACACAAATGTCCTCCTCAGTTGGCGAAGGAACAGCTTGTTGAGGTGTTCCAGGAGTTGACGGAGTTCTTGGTGTGAGTGGCGAGAGTGCTGGTATTACAACTGACGGTGAAGCAGGAACAGGATCAGGGTCTGAATAGGATCTCTCCCTTTTAGCCAATGGATTACTAACTATGACAGACTCTTGCACTGAACATTGGCCAGTTACACCTTCTTCCTTTCTGTTGGCTTTGGGGGACACGATGCAAGACTCTGCAACTTCACTATTTGGGGTGAAACCTGTATGAGCTTCCCTTGATAAAGATGAGTTCACATGCAATTGTAGCAGTGGAGGGGCCTGAGCATATTGGTGCAATGCGGCACGTTGTGTTGCTGCTAAATGCTGGGCTGTGATGAAGTGTGGAGTGTAAAAAACACTGGCTTGGGTTAAATATGGTGGTGGAATGATGCCTCTTTCACTTTGAACTAGGTGCTGTGGAACAAGAATTGGTTGGCCAGTTGATGTCATTAGCACAGCGGCACGAGGAAACATCTTGGGTTCCGTTGGTGATGCCAAGCCACTAACATGAGTACTTGAACCTACAAGAATAATTATTAGATACAATGATAACCAACAACGAAATAATAACAAGGTTGACACCTGCCTATTTCACAAGATACTGAAGTGTATTCTTTGATCACTGAAACATCATTACACCAATAAGAAAAAAAAAAAGAAATCACCCAACAAATAATTTGTCAGCCCAATAATTTGTTAAGTGCAAATTGGACTGTGTGAACATGCCAACCAATCGGGCCTATCGATCAGTACATATATGAGCCTTTGCATGTATTTTCCCTATACTAAACCCTCATTATGATACAAGAAATTACAAGAAACTTTCTAGCCGAGCATTAGGCATCATGTTCAGAATGGAAATCTACAGACAGAAAAGTGTGTTCTCAATGACCTTGGCATGATGGAAGTATTAAGAGCGCCTGACCAGAAATATCGAGAATCCCACGACAGAAGCGAAATTTCATATTTCATTTTATTTCACCAAAAATACCTCTTTGGTAAACTATTTTCAAAAATCATAATTAAAAGTTCATCCGCTTTTTGATTTTTCCAAAATTTAAATAAGTTCAAAATACGGCTAGAAGCTTGCTTGCGCCTCCGGAAACAAGGGAAAATCGTGCATTTTTAGCAAGCTCGTACGCAACAATGGAAATCGTTCCCGTTTTACCATTTGGCTCATAAGTACATCATTCTTTTTTCTATCTAAAAATATAAAAAACGGACATAAATTTGCATTTTCAGTCAGCTTGTTGACCTGTTGAAGATACTAACATTGAAGGGTTCAAAGTCAAAGTGAAATTTGGGTCAACTTCAGAGGCTTATAACTGACCTAGCATATGTTTTTCAGACCAAAAATATACATCAACTGTAAGCTCAATCATTTGTTTGTACTCTCTGAAAGTGTCGTTTTTGGCCCGCTAAAAGCGACGCGTCGAGAATAAAAACTGTGCAGGGCATTTTGAGCATTTCGGTAGAACTGCCGCTATCACGCAACGGCGAGCCACATCGGTTGCACTAAAGCAGTCAAAAAAAGAGGTTTCTCTGGCACCTTGTTTTGAATAGGTTAATAAATTAAAAATATATACTTTTCACTTAGAGGTAACTATGTTACTATGGCTTAGCGGCAACCCGGTTTACGTTTGTACAATGCAAGTTTAATTATAATGTAAGGATATTATTTCGTTGATCTAAACTGATAAATCAAAGACACTCTCACCTAAGACATCATCTTGTAAATCTCCTGGCTCAGGTTATCACTTCTTTTGCCAGACTTGTTGGCTGGATAAGATATGATAATTTGTAGATTAAAAAACCAAAAGTTACCGAACCTTTTTCAAACCATGCCAAACTTAGCCTCCCACGCAGTCGTTTTTAGGGGAGTCGTATTACTCTAAAAACGACTGCGTGGGAGGCTAGGCCAAACTATGCATTCCGTATTTAAATTAGCATAAATGTGCCACATGAAATCTGAGCTTTTCCTGATAGGCACGATATGGGATAGCGTGACGTAGTGACTACCACCAGGAGCCCTTGTTTGAACATAAATATTAGTTTTCCGGTTAATAGCCGTTTTGAATGTATATATACGAGGTGAAATTTCTCTAATGAGGGAAGGATCCTAGGGGTCATTTGCAGTTTCAAATATTCTACGGTTGGACCATTTATTTTAGAGGGGGAGGTTGGAAAAACGAAATAATCCCGCAAAGCTTTTGCGGAAGAAAGACCACAAAAACACCAGGGAAAGGAAATTCAAGCAAAAACTTTTAGTTACAGAAAGAAACGAATAGATAACTCATAATCATAATAACTCTGCCGAAAAATGCAAAAATTTAATGATTCTTCTCTTATTGTCTTTGATCTGTTTTAAATGGACGTGTGAGTGCTATTTTAAGTCTCGTGGGACACATTCAGGTAACAAAAGCGCCACCACAAGAACGACTTGAAACCATTTCTTCTAGTAGGCTGATGTAGGGTACTTTCCTTCTAAGTTTTAAAGGAGTTACAATTCAAACCGCTGGCAGTGAAAGTAAAAAAGTCCAAGTTTCCGGTTGCTGCTCAGGGCGCAGATGTCTTACTGGTCGTTCACGATGTGATGTTCCAGTTGAAACCTTGAGAGGATATCTTGTATCGCTGTACTCAAAGAGGTTTATTTTTCAAAGGCACGGAAATCGTTTGCCGCTAGACCCTAAAAGAACGCAGTGGCTAATGCTGGGCCGTCAGGCACCTCCCCGGAACCTAGCGATCCGGCTTATTTCACCCCACGGTACTGCCTCTGCGTCCACTTTCCTTCTTGATGAATGGCCAATATTGAACTTTGTTTTCGAGGTAGACTCTTTTTTTATCATCGAAGCGGGAAGCTTCCTTTGTTTCTTCTCTAAAGGCCCAACCCCCTCCCAAACTTACGAACAACGTCTTAGGCTATGTTCTCACAGAACAGTTTTCAAATGGTTCTGGACCAGACCAGATCTGTTCACGTAGGACCGTTTCATTTATGAGCATCTGTTCACACGGAACCGGTACAGAAATCGTCCGGTACCAGTCCACTTCTGGACCAACGTGAGAAAATCAGCTGTTTGTACCAATAAGTTATCCACCGGCAGACCAAAACGCATGAAAGACGATCGAAGAAGGCTGAATCTATGGATTGAAAGAAGCCAAAGGTCTCTGGCCAGATAATAAATTACCCTATCCCTGCCGATTACAAAATACGCATCCAAAATGCACAAGCTTTTAACCTTTTCAAGCTTTAAACCCAGAATTACAATAAGTTATGTGGCATTTATGCTATCGCAGACAGTAGTTTGGCCTCTATTTAAATTTCTAGATGAGTTTTTAAATCAAAATCACAACACTGATACACGCGATAAATTTAACTAGTGCCCAAGCCTAAACTACGCTGTTGGAACCAAAACGAACCGGTCAAGGTGTTCACATAGTACCTGTCCAATATGGGACCGGAACCGGTTCCTGCATTTTTGCAGGTCCAAAAACCGGACCTTTACTGGACCGGATTGACGGTACGGATAGCAGTTTCAGAAGACCTATCAGAACCGGAACCGTTTGGAACTCGATCCGTGTGGCAAAGCCTAAGGATTCAGACGGCTGTTGAGATTTCAGCACAGGTATCATTCCACACCTTCCCACGACGGTGCAAGGCCTAGCAGCGATTGGAAAAGATGTACACAATTCTCCCGAATTAGCTACCGTTCTTTACTTTCTTCTTGCGACAAAGCTTTTGCAGTGTTTCTTGTACAAAAGCTTTCCAAATCAAACTTTTCTTATTTTCCAACCACCCCCTCTAAAATAAATGGTCCGACCATAAAATATCTGAATCTGCAAATGACCCCTAGCATACCTCCCCTCATAAAAAAAATTAAAATAAAAGGAACCAATTTGACTACAGCAAGACAAGATATCCTCTCAAGGTTTCAACTGGAACATCTCACTGTGTACCACCAGTACGACATCTGCGCTGATGGCATTCCCAAAGAACGGCAACCGGAAACTTGGACTTTCTCAGTTTCACTGCGAGCGTTTTGACTTGTAAACACCTCCTTTGAAACTTAGAAGAAAATTACCCCACACCAGCGAACTAGAAGAAATGGTTTCAAGTTGTTCTTGTTGTGGCGGTTTTGTTAACTGAATGTGTCCCACGAGACTTAAAATAGCACTCACACGTCCATTTAAAACTGATCAAAGACGATAAGAGACGTATCATTAAATTTTTGCTTTTTTCTGCTTTGTTATTACGATTATGATTTTTTTTTTATTGGAACTAAAAGCTTTCCTTGAATTTTCTTTCCCTGGTGTTTTTGCGGTCTTTCTTCCACAAAAGCTTTGCGGGAATATTTCGGTTTTTTCCAACCACCCCCTACTGCCCTCTAACAGTAAATGATCGGACCCTACTGAAGTATTTGAAATTGCAAATGACCGTTATGATCCTTTCCCTCATTAGAGAAGTGTCACTTCGTATATATACATTCAAAACGGCTATTTACCGGAAAACTAACATTTATGTCTAAGTAAGGGCTCCTGGTTTAAGCCCATTTGGGTTTTCCAGCTTTCTGAGTCACTGCGTCACGCTATCCTTTATCGTGCCTATCACGAAAAGCTCAGATTTCATGTCTCAAATTTATGCTAATTTGAATGCGAAGTGCATAGTTTGACGTGGTTGTAACTTTTGTTTTTTCAATCTAAAAATTGTCATGACTACTGCAGCCAATAAGTCTGGTAAAAGGAGTGATAACCTGGACCAAGAGATTCACAAGATGGTGTCTTAAGGTGAGAGTATCTTTGGTTTATCAGTTTGGATCAATCAAATAATAGTGTTACATTATAAATAAAATTGCATTGTAGACAAGTAAACCGGGCTGCCCATAAGCCATAATAACATAGTTACCTCTAAGTGAAAAGTATATATTTTTACTTTTACCTATTCAAAATGATGAGCCAGTGAAACCTTGTTTTATGACTGCTTTAGTGGAACCGATGTGGCTCGCGGGACAGCGGCCTTTCTACCGAAATGCTCAAAATGCCCCGCACAAATTTTTTTCTCCACGAGTCGCCTTTAGCGGGCCAAAAACGACACTTTCAGAGAGTGACAAGGAATGCTTGAGCTTACAGTTGATGTATATTTTTGGTCTGAAAAACATATGCTAGGTCAGTTATAAGCCTTTGAAGTTGACCCAAATTTCACTTTGACTTTGAACCCTTCAAGGTTAGTATCTTCAACAGGTCAACAAGCAGACTAAAAATACAAATTTATATCCGATTTTTGTATTTTTGGATAGAGGAAACAATGATGTACTTATGAGCCAAATGGCAAAACGGGAACGATTTCCATTGTTGCGTACGAGCTTGCTAAAAATGCCCGATTTTCCCTTATTTCCGGGGGGTGCAAGCAAGCTTCTAGCCGTATTTCGAACTTATTTAAATTTTGGAAAAAACAAAAAGCGGAGGAACTTTTAAATATGATTTTTGAAAATAGTTTACCAAAGAGGTATTTTTGGTAAATTAAAATGGAATATGAAATTTCGTTTCTGTCGTGGGATTCTCGATATTTCTGGTCAGGAGCTCTTAAATACTTTTGAAGTCTTCTATGTTGTCACATTTGTTAAATATGTTTAACTTAATGTTTGGTCCTGTACAAACCACAGGAAAGGTCAATGCTATGCACTTTGTCTTATAACGTAAAATTCACGTTTAGAGGAAAAAAATTCAAATTATTTTCTTAACTGAAAATCTGAGCTACAAAAACTATCTTGTTTAAGATGTACAGATTTGAAAAATTCTTCCACACTTGTTAAGGGACACAAGTCTTGTAAGTTCATTGCCACATATAATAAAGCTGAGATGATAGCAATTAACTGCCAGAGAAGCCTTGACAAATATTGCTTCCAAAGAATTCCAAGAAACTGAACTTTCTTACATCAAGTTAACATAGAGTTGTAAATGAAATACACAGTTAATCATTGTAGAAAAGATTTTAACAGCAGTAGGTTATAATCAACTTCCCCTCCCCAATATACATTTTTTATGCTAAAGAATAAAATACAAACAAAGGAAACAAACATCTGCAATCTGTATTTTTGCAAAAAAAAAGTGTAAAGAAAATTGATTAGCCATAGGCACCCAAACCATCAATGGCATAAAAACTTAGGCTGCATCAAACAACACCGACCCCTTGGTGTTTCTGAGTGGAGTCATACTGTTCAGACAACCCAGGGGGCACACACATCAGTTAAGTTGCAGGTCTAGGATTTGAGCTGAGTCAGGCAAGTGTCATGCAACACAAATGAATGACAGCTGTGAAGATGATCACAGTTGACACATGGTTGTTCCTGGTTACATAACCTGCTTGAAATGCAACTACAACGAAACACTTACTAAAGAAATGTGTTACATATGGCAACAGTAGAATAATGTAAAAGTTTGTGTTAACCTTCTACTGTAAATACTTTTCTCATAAAGAGTGATCTCGAGTTTTCAAACCAATTTCCTACAATTCTCTAAGGAACAAAATAAATATAGATGGTAATTTCTTGGTATAAACCATTAGTATGTACGGAAGATTGCAGTTCTTATACAAATACCATTTCCTAACAAGTAACGACATCACTTTAATTCCTCAGAATCTTAAAGGTAAAATAATCATCTTGAGAAGGGAGATAGTATTTAGATACCCACACAAACTGTTTATGTTTACTTTTAAATTAATTTCACTGACGTTGAAGAACCACTCCTACAACTTCAACAACAATAACAGCAAACTCAAACAAAATATGCACAAAGTCGCAAATTTTCTTGATTAACTCTCCAGTGGTATTAAAGATCAAGCAACTAACGCTGTCTTTGGTTAGAAAAAAAATCAAAGATGGAAACTACAGAACAATGTTTGGACTTTGTATTTCAGTCCAGAGAATAATTTCATGTCATTTCCTTAAAGACATAAACTGCATAACGACGTTTTGGTACCCAAAGTAAATAAATAAATATGCTGATCTCAGAAACTCAAGGCAAATATGCTTCAAGGCAATGCATTTCGACCAGCTTTATAAATTTTATCAAGAAAATAACCCTGCTAAATCGGTTTGCATGTGCTGTTGAAGTCAAGTGTTTGAAGGATCACTTTCTTTTCTTATTTGCTAAGAGTATTTGCGATATTTTCCTCTTCAGCCATCCAAATATAAATCGTGTCTAACTCAACCTTTGATAAGGCACAGATCACTAAATGAGGCAGGTTAGCGGAGAATGTTACTAATATAAAAGGCGTATCGTGTTAATCAATCTTCGTTATGTTTTTTCCAACACAGTGGTAAGATATTTAAAACTAGTTCAAGGCATTGCCAGACTTTGAAGCTAAAGCTGCCATTCCTATTTATATGGACAAAAAAACATACACCATTCGGACTTTGAGGACGCGTACGTGTTCCACAACTAAGTTTACATATTTAATGTAAATTGTGCAGAGGCGGAAGTCTGTATCATTGAATCGCCACATAAAATCGCATCAACTTTCGCTCTTTGTCCAGCACTACGCCTTTCAATTCACCATCAAACTAAAGGTCTAATAAGAATCAAGGGGCGAAAGGCGCGAAAGTCCACATCGTCGAACAATTTTTAATTCAGATTCCATTTTATCAAAGTAATAGAAGCAGAAATCAGGATAGCAGATCGCCGTGTTGTCGAGCTTGGAGGAAACTACATTTTGATTACAAAACATGACGCAAGGAAAACAAACATGATGCGGCCTGTCTTCTCAACAGATAATTGAACAAGTTCGTGAAAGCAAAGTGCAATTAATAATACAAGCTATTCGCCACACTTACTAATTCTTTCCCGGGTACGGAGGTTCCTTTCTTCGTCAACAGACATGGCGAACTCCAAGTCTCTACTAACCAATTTACGGGATTTAAATTTATCGCGTAGTCTTAGAATTTTCTTCCGACAGCATGGCAAACGAAGAAGACGTTACGAACACACAAAACAATGACAAAATTGCCACAGATATCGTTGTAAGTCGCGACCAGACAGGCAAACACAACCTTTATCACCATCAGCCTGGAGGAGAAATATCACGAGAACATCCGGGGTACGGGATTGCGCATACTCTATTTGTCAAAATGATGTCAGGGGAGATTTTGTCCGGGAAAGACCCGGAGGAAAAACAGTACCCGGTAGCAATCCGCTTCCCTGGAAGTTTTAGAATAAAAAGGAAGACAGAAAAACACTGCAACTCACTCGAAGCAGTTTCGTCTAATCTTCTCCTCAAGATTTGTTCAAGACGGCGGATTATAAACACTAAGCTAGAAAAAAGAGACTTTCTACAGTCTGATCCTCCCCCTGGGATTCGTACCCGGCATGCCATGCCCCTATCCCTTGCGAAAATTGTTGCTATTTGAGCAAAGAAACACTCACAAAACGAAACCACTTTTTATACCAGCGTCTCTAAAGTTTAAGTAGAAGGAATGCTAAAAGATCGCTATCTTCGAATACAAAGGATTGCCTCCGATTTTTTTCGGCTTCCTGTAAACATGAATTATAGAATTTGAAACAACACGAGGGAACCAAACAGGAGAAGCACTGGTCCAAAACTGGGAAGTGTTACGTACTTAAATTTAGTTCCGAAGCGGACCTTCGTTAGTTCCTCGTTCCTTCCTGGGCCGCAGCAGACTGTCCTCGGACTGATCAGAAAATGACTACTTCCGGAATCTACCTTAAAGTCCCGGAAGTCTGAAGTCGAAAGCCTTGAGTAGATGCATATGACAATACCAATCCCGTAAACAAGGCCTTAGACATAACAGGACAGATAAACTCCTCGTTAAATTCACTAGGTCATTATTGTTCCAGTTACCTTGGCATTCAACCTTTTATCGACTTTTATTTGAAGAGCCAAGGTCAGACATGCGCCCTTGTTGAATTCCAAGGTGAGACATACATTAGATTGTTGTTATGCTCCTCTTTTTAGCTCGCGGGACGAGTACCCGAGAAAAGCGATAACTAGGAGAGACTCCAACAAAAACGAGACAGTCTGTCTATCTTTTTACTTCCCCCATTTCCCATACCTTAGACCCCCCTCCCATTCCCTTCAAAAAGGCCCAGCCCCCTCGAAAGATCTTAGGAGAAAAGAGAGGGATTGAAAACCGTGGCTAGTTTGCGCCACATGAATCTAACATAATGAAATAACCAATTTTTTTTATCATTTTTGGGGCGAGTGGGGCTTTCTTTCCTTCAAAGGGAAGCTGATTGTTTTGCCTGCTTAATTAGTGGAGGTAATTTTGCAGCTTAATAGGGGTGAGGTTTTACGGCGTCAAATATGAAAAAGTCCCCACACAGAGCGATATGAAACCTTGGTAAAGAGAAGTTTTTATTGTTCAAATTAAAATTATCTGAAAAAATTGTAAATACACGGCAAAGAAAGCAAGGCCCCGACATCTACATTCCTTAGAGCCCAATGGTATGGTCGCCATGACAACTTACCGCTGAGAGACTAGGCGCGCTTTTTATACTACTTCGCGTGCTTATGACCTACTTGATAGTCGTTAGGTAATGTCTTTGAGATCGTTAGACAGGTCGCCTCTTCCGTTTAATCCAGGCCGAGATTACTGGTTCGGGGTATACTAATAAGAGGGTCTGGAAGGGTATTCTCGGGATCCGGGATTTGACCAAAATACTGTGCGGGAGTCGGGAAAACGCAAAATATCTTGATGGGATTCGGGATTTGACTGCTACCAGGGAAGCGGGATTCGCCAAAATTTGGGCACGGGATGCGGGATTTTTTGGCTTGTCTGTCGGGAATTCGGGAAATCGTCACTACCCAAGTAAATGTTCTAGCGGCAAAAGCGAATCAACCAGGCGAGCGTAAAATATCAATCAAAAGGGCCAATCTACATCTTAAATTTATTAGCTTTTGCAGAAATTAGTCTTTTTTAACGTATTTTTGGGAAAGAAAAAACGGTATTCGGGATAGCGATGAAGAAAGGGCGGGATGCGGGATTCTCCTCAAAAGGGAGCGGGAATGCGGGATCAGGACCCCCCCTTCCAGACCCTGTAATAATTATAGGTCCAGATGGAACATGATAACTAGTAAGTAATTCAAGATATTAGTCGAAGAAAGTGCCTTAGTCGAGCCTTAGTGTTAAGACCTTTCGATATTTCATGTTTGTATTTTCGATCTCTTTTACATCCGAAGGAATTGTTTTAAGCTGATTTTAAGAACTTGTTGATATTAAAAAGCCACTATCAGAAAAGTTGTTCAAATTTAAATTCGAGGTAAAGTCCCTTGTTTCGTTCAGTTCAATCTTCTTTCGTATCGCCTGGAGATAAAATAATCTCTGAAAGTGTATTTAGACATCGAAATAATAAACATAAGATTAATATTACCATTTAAGTTTTCAATTATACTTCTTACAAACGTTTTTCCTCTCGAACTAAAAACTATATTCCATCGATTTTGTGAATTAAAATAATCCAGTAAAGATGTGATTTAAATTCGTCATTGTTATTTTTTGATGCCGTAACTGCGCTATTTTTTCCACTGACAATTACTCAATCTTTTATCCGGCAAATGAATGACGTCATTTGGTCGGATTCTAAATGTCCGTAATATTTGTGATAAGAGCCTATTCATCAGCAAGGGAAGTAGAATAGAGTCGCTAGAATTTCTTTTTCATTTAGCTTCACATTTTCAGGAGAGTAATTGTTAGTATTTCATTTTTTCTTCAAGATTTCGAAATCCGCTAAGACCTTACCAGCTGTCTGCATGGTTTAGCTTCCCAGTGATCTCCGCGCGCGAGTGTTCTGTCGGAAACTGACTTCGCAATTTTAATTGATATTTGCGCGTGGGAGGTGGGACATAAAATATTAAGGCCATACAAGCAAGCTAGGATTCATATGCATTTTCATCAGCGTAGAACAATGGACTAATCCTCAGCGAACAACGAGCCTTTCGTAAAAAATCCAGCCCATTCATTTATTTACGCAATCCCCAGTTTCGACTAGGCCGAAAATGCAGTAGTTGAACAAGGAGCGCAAAAGTGATCCACGCCAAGTTTTGTTTCGTTATCGGATGAAATATGGGGCTGTCAAGATTGTTCGGCAAGCTACGATTTCGTATCACACCGTTCTCTGGAAGTCTGCGCTTTCGTCGCCCTGGATACTGCGAAAAATTCGCAAGCAATGAGGATTCTTCGATTAAGGAAGGCTACATTTGGAAGCAAAGCAAATTTACACCGTTGAAACGTCGATGGAAGAAAAGGTATTTCATCCTGTCAGGGGACAAATTATACTTCTTAAAAGAAAAAAGCGAGGAGTCAGTTTCGGCAAAAATAATTCGAATCTTGGACATCGTGTCCCTCATGGCTGAAGATTTCGGTTTTCGACGGAAGAAATTTGGACTGCGCCTTCGAGCAAACAACAAGGAATGGTTTGTTTTAAGCTGCCGTAGTGAAACAGAGAGAAATGACTGGATCACAGCGGTATTGACAGCCAAATCTTACAGCTTAGTTGAACATGAATAATTTTATTGAAAATCTGCAGATCGCTGGATCCGTGTTGTGCATGAACTCTTTCTAACAAACTTTTATCTCACTCGTGAACAACTACATATGCCTACATGAAGAAAGAAAGAAAGAAAGGCTCGATTTTTCTTTTCTTTTTTAGGTTAAAATTGTTTTGCCTTGACAGGTGACTTCCTGGTCAACTGCACGGAAGACAATCCACTTAGAATAAATAGATCCATGAGCTCGAAGACCATTCGTTATTTTTCTGACGTTTTCACTGTAGCCCTGGATATTTGAATGACAGGAACTCCGTGCATTTTATCGGTGACCATTATCCCGGCGTAAAATGATGGGTCTTTATGTCAAATAAGACTATTTCAGTTCTAGATAACGACTTGTAGTTGCGAAATATAGATCTTGAAATATGGCATTAAAAATTTTCAGTTCTCATGAAGACAAAATCCCGTCTGCTTGTGGTCTATTCTTGTAATGTATACTATTCTATGCTTCCATAATTTTCGTTTTTACAGAATAAGATTTTTGGAACTCGAAATCATACTTTGGATCGGCAAATGGAGAGATTGTTAGTTTGATGGTTTTATATGAAGCTCTAAAACTCGTTTTTTTCACGGCTCCATGTATATTGTTTTCGCAAGTAAAATAGTAGAAAACGAAGGGACCATTGTAAATGATACCTTCGCTTCTATGCTAAACAGCGAGAGAGGAAGTTCTTGTATAAACCGACTGATAGCCAGGTTTTGGAGACAAAATTATATTTTAAAGATAAAATGGCTTATCTTGCAGGATGTTTGCCAACGAGTATTGCCGGTGACTAGACCGATACTGAATTTGAAACGAAGTCAACAAAAATATTTTCCCTTCTTTCTGTAGTTTTGTTCAACTCTTTTTGTGGGATATTTTAAAATACAAATCTCTTAAAAACCAAAACATACACATACTAATTGATTCACAGTGGTCTAGCTTGCAAATAACCAATGGTGAAAAATGCGATCTAGAAATAAATGATCGATCCAAGCTTACAATTAAAAAATACACCCTCCCCCCCCCAAAAAAAAACACTAATCCTAATCCTAAATTGCATTGTCGATTCTTCGTTTCTAAAGTTTTCCCTGTCAGTTGTTCTTAAGTCAGTGAGCTATTCGTCCAAAAAGTTTATATGAATATTCATCCTTCAAAAAAGCTGCTGTCATTCAGGAAATTTCACGCTGTGATGTGTGAAAAAAATTGCCGCCCACACAAAGCACGCTACATCGGGGTGCTGTTATGGCCGGCTTCTATTAATTAAAAATAACTTAATTTTTTTCAACATCAGGTTGAAATTTGACATGATGTAATAATAGGTATGATAGAATAAGAAATTTATCTTCTACGAAACTACGACCCTAGCAACCAACTAGCAAAGAAAAATGGACGCCTGAAACGGTCCTCTCTAACAATACACACAATTTTTCTGTTTACAAGCTGACGTAATGGTTTTTATGTAACACGAAAACGACGTTTCCGTCCTATCAAACTCAATCCTGCATTTTTTTTAACAAGGTAGAGGATATTTGACTGCCCTGTAGCGAAACCACTACCTTTTCCACTCGCGTTTTTAAGCCAGCATAATTTGCGGAAGACAAGTTTGATCCGACTTTCCTTATATTAGTAAGCAAGGCTATCTGTGTTTTAATTTTGATAATTGGTTTTGTCGGCGATGGGAAATGAAATATCTATTCGGGAAATATTTAACATTTGAATAAACGACGCGATTCGATTGGAAGAAGCCACGAAGTCTGCATTAATACAAAAACTGTTTTTTTTTTAATTTCAAAAAGTCATTTGTTTTCCTCCTTATGGTTCATGATTTACTTCGTTTCTTACAGGAATATTACTAAAGAAATTTTTACCAAGAAAGAAGTAAATACTGATTTATTTAAAAAAAATTCCAACTAAGACATAGACATTAATATCTGAATTTCATATATTAATGTTCATTTATTCTCCATCTACGGGATAAATACGAACTCTCAATTGATCAGCTCCAGTTGGCTTGATAGCTCAGTTGGTTAGAGCGCTGCACCGGTATCGCAGAGGTCATGGGTTCGATTCCCGTTCAAGCCTGAATTTTTTCAGGTTTCTTCTTTTCAACCGCTTAGGTTGAAACACCTTCACTGCGATGATCTACATATAATTCTAAGACATAGATTGATGGTTGAAGATATCATTTTCTGGTACCAAAATGGCTGTTTTGTTAGCTGGTGCCCGGCTGGCACATTTTTAGATAGTTGCGACTATTTTCATTTCCGGCGCAAACATAGCGGGTTCAAGGGCCCTGGCGCCCTGGGAGTAAAATTTTGGAACTTCTAAACAGCAAAAAAAACTTTTTTGAAAAAGAAGAAAGTAAGAAAAACAGGGGCCCTTAAAATGAGAATAAGAAAAATAGCGTTCTTCTGCTTTCAGATTTTTCTGCGAGCGAGAAACAATAGGCAATCGCGAATGTCGCGATTTAGAGAAAAAGAGAATGTGGGGAGTTTCCCGAAACTGCATGGCAAAAATCTGGCCGTTCATCTGGTGTAGTGATTTGGCCAATAAATTTTACTCAACCAGTAACACTTCCTTCTCATCACCTGGGTATCGGTAACTTGACAATCATGAGGGAAAAAAGGACTTGGCTATGTTCGCCCTTCCACCTCCTGCAGAGGCAAGTCTGCCGTAGACAGACTAGAAACAAAACGCGAGGGACGATCACCCAACCCACTGGATAATGAAATACAGTAGAAATTAAGCAGAAGGATCCTAGAGAAACTTACTCCAGACAACATTGATCAAAATAATTGACGTATGATTTATTTCTCAGGTACCTTAATTTGTTAATTTCACCCAAATGCACATCAAGACTTTATACGTAAAATATGAATGTTCTGCGCAAAACAAGATCTATTGGCAATAGCGTACCCCGTTAAACAAGAGATAGCCCTATTTCAAGGATCTTACATCACTCGGGGGCACAGGCCTACCACATAAAGCCCTCGACAGAGGGCGCTCTTTTGTTTAAATAAAAATGAGATTAACGTATTCAAAATAGATCACGGTAAATGTTTACTTAAATAAATTAAAATTTGTTCTATTTATTTAGATGCCTACAGTGGTTCACTTCCCTGACATTAGAAAGTCTATCTAAATCATAATTGTTTTTCAGAAAATGCATAATTTAAAACATCATTCTTTACATAGTTTTCCGTTATTTGTTGTTGTTGTTGTTGTTATTATTATTATTATTATTATTATTATTATTATTATTATTATTATTTGGGGGGGAGGGGGAATGAGCCTACTCATTCCTTTGCCATCACCTGCGTTGTCAATTTATTTATATATTTATATATTGTTGTTCTCTAATAAACGGTAGGATAGAGTTGCTGTTTACAGTAACCTGCGAACACAGCTGCCTCTCTTCGTGCGGGGCGTTCTCTCGCACGAACGCCCACTAGCGGCCGGGAGCGGTTGGAGGCGGCTGTATTCGTAGGCTAGCTCTTCAGGTGCTCTTTTCTGTCTTAATACAGGAGACACAAACGCTTGACACTGATACACTTTTAGCAGCAATTATTCACGTAACAGTGTCAATCATAAGTAATGGTGCTAAAATATGCTGAGGATCAGAAATCGTTAAGAGATTAAAATTGTTGGGCTGTTTTGGCCTTTTCTAAATTTATCAAAGGTAAGGCAAAGTCCTATTTAATGTTGCTTTAACTTCTACAAAGGTACCTTTGATGCGCCTGTGATCAAAGGTATAGTAACTTTTACGCTCATCAAAGGCAATCTTAAAGGTACTTTCGCCTTTTTTCTGTCCCGCACCTTTGTCGCGCCTTTGATCGGCGAATTAAGGGTGATCACACCTTGGTTTTCGCGAAGTGTAGAGTATTCTAAAGGGAAATGCGAGGATATTTAAACCGAATATTTTATAAGCGAACAGTAAAACGAGGCCGAACACTGGATCAACCGTCCCAGTCCTCCTAGACGTAAGACTCGTAAGAATACACTTGACGAGCGTTCTTCACAAACGCAAGTTCAATATCCGTGTTTTTGGTGTCATCTTTTTTTGCAATCTTCCACCATAGCGGCCTCAAACCATTTAATATCACGAATAACAAACCCAGTACGTCTGCCAAAACAGCCATCCATAACGAAGCTTTCCCAGCAAGCGCTGCAATCACGATGGCCAGCTTAAGGACCACAGAGAAGGCGATATTTTCCACCACTACACGGCGACAGAAACGCCCAAGTTCAACAAGCTCTGGTATTTTGGCCAAGTTGTTACTCATCAAGGCTACATCTGCTGCCTCCACTGCTAAAGCCGTTCCTCCGGCGCCCATTGCAATCCCGACATTGGCCGCGGCAAGCGCTGGACCATCATTGACGCCATCACCAACCATACCCACGACGGTTTTGTTGCTGCTATCACGTGATCTCGAGGTGTTGTGACGGCGACGTGAACAGCAACTGGGTACAAAACGCCTTACGGGCTGATCGCCACCAAACCTCTCGCCATCAGTGACTGTTATCCCAGCTTGTCGGTCTCTGATCCATGACAGCTTGTTCTGCGGTTTCATCTCGGCGATGCACTCGTCCAGGCCTAATTTACTCTTCACGGTCACGGCCGTCCGCGAGTTGTCACCAGTGATCATAGCAGACTGGACACGAAGTTTTCTCAGCCAATCAAGAGCGGCCAGACTGTTCGGTCTGATGGTGTCAGCAAGAGCGATCATCATGGCCAGTTTACCGTCTACACACACGAAGATCACCGTCTTACTTTCGTTACACCACGTGATGTACTTGCCTTCCATGTATTTGTTTAGCGTTTTTCCAGCGATGTGACGAAGGAATTCACAGTTCCCGATCTGGACAAGATGACCATCTACAACACCGGAAATGCCTTGTCCTTCGTGAAGCTCAAAGCGTGACACTTCAGGCAAACTGGCGCTTTGCGATTTGACCATCTCGGCGACGCAACCAGAGAATTCGTTTACTATAGCCGCTGCCAGGGGGTGACTGGATTTGCTCTCTAGTGCGGCAGCTAAGCGTAACGTAGCTCGTTCGTGCACACCAAAAGAGCATTCGATGTCAGCAACTTGAAATTTTCCTTCTGTCAGTGTTCCAGTTTTATCAAACGCAAGAACTTCCAACCCTGCAAGACTCTCAAGATGAGCTCCCCCTTTAATCAGTGCTCCTTTCCGCGCAGCCGCAGTAATACCACAAACCACAGCAATCGGGGTGGACATGACCAGGGCGCAGGGGCAAGCTATGACCAGAAGAACAAGCGCTCGTCGGCCCCATTCTCTTATCTCCTGTGAGTAACTTCCCACACCTGCTGCGCCAAGAATGGCGGGAATACCAACTACCAGTGCCGCAACAATAACCACGGCTGGTGTATAGTACTTGGCAAACCGGTTTATAGCAATTTCGGTCCTAGCTGAACTGGTTTGAGCTTCTTGAACAAGTTGCGCGACCTTGGAGACTGTAGATGAAGTTGAATCAGATGTAGTCTCAACTTCCAGGTAGCCATTTTGATTGACAGTGCCGCTGAAGACTTTTGAGCTCACCGTTTTCTCAACCGGCACAGATTCTCCGGAAACTGAACTCTCATCTACAGCGGCACGACCTTTCACCACTACACCATCCAGTGGAATCAACTCACCCGGTCTGATGGCGATAGCTGTTCCTATGGCAACTGCTTCCACCGGGACACATTCGCCAGAACTTGCTAATATCGCCACTTGAGGTGCTTTGAGCATGAGACCAGAGACAGTCCGCTGAACTTTGTACATACAGAACTCCTGCAGGGCTTCAGCAAGTGAAAAGACGTAAACTACAGCTGCGCCATCAAGCCACTCCTGAATGGCCACCGTTCCTGCTATGGCGATGAGCATCAGGATGTTTATGTCAACTGTGCAGGTCTTGAAGGAAACGAATGCTTTCTTAAATACTGGAGCAATACCAAACACGATTTCTGCGATGGACACCCACTGGTACCAAGAAGCCTCCGCAAAGAACGCCACAACAGCTACCATCAAAAGAATGGTTTGGATCAAAAGATAGATGAGAAACGATGACAGCGAAGGTGGCAGGCTTTCATTCTTGCTGCCATCATGCTGATGGGATCCGGTTTCCATGATGCTCGCTCCCAGGTGCACGCGGTTGAGTGTGTTGACTAGCTCGGTGGCTGACGTCACTTCCGGATCATGACGCACGTACACCACGCGACCGATAACGTTAACTGCAATTGACACCACGCCCTCTAGCGGTTCCAGGGATTCTTGAACGAGTTTGCTTTCCATTGCACAGCAAATGTTCTGCACTCGCAGTTTGGTTTTGCTCTGGCGCACCAACGGTTTCTTATCACTGCTGTCGCTTTCTGTCGCCGGTGGTGTTGTGGGAGGGGTAGTTGGGTAGAACCCACTACAGTCGGTTGTGGAAATTCTGCTCACAGATCTAATCCGACAATCTTCAACGGATAGCTTTTCTTTGCAACAGTTATCTTCTTCACGTGACTCGCACGTTTCGCCACCGCAGCGTTTACTTTCACAGCACTTGTCTTCCGGTGACGAGCACGTGACAATAGCAGGAAGAGTGCGTAATTCGCACGTGCCTCCACTACAGGGTCTACTTGCACAACAGTCATCTTTAAGTGAAGAATTCGAGACGACCCCAGCAACGTTACGTGACTTGCATGAGACATCAGGGGCTTTGGCCTGGCCGCAAGAACTCTGGCACGAGCTGCCGCCTTCACAGCAGGTAGAAGCCGAGCTTACATCAGTTGAACTGGGTGGTCTCCCACTGTCATCATCTGTACAACTGCACGTGGTGTGACACGGGGTACAACAGTCGTCCGTACCCCTGTCCTTACAGCAATCGGGAGTGGTTCTTCTTGACAAGTCAGCCGAGTCAGTAATGTCGCTCCGCGAGGGTTCATTCCCAGAGCAACAGCCTCGACATGGAGATGAGTCCTCAGCATCTTGAGTTGGTACGTCACAACATGAATCTCTATCAGGCTGCAACGGCTGTGACTTCTGTTGCCAAGAGGTGCAGGAACTTGGTGGAACACGATCTTTTCCAACTTCGTCAATTGAAGAGCAGCACTTACTCTTGCAAAGGGGATCTCGGCCAGAATCCAGCACTTCGTTGCATGGCTGTTTTGCACTTGAAGCAGGGTAAGATAAGCTGGCCTGCTTATCCCCGTTACAAACACCTTTTCCACCATCACAGCAACGCTGTGAAGCACACGAATCTGCCGGGTTTACGATAATACAACATTTTGCAGGTGAAAGTGGCTTGGTTGTGATGACACCGTTTCGAGGAAAGTGGTTGACTTTTGAACCTTGGTCTCCATGGTAACACTCGATGCACTCGCAGGAGTCTTCGGGTAATTCGTCAGAACAACAGTCACAGTGAAACTCCTGGCACATGATTGGTGCAGTCTGTTCAAAGAAAATTCAAATGGAACTTTAGAACGCAGTATACTGAATAGGAGAGCGGATTAATTAATTAATCAAGTTTCACCTCTTGTCCTTTCAAATACACCAGTAGAGCACTGAGAAAACAGAGAAAAAACTCTGTAGTCACACGAGGTAAAGAAAATTTCTTTGAGCTCGGTGGGATTCGAACTCACGCCCCCCCCCCCCCCCCTTTCCCCACCCCGATTCACCTCACAGGGTCCACATTTGGTTACCAGGGAAACGCTCAGTAGGAAATTGTTAGGTTCTTTCCAGCACTTAATCTCACACTACTGAGTTAATTATCTGATTTCTCAGTTTGTACAACTAGTGGGGGCGCGGTGGTGTAGTGGTTAGCGCACGTGGTACGTCACATCTGAAGGTCGGTGGTTCGACTCCCAGTTCCTGCCATCGTGTTATTTCCTTAGACGAAAAACTTTACCCTACATTGTCTCCCTCCACCCAGGTGTATAAAATGGGTACTGGCGATATACTGCTGGGAGTAACCCTGCGATGGACTAGCATCCCATCCAGGCGGGAGTAGCAATATTCTCAGTTGCTTCATGCGACAGAAACCAGGTTAAGCTCCGGCCGTGTGGGCCTCCTTGGCTCGTCCGCGATTTTACCTTTTTTTATAACTAGTCCTGTGAGGCACAATAATTCATACACCAGAAGAGAGTCCTAAGAGGCTTAAGACATCCAGCATCCCCATTTCTATGGCAAAACCTACAGCAGCGACAAGCAAGAAAAGAACGAGGCGTTCATATGCCCGAAGAGCAGGGAAAATACCCCAATCCAAGACAAATCTAGGTACTGTTTAAGCATGAATGCCTAATTCAACACTAGGGTCTCAGGAAACTGCTAGTACTCCCATAGAAAAATTTACTGGTGACATGTGCCATTGGGGACTCTGTCTCGCAAGGTATCAGCAGAGTGACCTATGACAGAGAATTTAAGAGACTTGAGATCAGCAACTGACGATTACCTTTTCATTTAAATGTCTATGAAAACAAGGATCCCTCTCAGATTGTCAAAATTTCCGGGGGCGGGACTTCCGTATATAAGCGATATAGGTATGTTCCGCGGAATAGGGTATGGTTTTTGAGGTTCTCAGTCCTTTAATAGGGTTTTATGGCATTATGATCCCTGTGTCATCTTTAGTTAGGGTTCCTTTTTTGTATTAGATAAAATTGCCCCACGTAAACGTCCCACTGAACGAAAAAATATGTGATCAATTAAAACTGAACTACCCGTTAAGGCGATTTTATAAGAGAAAAGAAATAAAAACGACCTGTTCACACAATTCTTAGTTATCGTTATTTCCTTAAATAGGGTGTTATTTTTCGGGTATGGGCCTCAAAAGGGTATCAATTTCGATTTTTTATCCTTAAATAGGGTCAGGGTCTAAGAACCTTTGCGGTACACAGCTATTCTAAATTGATGGGAGTACCCCCCCGGGGGCAAAATTTTAGTCAAGACAACACGGATGGCGGTAACGACCAACTTAGACAAAGATTTAGGCAAATAAATTATAGATTTGTACCTGCTCACTGGTTTTTTTGTGCATTTTTGATTACTTCACGCCTTTAAAACGCACCGTTTGTCTCGGTAATTTAGCATGCACGAGATGCGCGCGGGTCGAATGGAATTGCACATTTACAGAAATGGTGTCCAGTAACTCTCACAGAAGGAAGGCTCTTCTTTCAAATGTAACACATTTTTAAAAACCAGTCTTACTATCGCGATAACATTGGAGCTGAAGACATTATGTCCCTATGAAAATTGAAAAATATTTGAACTTCAAAGGCAAACAAAACTCCATCAATACAAGTCACCTGCACGGCAAATTTTTCCAGACGTTTTAGCATAAAGCTCAGTGCCTGCTTGAGGAAAATGGATACCCAAAACATTCTCTTGCCTGGAATAAAACCTTTCTTTAAAAAGTCAAAAGTGATTATATACAAGCTTGCAAACCTTAAAACTTGAAACTGTTTAATGTGGAAGTTTTATCGTTTCTATGTTGGTGAAAATCCAAGTCGAAGCAAGCAATCTTATCTAGGAATATCAACAAACGCGCTACAGCTTTCCAAAACAAGCGATAAATTGAGAATGTAAATAACACAGTGGGCGATAACCACGCGATAGTTTTAAATCACGTTTGGAAAATCAGGCGACCTACGGATGATTTCCGCTCGTGTTGAAATATTTCGACACCAGGCTAAACAACAGGTTTTAAAACGAATTCTCCTTACTCGTTGGTATAGATTTAGTGAGAAACTGGTGGCATATTGGAAAAACGTGACGTCTTTCTCCGGGGCTTTCCTTAATGAACCTCACTGTTTCGGACGACTCGGGCGTCGGCAGGCATACCCAGGGGTATTTAACTTTTTGTATTTCATTGGGGTATTTACTTGTGCCTATACCCCTACTATGGATCACCAATGAGTGAAAAATCTTTGCCATATCCCCGTCTCCCCGGAAAAGAGCATCGCTCTAATACAATACTAACGAATTTCGAAAATACTAACGAATTTTTTGCACAAAAACGAACTTGAGTGTTTTGAAAAAGGTACATTCACTTTTCCCAGGGTATGACAAGACATTGATAGGTGCATAACACCACCGCGTTGAAGATTGAAGATTGAAGATCTATTGGAATTGTAACGAGAAAACAGATTTTGATCCCTTTTAGGTGAATTACGATCAGTGATTCAACTGCACATCGAGTTTCCAGGCGGTAGGCAATCTTCGCACGCTCTTGAGCTCTCCATTCATGCCCTCGATTATCCTTTATGGACTGTAAGCTGTAATACAGCTTTTGCAATCTCTCTTAAACGAGTACGTGATGGAACAAAGAATGAAATTAAGATGTTTAGAATGGAATTGACCCACTCAACGTTGATCTATCCATAAATTGTGACAACTAGGTTCGTCTGTAATCTACGGGTAGGTAGATTAGTTGTAAACGCAATTGAGAATGCTGTGAAAACAGTCAATACATTTTTTGTTATGAGAATTTTCAAGGTACTTGGTCAAAGGCCGCGTAAACACTGCGCGAAAGTCACGATTATGCTGTAAACTGGCTTATTTGGGCTTTTCCTCATGTAGAAAAGTAAATAAATTCCATGGAAAATTCTACGGGCGCATAAATTGCAACACACCTACGCAAGCTAAGCTAAGTACACAATGTGGACGTAATACCTATATTTACGATAAACTTTGACATTCTCCTACTCCTGAAACCGCCCGGCTATTAGTAAGTCCTTCCTCAAAGCGAAATCAAGAAAATGAAAGTCTTGGTTTGGTCTTAAGCACGCTACATAATCTTAACTAGTTTTGTACATTAGTAATGTAACATTCGTTCAGTACAACTGGTTATCAAATGGATTGAAAGAAATAGCAGTTACTAATCCATTGTTTTTGTTTCATATTCTTTCTTATTTCAATGACACGCACCCAACTGCCAAAAACATATCAAAACCCTAAAACTACAGTTGTAGTGACTGTTGTTTTTTTTCTTAATTAACTCGCCGCAAAAAGCACAAATTTAAAATTTTGGATGGTAGACAAGACAAACTCTATCGATAAACTAGCAACAAAAACGCACCTATAAGGAAGGCTCCAGTGGATGGCGAATGATGGCTTTCTTTGATACTAAAACAAACCTCGACGGTATAAACTCGGTTACAACCATATTGCACATAAACACGCAATATTGCAAACGAATTGTATGTGAAATGAATAGCCGGAGCATCAGCAATAACTGTAGGCGACGTTAAATAAAATAAATGAAAATTTATCTCCGACCCTTGACGATCAAATTAACATTAATCGCAGCACAGAACATTCGCTGGTGGGTTACAAATCCCTACTCGAATCCTTCTTTAAAACAAAGTTTGCAAAATGAACTTACATTATCTGTTGCGTTGCTAATGTCGTCAACGAAGGTGGTGCAGCGGCTTTAGTTACTCGTCTTTAAGGAAACTGGAAACACTCCAAGGTGTGGTCTCTGAGAAGAAAAAAAGACAATTGAAGTATTTTGCAGGTGACCAGACAGACACCACAATGAATTTACAATTAGAAAGAAACTAGACGACTTTAATTCTGGCATTTATTGTTGAAAAACAATAACAAAAAAACTATCGCGTTGCGCAATATGTCGATAACGCTTTGGTAAAACGAAAGTAACAGTAGAATCTCGAAAACTCAAATACTCGTTAATTCTCGCAAACTTGAACTAAAAGCAGCGTGTTCTATTAGAGCCAGTTCAGACGCCGTACCTCTCATGTGCCGTACCAAATACATTTTCACTCCGAGGTCGTATTAGGCGGCAAGCTTTGCCGTACCCTGAGATTTTGCCTTGCCTATTCAAAATCTGTCGAAAAAACTGATTTGGGCTCCGTACCACACTACCAAATAACTACGTACTACTCGGTACGGCACATGAGAGGTACGGCGTCTGAACTGAACCTTACGATAATATAGCACCGGATGACTGAACCGATGACTAAACTCGAATACTTTAATACTTCCGTGGAGCTTCGAGTTGAGATTCAACTTATCTGAAGCAAAAGAATTGCCTTGTGTCTCTTGTTAAAAGAAATTTGCTCAATAAAAATAAACAATTGAGAGGAAGAAGAGATTTACCTCAAATCTCTTGATTGCGCGCTTACGAAGAGCAAAAAGCTTCCCCAAGGAACACGATTACAAACTCCAAATGTTGTAAAAGTATATCTATATGTAATGAGACCGGCCCCAGAAGGAATATAAACACGAAATAATCACATGTAAACAAGGCCGACCTGGGCACAAAAACAAAAGAAAATTGTGACATTTCGGAGAAGCTTGTCTATCAATAAAAGTTTGACAAAAAGCATTTAGATTAACCTTATCAGCAATCATCAGTTTCTCCTTAAAGCCTTATAAGTTTTAGAATTTTTTTATTGGTCATCTTTCCAGGAAAGTTACCCATGCCTTGCCACTTTCGGATAGATCGCAAATAAGAAATGGTGTGCCCCGACAGTAACTTTGTTTTAGCTGTAAAAACAGCTATTTTTTAGCTGATTTTCAACATGTGACCCTATTTCTACTTGGTTTTGCCACACGCGTACACGTATATGGCTCGACCTCGGTGTAAATACCCTATGAAACCTACCAATGATGTAAACCAAATAAAACAAATAAGGCTATGTTTACACGGGACCGGTTCCAAACGGATCCGGTCCAAAAATCGGACCGGATAGGCCTTCTGTTTACAAGGGACCTTCGGCTGGAACCGGTCCGGAACGGACCCAAAACTGGACCTGCTGTTTTGCAAGTCCTGTTTTGGATCCGTTCCGGACCGGTTCCAGAAATGTCTGGTGTAAACACCTGGACCGGTTCCAAACAGTTCCATGTAAACAGAAGCCAATCCGGTCCGGTTCGTTTCGGAACGATTCTGGTCCGGTCCCGTGTAAACATAGCCTAAGTTAAAACAACAGAATACAGGAAAACGATGTCACACAAAACAAAGAAAAATCTTGTGAAGTTTTTACTCCAATAAATCCAGTTGTATTCGTTATTTTTGAACAATGTGAATTTACTTGTCTCAGTTTTTAATCAAAGAATGAGTCAGAATCAGCTTTTTTATTAAATAAATTCTATCTAATACACAAGTGAACACCTTTAACCCTTTAACCCCTAACAATAACGAAAATGAATTTTCTCTTTACAACATCACTGCTTGTCCAAACATTCAAGTGATGAGAATAAAGGAAACAATCACCAAGGATAAGACGTTTTGACATTAAGACAAATTCCATACGAAATGTATGGAGAACAGTAAGGAGAATATGCATTTTCATATCAGGGCTTAAAGGGTTAAAAAAAAAACAGCCCAATTTTTTCAAGTTCCCATCCTTAGCAAAACAAACTTCTGTCCACAAGGATAGATATAAACAAATCTGGAACATTATTAAATGCCATATTATGGGCACTGGAAATTTCCTGACTTGTCTATACAGTCATGTGTGACTCAAAGCGCAGTTTTCATAGGCCATTATGGTCGGGAAAACGGGTATGGATTTTTTACCATTTCCATTGGAGAAAAAGTACTACTTTGGTGCATTTTTGTTTGAAATGGCATGAAAAATATCTGTATAGGTCTGAAATAGGGTAAGGGTTATGCATTCTGGGATGCAAACCCACACCAAAAACTACATAGAATGCCCCCCTCTCCTCCCTCCCCCGCCACCTCAACGAATAAATAAAAACTGCTTGCATGATGGCCAAAACAATAAGGGCACAGTAATTATATGTCATGCATTAAAGTAAAGCATAAGAAATCATAAATTTGATATTGACGTTCACAGATCACATGAATGCAGTTAAAGAAAATTATGAACAATTTCAAACAAAATCTAATTAATTAAATAATTAAGCAGTTAGAAAGTAAGATCAAGTATTTATCAAGGGTTTGTTTGTGTGTTCACTGCTAGGGTGGCAGTTAATCTTGACTGATATGTGCCAAACCATTAAATATTCTTTCGAGCAAGTATAGTCTTACTTCCAACATTTGACATTCTAGTGCTCGCCAACCCAGGAAGTCTACCATCTTTTTGCTTGTGTAGAGCTGCCCCCTCTCCACAAGAAAAAAATTGGAGAGGGGCCTCTCCAATTTTTTCTTGAGGAAAGCTGGCGGCTGTACACAGACTGCCATCTCATACATGCTCTCAGTTCTTCTGTACTTCCCAAGAACCCAGCATGCCACCCTTCACTCAACCACTTCAACTTTGTAAATGTTCACAGTCATGTATGGATCCAAAATGGAACTAAGTTCACGTCAGGAAATTCCTAATTCTAAATCACAATTTAATGTGATGTCACCGGGGAAAAGAATCAGCAGAGATCAAAGAAATGACTGCCTACACCTTGAAAAAGGTAGTATTTAGTTGACAATTTAGCTAAAGCTCATTTTACAAACCAATTCCATTGTGAACAAAATCAATTTGCACCCATTTCAAAACTAGAGCAAACAACAGAGGCTAACTTGTGCAGTTTCTAAGCACACATTTTTACACTGTTTTGGTTTCTCAGGGCAAATCTACCATAAAGATCTTCCAAGAAAATGAAAAACATGCACTATTTTGAAAATCTGTTTTAGAGATTTCCAGAAAAAATAATTTAGGAGAGAGCAAGGCCCCGAAAGAGGGAACGCCCCATTTGACCAGTGGACAATCAAAGAATAAATAGTTATTGACAAATTTGACAGATTGTAAAGTATAGATAGTTTCGAGTGCAGATAAAAGCTTTTAAAAACAGAAATTGCCACAGCAAAAATTTTTGTATGAATTTTTCAAAGACAATTCTTAATTTGTCTGCCAGCGCGGATAGGCCCTCAGAGGCTAAATCACACCTTTAACTTTGTAGCAAGATCTGGTGACAGTAATTTGAAGATGCAGTAAATGCAACATTGGTTTTTAACTCTCTTGGTGTCTTGTCTACCTCATTCTGAAGCACATTTTGGGTGAATGGGTATTTTGTACCGTCACAAAGGTGTTTGAGCGTGATTTAGCGTGCTAAATTAATCGTGATTCAGATTAATCCTCTAGTGGGACTATAGCCAGTAGTGCTGAGTCATGTGGCCAGCTAGCGAAGGGCAAAGAAAAATCTGAGTCCCCGATGAGAATCAAAATGTTTTCAAATATTATAATATTATTATGTGATAATGATCAGATAAACAAAAGAACATCCTGTAGATACACTTTTGTAGACAATGACTCAAACATTACTGCTTCCCAATTTGTACACGTCAAGCATCTGAGTAGTTTCATGTAAATCAACCAAAACACACTCACCCATGGACAATTTGAACAAAAACCCGACGCCATTTGCGACAGTATTAAGTGGTGACCTGTTGGAGGCGGACTAAAATTTATTTAACCTAACAGTGATTGAGCAAGTGATAGTGATTGAGTATTGAGTAATACTCAATCGAATCGACAGTCACCATTTTGAAGTTTGTAAAAATCAGATAAGTTTACTTCTAGTGAGCTGCGCAGCCATCGATGTTTTGCGTACACAACAATAAACAAAAACAATCTACCCTTACCTAGCTCCACAGCCACAATGAAGAGTAGAAATGATCTTGCTGAACTCGGAAAGGAAACTCTCCCAGTAGCCACGGCTCCACCGGATATGAAAAGGAACAAAAGACACTGAATGAGCCTGCGGTTCTTGCCCACTGGTCAGTGAAAACAGCACCATTAAGAATACGCTTGGTGTAAGCTCGGTGTAAGCGGAAAAGTCGTAAGCGCCCGGGGGGGGGGGGGGGGGTACTCCGGATTTCAAGTGACGGGGATGATCGAAGGAGTTTTTGGGGTTTGAAATTTTTGATTCCGGGATTTTTTTGGGTAGGAAAATTTGGCGAGTATTTTTTGGGGGTGGCTTGATTTAAGTAGGGATTTTTTGGGGTATTCAAAACAATCCGAAGATTCATGGTAGTGCCCGCGTATCCTGGCCACGTAGTTCTGCGAATAAAGTACAACCAAACTTGTTCTTGGCCACGTGGTCTTGTTTAGAGTTGTCATTCATAACGTTGTTGTTGAAACAGAAGATGTTCTTGGGTGTCCCTAGTGTTGTTAGAATGACTACCAGATGAGGAAAAGATAAAATCAACTGGTATGATGAATATAAATAAACACAAACATTCACTTTCTAGTGTTTTTTTTCGTGTTTTATCTTAATCCTTTCTGGAAACTTTTAAGGCTCGGAAATCAGCATGGGATTTTTTTGGGGTTAATTTTTGGTCCAGGGATTTTTTTGGGTTTTGTTGGAAGCCCTAGGGATTTTTTTGGGTTTTGATTTTTGCTCCCATTCGATCATCCCCGTCACTTGAAACTCAGAGTACCCCCCCTGGGCGCAAGCGTTACCCGAGTGTTTCCTTAGCTCGAAAAAAATTGGGGCATGCGCTCGCCCCAACTTTTGCGCGACCACAAAACGAAAAATCATTCAAAAGGTGCGGAAAACACGACAGAAACGCCTGCTACGCAGGCTACAGGCTATTATAATGACGTTATCTAGAGATGTATATTAACAATTTATTTTGCACTACTTGAGAGGTGAAGAGCCACCTGCACCTCGTAGAAACCCTATCACTCAACTGGAATTATTATTACTATTATTATTATTATTATTATTATTATTATTATTATTATTATTATTATTATTATTATTAGTATTATTATTATTGGTTCTTGTTTCACTCTTACTGGACGGGTAAATGAGCTGAAAAATTACCTGTATCACTTTCACGAGCAACTGATACTACGGATGGCCTTGCGTTACAATTCATTGTAATTAAAAGTACTGGAAACTTAAGTCCACGGAAGGCTAGGATTACAGACTAACAAGAAACAAAATTGGTCGAAAGACCAAAAAGATAAAAGCAGAATTGAAAGATAAAAGCAGATTCAATAAAAATTGAAACAACTTAGAGAAACCACCGCATACTATCTTTTACTAAAAAGGAAAACAAAACGAGGTGCTCCGTAGTGTTGATCGACAAAATGTCATATTGCTCTGCGTGTCATGGATGTCCTGTTGAAATATGATGTAAGAAAATGCAAATCAGCGTGTTTACGTGAACACTGATTGATGATCGCAGAAAGGATGTGCATGAACAGCGAGTGCAACACGTGGCAACAGGACAGAAAGAGCAACACGTCTTAACTCATAACAATGATTACTCGGATTACTGAGGAAATCAAAGCTACAATGACTGTCACAAGGGTTCTCAGGTGATCAGGAGAGAGAGATCAAAGCAAGACAGAGAAGATACTGCATGCTATCAGTAGATAGAGAATTTTCCTTGACTGAATAGAAAAGTGCGAGGAGAAAGGTAGATCAAGGGAAGGACTCGTGCAGGTGAGACTTTTGTTACCATGTAACTGTTACCTCAAATAGTCTTTTACAAGTGCTGTGAACTTGCACTCACGATGACAAGCCGTACATATAGGTAGACACAAAAATACAGGGGCAGCCAACAGAACAGTGCAGTGGACGATTTGTAGGGTAATTAACCAGGTCCGCAGAAATTCGGATTCAATTCTGATGAAAAACTAGAGTTTACTTTTGCAGAATGCCTTATTAAACTTTCGTAAAACGGAAAAGTTAATTTCCTTTTGTTTTCGGAGGGACAAATATGTCGTTTAGAGTGCGAAAAAAGTCAGGTAGCATTTTCACAAAGCCAGCCTCTCGGAAATTCGGGGGAAAGATTCCGCTCATTTAAATTTCTGCAATATATATTTTCAGTTAAATAATGTAAAATAACAGGTTTGCACAAGTACCCTGTGGTGAACGGGTTTGACTCTGACTTGTTTTCAATACTTGCTAAAAGACGTTTCGGCTAATGCTTAAGCCTTCATCAGTTTTCACAAATACCCCTTTAAAAGTTTCTGTAACAATCTGTAAAAATTAAAAAGGACATTGAAATTATTTTAGAAATAATTAATTGTTTTGAGAAAAGTGCTCTTTGGTAATGACTTCCAGACGTTTCAGATATAACCCCCACATTGTGATTTAAATTTGTACGTTGCATTTTCATGGGGAGGGGGGGGGGGGACCAGGGGTTTGAATCTCCCGCTTCCCGTACCCTTTAATCCCGGTTCCCGCCCTGTATTTTTTGGCTCCCGCACCTTTGCAATTTTTCGATTGCGAAATATTGCGTAATGTTGCGTAATTTTCCCCTTTTTCTCCCGCTTCCCGCCACCTTGGGAATCCCTCTTCCCGCCCTCTCTTCTCCCGCCTCCCGTACACCTCCCGCCCCCTTTTCTCCCGGTCTCCCGCCCCCCTGTCCCCCCCTTCATGACTATACGCGCGTTTGACTTCAACGTTTTTTGTGCAACGTTTTTAATCAGGAGCTAGCTTTAATCCACTAATGAAGGGGTTATACCTGAAACGTCTGGAAGCAACAAAGAGCACTTTTCTCAAAACAATTATTTATTTCTAACGTGCTATACAGCATCACACATTATTTGTATATTGAAATTATTTTGCTTGTTCGTAGTCTGTTGTTCTCAGGCTTTTCGGGGTCTGAGAGCATGCTCCCCCAGATTTTGTTTTAAAGGAACGTTAAATTGAATCGCTTGCGTTATGTTTTCGCGCATTTCCCGAGTATTGCAGATACAATTTCACTGAAAATAATATTCAGGCAAAGAAATAAAACTAGAACTTGCCGACAAAACTAGATTTTGTATAAACACACACAGTAAAAATTTTACAGGTTAAGGCATAAATATCCTTTTCCATGGCAACGTCATGATCGTTAAATGAAATGATCGAGGACCTCCCTGCTTTTAGTAATAGCTTTCACTTGTACGATAAACATCCTGATGTATACATGCACGGTTAGGTTTATTTTCAGTTTGGGTGCCCACATTAAAATAAGGTAACAGCTCTCGTAAAATTCTAATTACATTGGCCTTACGTGTTCAGAGGTATCCCAGGCTCCTGTGTGAGAATCCTAAAGTTGCGCAGTGTATTTCTAGGCTCATTAGGAGTGATAGTCCTATATATTTTCCTCAGGTCCTGCTCGCAAAAAGAAATGTATAAATTACACAAATCAACGGTAAACCGAGCAGGGATTAGCGGGTTCGCTGCTCGCGCTCGGCGCTTCGGTTATCTCTCGTTACTTTCGTGCTAAACAAATTTAAAGAAGAAAGAGTCTGCTCGCAGTCCCTATACAAAAACCTACGGTAATTTACTGAAATCGCGTTTTATTAAAGAGGTTGTAGTGGCAAAAGCTTTCCTTTTTTAACGAAATGTTATTTTTCTATTATTTCTATCCCAAGAACACTGAAAACCAACGACTATTCTTGAGGTTTCAAAATGTCCGAACTGCAAGAAGATGGTAAGATCCAGTTGGTCTCTTCTTCATGCCGAGGCTGTTGCTCTGGTGATAAAAAGCCACATCCCAAACAAGAAGCTTGCAGCAATACTATGTCTGCTGTGCAGGGCCAGTTAAACTTGTCTTCACATCAAGACTGCTGCTCTGATTATGAAAACCTAGAGAGCGCTACTATCAGCTCATATATTCGTGTGGAAAATGTTGACTTCAACTGTTGCCCGAGCCTACACCCCTCATCTGCTGAAGACAAATGCTGCCCTACCCCACCACACCTGTCAAGTGAAGACCAACATTCTCTGACTTCACAGTCTTCATCTACACATGAAGACGGTAGTGCTGGAAAATCAGTGGGACGCCTAAAGACAACCAAGCTGCGAGTACAGAATATTTGCTGTGGATTGGAAAGCAAGCTTATCCAGGATACCTTAGCACCACTTGAAGGTATCTCGTCAGCGTCGGTCAATGTGATTGGTCGCATTGTATTCGTTCATCACGATCCGGAAGTGACGTCACCCACCGAGCTTGTCAACACACTCAACCGCATGCACCTGGGCGCGAGCATCATAGAAACCGGATCCCATCAGCACGATCGTGATGATGATCACATGAATGTGCCGCTCTTGTTGTCGTCCTTTCTGTTTTACCTAGGGATCCAAACCGCGCTTTTAGTCATAGTCGTTACAGCGTTCTTTAACAAGAAATCTTGGTACCAGTGGGTGTCCATCGCAGAAATCGTGTTTGGTATTGCTCCGTTGCTCAAGAAATCATTCGATTCCTTCAAGACCTACACAGTGGACATAAACATTTTGATGCTCATCGCCATAGCAGGAACGCTGGCCATTCAGGAGTGGCTTGAAGGTGCAGTTGCAGTATATGTGTTCTCACTCGCTGAAGCCCTGCAGGAGTTCTGCATGTACAAAGTTCAGCGGACTCTATCTGGGCTCATGCTCAAAGCACCTCAAGTGGCGATATTAGCAGGTAATGGCGAATGCGTCCCAGTGGAAGCAGTTGCCATAGGAACAGCTATCGCCATCAGACCAGGTGAGTTGATTCCACTGGATGGTGTAGTGGTGAAAGGTCTCACTGCTGTAGATGAGAGTTCAGTTTCCGGAGAATCTGTGCCGGTTGAGAAAACGGTGGGTTCAAAGGTCTTCAGCGGCACTGTCAATCAAAATGGCTACCTGGAAGTTGAGACTACATCTGATCCAACTTCATCTACAGCCTCCAAGGTCGCGCAGCTTGTTCAAGAAGCTCAAGCCAGTTCAGCAAGAACCGAAATTGCTATAAACCGGATTGCCAAGTACTACACACCAGCCGTGGTTATTGTTGCGGCATTGGTAGTTGTTATTCCCGCCATTCTTGGCGCAGCGGGTGTGGGAAGTTACTCACAAGAGATAAGAGAGTGGGGCCGACGAGCGCTTGTTCTTCTGGTCATAGCTTGCCCCTGCGCCCTGGTCATGTCCACCCCGATTGCTGTGGTTTGTGGTATTATTGCGGCTGCGCGGAAAGGAGCACTGATTAAAGGGGGAGTTCACCTTGAGAGTCTTGCAATGTTGGAAGTTCTTGCGTTTGATAAAACTGGAACACTGACAGAAGGAAAGTTTCAAGTTGCTGACATTGAATGCTCTTTTGGTGTAAATGAAAAAGCTACCCTGCGCTTGGCTGCCGCACTAGAGAGCAAATCCTGCCACCCTCTTGCGGCCGCCATAGTGAATGAATTCTCTGGCTGTGCTGCAACGATGGTTGCGGAACAAAAAATAACGTTACCCGAAGTGTCACGCTTTCAGCTTCATGAAGGACAAGGTATTTCCGGTATTGTTGAGGGTAAGCTGGTACAGATTGGCAACCTTGCATTTCTCCGTCATGTTAGCGAATCGTTAACCACGTTTATGGAAGACAAATACAAGACGTGGTGTAACGAAAGTAAGACGGTGATCTTCGTGTGTGTAGACGGTAAACTGGCCATGATGATCGCTCTTGCTGACACCATCAGACCGAACAGTCTGGCCGCTCTTGATTGGCTGAGAAATCTTGGTGTCCAGTCTGCTATGCTCACCGGCGACAACTCATCGACAGCCATGACTGTGATGAGTAAATTAGGCCTGGACGATTGCATTGCAAACATGAAACCACAGGACAAGCTAACCTGGATCACAGATAGACAACATGGAGAGGAAGCCACGCAAGATGTAGAATCTGGTAAACACTTCTCTCTTAACCGCTGTTTTTCTCGTGGCTACGCTGCTATTAAGTCACGTGATAAAAACAGATGTATTGTAGGTATGGTTGGTGACGGCGTCAACGATGGTCCTGCCCTGGCTGCGGCGAACGTCGGGATTGCAATGGGCGCCGGAGGAACGGCTTTAGCAGTGGAGGTGGCAGATGTAGTCCTGATGAGCGACAACTTGGCCAAAATACCAGAACTGGTCGAACTTGGGCGCTTTTGCCTCCGCATAGTGAGACAAAACATATGTTTTGCACTTGTATTCAAGCTGGCTGTCATGGCTGTAGTGTCTGCTGGGAACGCTTCTCTTTGGATAGCTGTTCTGGCAGACGTGCTGGGGTTGTTGATCGTGACGTTGAATGGACTGAGTCCGCTTTGGTGGAACAACAGTTAGACAGTCTGAGCACACAGCACAAAGATTTCAAAAGAGTCAGAATGCTTTTGGTATGCTTGATGTAGGAACGTGCCCCCCTTGAAAAAAATGATTGTACTTTATGTCTCAGTAGAACATTGCTCGTTCGAACCACACTAGAAGTTTGCCTCAAAATGCATAAACGAGCAACTGTCCATTGAACTGTGTAGCCTCTTATTGCCTTCCTTTTTGTTTGTTTTTTTGTAAAGAACTGAACTTTATACCGTACGATAATCGTACGATGCACAAAAAAATGTTTATGCGGAATTATTTTCCGTGTTAGCGTTAAAAAAAAAACTGATAAGAGATTCCAGCACGGTATGATATATTGAATCAAAAAAGTCTCCAATTAATTTCTGTCAGAAGCATTGTTCCGTATTGATTTTTTGCAACTTCTGGAGTAATTGCAGAATACCCCGCCACTTCATTTACATGTGTCGGAACGCTTTGAAGAACGAGGCATAACACAATAGGCACTTTTGTTATTCAATGAGATGGAAATAAGTGGCGGGGTATTCTGCAGGTAAGCGCAACTTCTATTAGAACGACCAAAATCCAAATCCTGCTGTTTTAACCCTTTAAGCCTTATATAAAAATGCATATTCTCATTACTGATCTCCATACATTTCTTATGGAACTAGTAAGGAGAATTTGTCTAAATATCAAGACATCTAATTAACCTCAGTGATCACTTCCTTTATTCTTGTCACTTGAATGTTCAAACAAGTAGTGATCATGTAAAGAGAAATTTCATTTTCATCAGGGCTTAGGGCTTAAAGGGTTAAGTAATTAGATCAACTGTAATAAGAAAAACAGCAAAGAAAAAGACGACTAGAGAACTAGAATTTTATTTTTTGAAAAACCAATTCTCAAGTAGGTTTATGATGATGTTTTTCTCATAACAGAAAATATTTGCAGTTAACTGTTTTTATGGGTAGTTTTTTAAATTTAATTTCGAAGTTAGTGTATTTTAAGCGCAGAGTTCTTAAGGCGATTTTATCCTTTGTTATCTTTGTTGTTTAGTTTTATTATAATAATTGTAAGGTAGTTTTGAGGGCCATGAGTTTTTAAACAGTCTGCTATTGCCGGATTTCCATCCTTAAAATAAAGGCTTTATTAGTACTATTGAGGACTGTGTGGCATTTAGTCTTATGTCCCAAAACAGACATTGAAGGCTGGTTTCGTCCTCAACCAAAATCTAGACTAGGAGCAGTCACTCCTTCCGCTCAGGAAAGAGCCAATGAAGCAAGCGAACACGAGCGCGCAGGGAAATGGGCTGCTGTATGGATACGCTGCGTTGCCTGGTTGGGAAACTGAAAACCTCATTCTCGCTCCCTACCCAGGTGTCGCGTTTTTCACGTGGCAGGTCATTTTCGCCCTCTCTGACCTGAAAGAAGGACTGCTCGTGATGTACCCAAAAGCCTGAGGAGTGGTAATCTAGTGTTTAGCACGTTGGACTTCCGAACGGGACGATGCCGTGTGGCACTGAGGGCAACCGAACGCATGTTAACAAAGGAAGCCTTAGACTTCCGGTTGACTTCGATGGCCTACGAACGTCTGTGCTAAGTTTCCCATTTTCCACGTGCAAGAAACTTTGCTTCACCTTTATTCTTTCTACTCATCTTAACGTCATGGAAATCTAATGGAATATTGGGAGTAGCCCTGCGGGTGAAGGAAGTCGAGTTAACCCCCGATCATGTGGGCTACCTGTGCTGAGTGAGCCTTTACCTCAGGAAAAGCAAGCTGACTGTAGCTAACTAACGGAATATTAAGCATGCACAAGCGAACCATTTCAAACCACCGACAAGGCCAGCTCAAGCGACGGACCATTAGAAAAGTTATGGAGGGGGGGGGGGGGGGGGTCAAAGTACAAAGAAAATTCATGCAAGGGAAAACTGAGTGAAAAAATTCATGCACAGCAAGTTGCCTAGAGAAAAGTTCCTGCATACGGAAAAAATATTCCTGCAAGGGAAATATTAACGAAGAAAAATTCGTGCAGCTCGAAAATTCCCCATCCCCATAACTTTTCTGATGGTCTGTCCCTAAGGCAGTAGACTTTCTTAAAAGTCCTTCGCTTCTCATTTCCGGATCCGGTGGTGGGAACGTGCCCGAAGGACGAGCTCTCGTAGTGCTCCGCGCTCGGTTTTTTTTTGGGGGGGGGGGGGTGGGGGCGGGGGGCGGGGTTCGCGCTTCCGAAAAAACTTCTGAGCTGGACTTGTGAGCAGGTCTACTAAGGCAACAGATATAGTATCCTTACTCAGAGTGTTGACTAGATACCGCTCTGCCACCCAGTTTTCCAGGAAAGAACAATAATGCTTTTCCAGAGCCAACCTGTCTAACAGCTCACTCAAAGAAAATTGCCGCGGTGAAAATTGCGGCTTGCTATTTTACAAAATCTTTTGTACTACGAATAACTCACTCTTCTATCCTTGTCGACACCAACAAGCCACTTCACGACGTGTAGAGAAGGCAGGAAGTTATTATTGATAGAAGAAGCAATAATTAGTTCCAGATATAGACTTTGAGCAGTTCTGTTTCCGCTCAGGGACAGTCGAACGAAAAGAACACGTGAGTGAGCATAAAAATTGTCACTTGGGAATGTGAGCTACTCGCTCGACCATCCCTGAGCGGAAAGAGAGACTTCTCATAGTCTATTCCAGATCAGGTTCCACTACTGCAGGTCCTCCAGGCAATTACTGAGAACGTCCCGTAAGTATTGAAAATACTGTTTGCAAACGAAACTGGCCAATTTCTCGATTGCATCTGTTCATGTTAACTTTACTTTCCTTTCCTTTTTCAGTGAATTGTAACTGTTTTCTTTGAGAAAGTTACCGGAATCTGCACAAAAAGCTATTCGCTTCAGGGAAATAGAATAAAATCCCTGCAGTCTATTCCATCTTACTCCATTCCTCCTTCATTTATCATGGTCTCAAAGGGGCCTCTTTGGATCCCTGGAGCCCAGAAACTTTTGCCTTGGAGTCCGGAGCCCAAAGCCGTTTTCTTCTTGGAATCTAGACAAAAATAATGACTCTGGCCAAATGGAGTCCTAGAGCCCCAATTCTTGGGAGACTTGAGAACCCTTCATTTCTTAGCCTAGAACCCTGAAGCCCTAGACCCCTTTGGGACACTGATTTATAAACCATGACTCACGTGAGGAATGTAACCTGTCTGAGACCATCTCAGTGATCTGCCTTATGCCAAGTAAACCAAACACTCCCCCTTCTTAGTCAGGCCCAGGGGCGGGGCAGAACACTTCTCAAATTTTTGTATACCAGGGGCGAGGGAGAACACTCCAATAGTGCCTGGTCCGGTCCAAAAGCGTACAACTTTTCCCACGAGCGGGAAAATCAAACTTGACGGCTACAGTTTCGTTCACTCAGTGAGTAAAATGGCCATATATTTCAATCGGCTACAAATTTTCCTTTTATTTTTCGTGAAGGTGAAGACAAATATGTACTCTTTCCCCTCATTTAATTGGTTAAACGAATAGACTTAATGAATATTTAAAAATGTGGTGTTTTTGAGTCTTGCCTTCTCTGAAAGATGTCGGTATTTCTTTCCCCCGAAGTTAAGAGGATTCTGTAAATCGCTGGAGATCATGAATTCAAGGTATGTAAAACTCCATTCAAATAGCCTATCCTGTAGAATAATAATTTGCTTATCAAAAAATTACAAAGGAAGCATTCTACACTAGTGGGAACCCCATTAACACTCTTCGTTTTTTGAGGAAACTGCTCAAGAAACAAGCTGTTTTAATAAGCATACCTTCGTTCACTTATTTGACTGCACAAATAGTCAAAAGAATACCGAGTGTATGTTATTTCCCGTGGCTACCGAGACTTGCTTCTCCTGTTTCTTTATTTATTTCGTTCCCTAATTAACACTGGAATACCTTTCCTCTGCTGTGATGAGTAAAGAACTGAAAACCCATTAAGTCTTAAGGTTGGTTTTGGTTCTCCTCCAAATCCAACACTTACAAGTTCTTTGGGAATGATTACTGACTACGGATAGGGATGGTGGGTCTGGAGGAGAAATTCCAATTTTTTTTGTAAAAAAATTTCTAGACAAACCCTTTTAACTTAGATTAATTTTTCACGGCCCCGTTGAACTTAATAAAATCTTGAGACCTCCATGCCCGCCCCCCTACTTTACCCCCCCTTTACTATGGTCCATCAGTTTTAATACCAAATTTATTTTTGTTGTCAGTTGGTGTCATAAAATCAGAAAGGCCTTAATCCTGTAAGAGATACCTAGTTGTATAGCCAACTGGAATTGTCCCTACAATTTGCTATTTCCTTTTTCAGAAATCCAACTTTCTCCTCCAGCTACATGTACAAGTTCTTTGTATTTAATGACCTGTCCCTTATATAATTACCCCTGGAGGTACAGAGAACAGCCACTGCTCCCAAAGTAAAGAAGGTGCAAAGCAACAGAAATGGCAACCAACAGATGTCATTATCTTAGTCTGTACATTGCCTAATTAAAGTAACATTCATCACTGATGAACAGTCTGTGAACAGTCAACACTACACTATTATAACTTTCATAATGAACATTGAAGATGCCATCCACCTACTCAGTCTCAACAATAAACTTTTGGTGGCTCACAAATAATATGAATATAAACAGTTCAAAGCTGCACGTTGAAAACATACTTCATGTCTTCTTGATTTGTTGAAACCTGTGAAATAAAATGGAAGAGTACACTGTAGTCATTAGTTTTAAACCTTCATTTGGGGCTGTCATTAATGGCCAGGGATTTGGGATTTGGCCTGGCTATTAGCTAGACATATGAGTTCCGACTACTGACTTTGGTAGAAACAAGATACATGTACATGCATGTTGACAACACAAGAAAATATCAGATCTCTGACTACTTTTCACATTTTACCCACCTATTACCCACCTTTTAGACCACCATTAGCAACAGCCCTGTTCATTTCATAATTACTAGACTTGGACATTAATGACTATCACAGTACTGTTTAATTGTTAATAAACAAAATTAGCATTTAGCAAATATTTCTGAGCCAACAGTTTTAGGTTTACATTAATACTACTTGCCAAGATTTTTTGGACCAAAGCAAATACTGTCAAAGTAAATTTAATATACTTTTTATAATAAAATTTTAATATAATGCACGCTCTGACTGGTTGAAACATCATGCTTTATCAGAGTACAGATGCACGGAGTAACCCGTGACGCCATTCTGTGTGCACTGGCAAGCTGAAAACCTTTCTTGTGCATGCTTGCAAGCTAGTAATAACATTTGTTTCTTGCAAATTAAAGCCAATTTCTTTACACATGTGAGTAAAGCTATATTATAAAACAAATTAAAAAAAGCCAGAACCGTGCTTTGTTCTGTGATAAAGCACACAAGGAAATGACGAGAGCACTCAAGAAGTAGGGAGAAGCACTCGCCTGCTGCTTGTGTTCACCCGACATTTCTTTCGTGCTTTAGTCACTGCCTTGCATCTTTATCACAGAACAAAGCATGGTTTTGCCTTTTTTATCTGTTAAATAATCTTAAACAACAGGGAGTAGTGTCCCAACAAATTATTTTTTACAAAATGTACTTCAAACCAGCAGAAAGTTGACAAAGTAATGTGCTCAATACAAATCTGAAATTAAGCTGTATATTACCAGATTGAAGAAGACAGAATAGCCAACAAAATTATTGTTGGCTACTCAACAGTCACTCTTTTCATCTGCTTTTTATTTAAGCAATATACCGCACATTTCTATGGTTTATTGGCTCAATAAACCATGCGGGATGTTCAAAGAACACGTAAAGAGATTGCCACAAGCCGAAGGCAAATGATTTACAAGCTTTTCGAGTGTTATTCCAGCAACCTATTGTAAGTGGTTTATTGAGCCAAAAACTATATGATTTACTGGTATAATAATCAACAGGAATTGACCAATCACAGCGTGTACATTATCTCCAGTTATTGAATAATAAAATATATCTTATGGTTAAAATTTTCCTTTGATTTGAAAATTTACAAACTAATTTATTTTGTATTTTCCTTTGTCTTAGATCCATTTTCCATAATCTGAGACAAAGGAAAACAAAAACTAAACTGGTTTAGTTTTTGAAAACAAAAGACAATTTTTTACCAAACATATACAGGGCATGTGTAATATGTACGGATAATACTGTACATACCTTCAATTAATGTAAATAAATTTAAAAGCATTAACTTTGCTAAGGGTCTGTGATGGCTTTTTTTCCTTCATGTGAAGAGACCTGACAATTACACTTACTGTAATTTATAGAGAAATCGGGTATAATGTTTAACATACAGCAAGTTGCAGGAACATCCAAAATAACTGCTCCCAAGAGCAATTAAAAGTCCCCAAGTGTCTGTATAAGGAGACTTTTGTCATATTTTATATTTCCAAGACAACAACAATGTAAAGAACAAAGTCAATACCCACAGAACAAATTATGCACCATATTTGAGTCAAGCCTTTTCAAATAAAGACCAAAGAATTCATGCAGTATCAGACACGCATTACCCGTATATAAAACTTACATGTAGTAGTATTATTAATAAGAAGCATTGCAATCCCAAATCCTTGCATCTCATGGGGAGATATAAATTGGGTGTATAAATAACTGGGAGTGAAAAAAACTAAATTAACAATGTTTGGTTGGAGAAGGAAAATCAGTTTTGGTCAAAATAAAACACAACGAATTTTACAAGGCAATTAAAACAGACATCTGAGGGCACTGTCAAGTGGAAGATATTTATAACATTGCAGAACATATGAAAAGTCTCCAAAAAGTCACTACACTTTATTCCCAAATATTAGCATTTATCACAGGGCAATTATTATGTCAGGGAAGTGAAAAAATCAAGTGTACATTAACTAATCCTGATGGTATAAAAATCACTGCTCTTCACCAAGTTATTTCTTACAGACCTGCCAACCTCCAAAACATGCAAATCTGGAGACTGAAAAAAAGCCCAGAAAAACCTGGAGATTAGGACCTCAAACCTGGAGATTTCCAAAATATGTGTTAAATGAAAATAAAAATGGTAGATTTCTTGTTTCAAGCATTCTTTACCTTATTTGTGCTACCTATTACATTCTTTTGCCACATTTTTTGAAGAGTCAGTTTCTGTTTCGCTGTCGACACGAGGCGCCAGTTTGAGTTAACTGTTCACAGCTCTAGCTTTCAGAGACCGAAGCACACCTATGTTTCACGGTAATGAGGTTGGAATTGTACCCAGGTTTCCCTCAAACATTAGATGTGATAAAATTCCCGAAAAATTGGCCATTTTTAACAGGGATTTTTCAATATTGCTCCATACTACCTAAATTGTTTGTCAATTTCAAGGTTTTCTGATTCATGATGAGATTTGGAGGCCAAATTGTGAGACCGTGAGTTGATAGCCCAAACCGTGAGTCTCACGGTGAAACTGTGAGAGTTGGCAGGTCTGTTCTTAATTTTTTGTCATATTACAACTTTACATAAATAATACCCAAACAACACACCCACAACACACACATTACTGATACAAAGAAAGTTCTAATATAAACTATTGCCTGTTTAACAGTATTTATCAGCGGTTGCCAAATGTCAACAGTTTAAGTTGATCCTAGGCCACAATGACTAAATTTTGTCCACATAACTGAGGATAAGCTGAACAAAATGCCTTGCAAGGCATTTAGCCCAACCATTTCAGCTTGTAGGCAACAAAGTTTTCATCACAATTTTGCACCCCGAGGCAAATTCCTCACTGCGTGTGGTAGTCATGAGAAACTTACTGAGCCAGATTTATCAATGAGGTTGCTCACTTGGCTTCAAAGGTTGAACTTCATAAAAGCATCTGGTAGTCATCTCAGTGAAGTAGTAACTTTCTAATGCAGTAGAAAAACTTGTAGAATTATAACAGCCAAAGCCATTTCAAGCTGTCTTTCTCCAGATTTCAAAAACAGGGACAGACGACATCTGACAGTGACAGAAATCTAAAAAAAAAACAGTACTGTATTTCACGGCACTTATTAAATTGTTTGAAAGTTGTTAGTGCGTTGCTCATTTCAGGGTGGCACTTATTTAAAACTTCCTATTTGGGAACATGTGCACAGTACTATGTTCACAAATGACATCAATAACATAGCCCTACCAGATTCCAATAAGTAACAATGACAGCAATAACAAGCCATATTAGCATTTCAACATTAACAATGTCAAGAAACAAATAAACATCAATAGTGCCGCATTGTTGCTGGGATGATGCAGCACTAATACAAGGGCGGCACTCTTTCAGGTAACTACGGTAAGTAAGTGGTAATGTTGAGAAATGCCATAATGCTTTCACCCACGACTTTGCTGGTGTAACAATACTAGACAGGGTCCCAAAGGGGTTTAGGGCTCCAGGGCTCCGGCCTAAAAAATGCAGGGCTCCAGGGCTCCAAGACGGAAAATTCAGGGCTCTAGGGCTCCATTGCTTCACTCCAGGGCTCCATTTAGCCAAACAGCATTTTTGTTCGGGCTCCAAGTTGAGAGAGGCTTTGGGCTCCAGGCTCCACGACAAATATTTCAGGACTACAGGGCGCCATAGACCCCCCTATGGGACCCTGACTAGAAGTATTTTCTCTCTCATATTAAACTCCACTGAAAACACTACCAGGTACCATCTTGAACTCCACGCTGTGAAGTCGTGAGCATGACACACAGCCAGATTCTGCACACACAGAGAAGAATTTGTCTCAGAAGACAAAGTCTATAAAAGATGTTGGATATTTTCTTCATGACATAATTTGAGGGGAAATTGTTATAAAAGCTTTGTTGCACACGAGAGGTAATTGCTGAGCAAAATGCCTCAGTGTGAGGCAGTTAGTTCTCTTTTTCCTTATGTGTGTAATTGTGTGTGTGTAACTGACAAACTAGATTTCGGTTATTAAAACGCCAAACATTTACCAAACAATAACATTAACAAAGATTTAAGATTACTCCAGTACAATTGCAAAGTGGCCTAATTTCCCTGGGGAAACCGCAAATATGCAATTAATCCATTTTTCTTTGTGGCATAAAGGCTTTTTTGTATATAGCAACATAAATCTTTAAAGGAAGATAAAGAAATCGAATACCAACCTTGTAGCAGCATGCCACGGAGGTGTAATTATGTAGTGCTCCCAGCACTTTACGTCGAGTGTTAATAACCTCTCCGATGTTAACACTTCAAACTGTGACTTCCAGCGTTTTCTCCATTATATTCCACCCAGGATAGGCTATTTTAATTAATGCTTTCAGTGAATCAGAAACCGCAAGAGCCAAAATCTTGAACGCCACTCGTTTTGAAAGTGCGAAAAAAATCGCCATGACATTCCCCGGAGTTGTGTGTCATCTATCGTCAAAATGATACTCAGCATATTTGTTTTGCCAAAATATTGGCTAAAATAGCTGGCAAAATACCTCTGCAACATCGATAATACACAACATACAAAATCATGGTTCACTGTTGGTGAAAATAACGAAGAAACTAAGTGGCACCAAGCGTCCATCTTGAACCTTCGCTGATCAGCCAGTTCAGCGCTTTTTGCAACCGGATGTGACGTCTTATATCGTTGGAACATGGGTATACAAAAAAAGTGCCAGGCGCTATTGGAGTGTTCTCCCCCGCCCCTGATGGGTATACAGAAAAAGTGCCAGGCGCTATTGGAGAGTTCTCCCCCGCCCCTGATGGGTATACAGAAAAAGTGCCAGGCGCTATTGGAGTGTTCTCCCCCGCCCCTGATGGGTGTACAGAAAAAGTGCCAGGCGCTATTGGAGTGTTCTCCCCCGCCCCTGGTCAGGCCTAAAACATTCCTAAAATAACACAAAGGATGGCTATTCTGTGTAAACCAGTTCGTCCATTCCGAAAACGGATTACAGTTGAACCATGAGCTATAGGAAACATGGAGTTCGAATCGAAAGTTGTTTCAAGGAAACAGCGCTGAAAGATGTCGAAGCTTCAATAAAATTATCACGTTACCGTTAGTTCTGTTGTTCTGTGTCTATGATTTCTACATCATCTTCTGCAAATATCCCTGTTTCTCCCCGATTCTCTGCTGAAAATAAACCTCTCCTGTGAAGCCACTGGGTAGGAAGCACTTGGGCCGTTGCTAGGAGATTTGTGCAATTAGCCAATCGTAGGGCCGAAAAGACAATTGCTATTGTTTTTCAAATTCGTCTTTAGCTGGTAAGAGCAAAAATAACTTTCCAGTCCCCTGCTAGCAAACATATGTGAGAAAAAGTCGACTCTCCCCACAAGGCAAGAGTCGGAAACGGAAATAAAATTTTCTTGTCCGGTCTTTTCTGGGAAACTTTTAGGGAACAGTATTATATTGCATTTGCCGAAATTCGGAGCAGCTGTTGTCTCCCCGAAGAAGCTAGCAATCACAAAAACAACACATACATGTATTTGTTTGGCCGAAAACAAAAAGCATTAATTTTACCATAGAACACAAGTTGAAGGTTACATTCCGGGGACGAAAACAGAAGAAGCATTATTTTATAGCCGAGCGCCGAAAGCGAATTTTTTGTTTCGTCTCGCTCTCCGCGCTTGGCTAAATAAACGCTTGTAAAGTCTTGTAATGCAGGCTATCCGAACAGACAGTTTCACTGAAACCATCTGTTCTTGCAACTGTCAGACCTGCCAACCTCCAAAACGTGCAAATCTGGAGACCTTGCAAAAGAGCCCAGAAAAACCTGGAGATTGGGACCTCAAACCTGGAGATTTCCAAAATATGTGTAAAATGAAAATAAAAATGGTAGATTTCTTGTTTCAAGGTATTCTTTACCTTATTTGTGCTACCTATTGTATTCTTTTGCCGCATTTTTTGAAGTCAGTTTCTGTTTCGCTGTCGACGCGAGGCGCCAGTTTGAGTTAACTATTCACAGCTCTAGCTTCCCCAGAGACCTAAGCACACCTATATTGACCTATGGTTTCACGGGAATGAGGTCGGAATTGTACCCAGCTTTCCCTCAAACATTAGATGTGACAAATTTGGCCATTTTCAACACGGTTTTTCAATATTGCTTCATACTACCTGAATTGTTTGGAAAATTTCAAGATTTTCTGATTCACCGTGAGATCTGGAGGCCAAATCGTGAGACCGTGAGTTGATACCCCAAACCGTGAGTCTCACGGTGAAACCGTGAGAGTTGGCAGGTCTGAACTGTTGATATTAGGTAGGCGAATTGTCTTAGCTGGGGCAATTGTTTTTCCTCCCTCGTGGTTCACCCGTCGTTTCTTCGCTACAATCGTTCCCGGGAAAGCGGCTCTCAAAAGACTTAAAAAATTGTTTTTGTTTATGTCTCTGGCAATGTTCCTCGACCTTAACATGAAAATAAAGTGTTTGTAGGCTTCGTCCACACTAATTCCATGATTTCCCGGCTGATCGGAACAGTTTTCCTTCTCGACAACGCAAAATAATTCTCGCAATATAAAATGGACGTTGAGGTTTTGATCAGCGAGTACACAGGCTCGATTCGTTTCGAAAACGGGAAATAAACCCGAAAGTAAATATCTCCTTCAAACTGTAAGCGTAAACTAAAGCTAATAATCAAATACGAAAGAACTGGCCACTGATGCGATCTGGTTTTCAACTAAAAATGAATTTAAGTTTCGCAATTTGATTCTACTTTTTGAATCTCCGAGAAAACCCCTGAAAGAAGAACCAAGATAGAACCTAATTTGAATTGCAAATTTTAATCCGTTGCACGACGACCTTACATATATGGAAGTCCGTCGTGCAATGTTCTTACGAGCTCGTGACGATAGCCTGGCAAAGATAGCCTACCCACTCGCTTTAGGGGTTTTTGGTAAGCTGAGTAGAACTGGGACTGAGTGAATTTCAAAATGGCGGGCGGTTTAAGCATCTACCATCGAACTCAGCCGCTGAGAGAATCGGGGAGAAATAGGGATATTTGCAGAAGATGATGTAGAAATCAAAGACACAGAACAACAGAACTAACGGTAAGGTGATAATTTTATTGGAGTCTCGACATCTTTCAGCGCTGTTTCCTTGAAACAACTTTCGATTCGAACTCCATGTTTCCTATATGTAGCTCATGGTTGAACCCCGATTGCCTAGTTAAAGTTCCTGTGCGGCTTTTTCCAAGGCCTTCATGGTCAATCCTGTCTAGTGTTTACCCTCCTTAACTATATTTATTATTATTATTATTATTATTAATAATTCACTTCGGTGACGTATCCGAGGAAAGGCCTGACTTTTTCGCTCACTGCCACGTGACCCGAAACAGTTCGACCGCGGCGAAATACGGAGGCCTAGGAACCAGGCTTTCACGAAGACCCCGAGGAGGCCTGGGAGACACTTTCTGAAAAATAAACCATATATGGCAACTGACAGGAAGTGCGTTAGACAAGAGCTGTCCTGTTTGAGCGGAAGTCCTGGCGGCGTCAGTCACGTGATCATGGCGGGGATTTTCAGGTGAAAGTGTTTGGCGTTCAAAACTGATATTTGACAGTATTTCCACATAGTATCAGCCTTCTTCAGCGAGAAGTGTCTATTTTCTTATCACGTCAAGAACTGCTTCGTGACTCTAACACCATTTTCTGTGGGAAATGTCGCTGGAAGACCCATTCTTCGTTGTCAAGGAGTAAGTGAATCCGCCATCTTTACTTTAATTTGGTTTTCCCGCTGGGTATTTTGGTCAAGTCATTGAACGTAAACGCAAAACGAAACAAGTGCGGTCACTGCGTAAAGTATAACGTTTATGGTGTTGAGACTAAGCAATCTTTGTCGGCGTTTTCTCATTCCTGGGGTTTTGGGATCGATCTTGTCTGTACGCGTAGATTCATTCAGTGGCTCATGTCCTAAAATCGTCAAGTTACATGCTTTCAAGTGTCAAATGTTACAACGGACAGATCAACTGTTCTAATTGTTGTTGTACAGGTGGATGGGTTTATGTGTTCTTTTTACTTAACGTTTCTTTAATGATTTCGTGATAAATCCGGTCCGAAGCGATATTTTGTGAATAGCTACATAACTCTATTTGTGTGAAATGTTGTTGGTAGATGTAAATGAATTGTCAGTTTCTATGAATACTGTTTGATAGTCGCTCACTGAAGAAATAGTAATACTGTTGCTATTAGTAATAAATACACAAAATAGCACTTGAAGTGGAGGACCTTGGAGGATACTTGAACATCTTATGTGGTGCCACAGGTAACCAAAGCGTAATGTGAGAGTTTGTATGGAGCTGAAATTCGATCGAAAATAATCGGCGGTTTTCCGCCGAAAATACATTAAAATCGAAACAAAGTTTAAAAAACCTTACCTGTTGTGTGTTTGCTGTGTTTTTATCGCTTTTCCGAGCTTCCGGAGGCCGTTTTGGACGATTTTCGGCTTAACGGTCGATGCGACGACATGTCACGTACTAAAGACAGCTAAAGGTAGGAAAACGGGAATTCAAAATTGCCAACCGACACTCGAGGTCCCGATCAAAATACCCGCTAAAAATCGATTCAATCTAAAGTCAGCGCTTTAAAACCACAACACATTCCAAAAAGGATAAATCTCCTACCTTTCTATGTGATTCAATCGTCAATTAGTTTATCTCTCGAAGTACAGCCCTGCATTAAAAACGAACTAACTTTTTGACATCGCCGCCATCAAAGGCTTGTAAGGAAAAGAGGGTCAAAACTAACGGTCAAGCCTGGGACAAAGCGCCAAATTTCGCTCCACCGGGGGACGGCATGAGTGACTTCTATGTCGCCAAATGCCAAACTTACCCCCTCTCCCGTAAATCAAGTGTTGTACCGCTCAAATTTCGGCGGGAAATCGTGCGCGGGTCGCATTCAGGTATAAAACTTGACTTACCAGAGAGAGGGTGAGTTTGGCATTTGGCGACATAGAAGTCACTCAAGTCGTCCCCCGGTGGAGCGAAATTTGGCGCTTTGTCCCAGGCTTGACCGTTAGTTTTGACCCTCTTTTCCTTACAAGCCTTTGATGGCGGCGATGTCGAAAAGTTAGTTCGTTTTTAATGCAGGGCTGTACTTCGAGAGATAAACTAATTGACGATTGAATCACATAGAAAGGTAGGAGATTTATCCTTTTTGGAATGTGTTGTGGTTTTAAAGCGCTGACTTTAGATTGAATCGATTTTTAGCGGGTATTTTGATCGGGACCTCGAGTGTCGGTTGGCAATTTTGAATTCCCGTTTTCCTACCTTTAGCTGTCTTTAGTACGTGACATGTCGTCGCATCGACCGTTAAGCAGAAAATCGTCCAAAACGGCCTCCGGAAGCTCGGAAAAGCGATAAAAACACAGCAAACACACAACAGGTAAGGTTTTTTAAACTTTGTTTCGATTTTAATGTATTTTCGGCGGAAAACCGCCGATTATATTCGATCGAATTTCAGCTCCATACAAACTCTCACATTACGCTTTGGTTACCTGTGGTGGTGCCATTATTGGTTGAATTTTTATCTTGATTCATCATGTGAGGTCCCGATGTAAATTTGAACATGAAGTTCTTTAAAAGCATAGAGAACTGAGAGAACAAACACAGCAGATTCCTGAGCATCACTCTTTTGTACCAAGTTATCATAATTATGTGTAAGATCTTTAGAACAATTTCCACATAATTCATCAACTTTCATACTATCCCTAAAAACACAAACAGCAATCTTGAATGGAAGAGATTCAGAAAACTGCATGGACAATTAAGTGTTCTGTTGTTTGGAAACCTTGCCAGATTTTTCTCTCTCATTTCAAACCATTATAATTACACTTCATGATATTATACTGTGCAACTAGCATAAAACAGTCTGAATTCCCTCCCCCCCCCCCATTCTGGAATGTTGTTTGTAACCAGTGATATGCAAGATCTTGTCACTGCAAGATACTAAATTAGTACTAAATTAGGGGCTTCCATCTATCATGGAATGGTGCAAATATACTTAGGGCTTGGTCTGTGTTTTCGTAAACTGCTCAGTCAAGTTCCTTAGCATTTTGTTACTACAAAATCCAATAAATTACATCTAATGCTGACCCAAAAGGAAATTGTGAGATGGCATTTTGATTGGAAGAGCCAAAATTGGTTGTTTTATGACTCACTCAATGTTTGTCTACCTTTTGTCAGCAGAAACTCAACTCTGGTTAACTTAACTGGTTGGTTCTAACACAATCAACATTCCTGGAATATTTCCTTTGTTTACAGTATTATTGCAATATACTATTGAAAATAACCTGATATAATGTATTCCATCAAGGCTGTGCTCTTAGAAGAATCACAGGTAGCCCAAAGGCTGCCAACCTTAAAAGAATAAGTTTTTCTAGTCACCCGAAGACAGAAGATAATTGCCTGAGGCTCCTGGGCACAGTCCTGTCCATAAATGATAACTATCCTTTGAGTAATTCTCATCTCTCTCCCTTCTTAGAAAATAAATCAGATTCTAGATAAATGGCCCCTTAATTTGAGAAACTGATTTTAAAAAAATTGTCACCATTTTGTATTATTCAAGGAAATAACTTACAGTAACCTGGTAAATATAAATCAACAGTTTTTACAGTTATGAACTTGTTTTGAGAAGATGTAATTAAGTTTAATGTCATAATACTCTATATTTATTCTTCAGGGAAGTGCAAAAAGCAGTTAACAATGTGCAGACATTGTACAGGAGATGGCAAGAATTACTGGATAATCCTCGCACCGTTGGGAAAGATGAATATAACTGGACAACAAATGAACTCCGCAACAATCTCAGAAGTATTGAATGGGATTTAGAAGATCTGGATGAAACAGTTGGGATTGTTGAAGCAAACCCAAGGAAATTTAACATTGATATCACAGAGGTCAATCAACGGAAGCAATTCATAAAACAGACAAGAGATAATGTAAACAGTATCAAGGAACATATGAACAGTCCTGCTGCTAAAGCAAAAGTAGAGAACTCCTCAAGAGATGTGAGATGTCTTTTTGTTTTTCTTTTTATGATAATTATGCATCAGACAATCTTTGCTTACTTGTCCAACTTCACCTTCTTACAACAGAAAATTATTTTCTGTAAATGAAACATTGTTTTGACTATTGTATGTGGCATCAAGAAATCCATGAGTTTAAGCTGGAGTTACAGATTTTGAGTTAATTTTGAGTCAAGTTCAAGTTGAGTTTGAGAGTCTTGGATGATAATAAGCTGTGACCTTAACCCTCTCTGATAGATGATCGTTTAAGCTGTGCCTAACCCTAAATGCTAAACTATTAAATACTTAAATAAGTAGTTATTTATGATGACTCAAACCCCAGCTTGAATGAACTTGAACTCAGCTTGAACTTTGACCCCTACATACTCTGGTCCTGCTGCATACAACTAAAAAAAAAACATTATGGTTTGCTGTGGTGTAACATGTCATGTACCACGTGTGGTACTGTATGTTGTGTCATGTCATGTCACATGTATTATATGTTGTGTCATGCCATGCAAAGTTTTGTCACGTCCTCACATGTTACATTTTGTGTTTATTTAAGCTGAAGCCTTCAGCCTACATGTAAGCCTAAGTTGTACCACATAAATAATTATTGGCCCTAACCCTGTTCAACCATCCTCTGAGAAAAGGGTGCACATGACAGCTGCTGGAAAACAGAGGAAATAAATTGGATCAAAATCTACAGATCACAACCCACAAATGAGACCTGGTTTGGGCATTTCAACAAATAATAACAAATAGAAACATAATGCAAAAGAACTTAAGAAAGTGGATTTATGTCCTTGAAAAACCTTGAAAAGTGCTTGGATTTTTGGTCCAAAAGGGGCTGTAAGGAATCTTGTTATCAAACTGACTCTCTTATAATCTCAGTTCACATTGGTTATAAAATGCAGTAATAATATGTCACATTAGCAGTACTAACAATTATTGTTGGTACTGCCAGTGTGACACTTTCACAAGTACAATTTATTTTAGAATAACTAGATTTTTTGCAATGCGAGATAATCAAAGTACGTGTCATTGTTCTCCATAGGGTTGTGAAAAATGCCAAGGTGTCATTAATTATTCTGTTATTACAGGAGTCTGCTAGTCCCCTGTTACATAATAAGTCAAATCTCTCACCCTTTGTTACAACCATACAAATGATGTAATCCACAGCTAATCAAGAAATGCTACTGTTGTGGAAGCCTGAGCACAGAAAAAGTTTCATGTCTCACAAATTTAGAAAAAAAACCTTCATTGTATCCAGTCACAGACTGTTATAAAAAGATCTTCATCATGTTAATGCCCAAATTGATAACAAATTAGTCTTAATCCTTTAAGCCCTGTTATAAAAATGCAAATTCTCCTCACACCGTACTGTTCTCCATATATTTTTTATGGAACTAGTAAGAAGAATTTGTCTGAATATCAAGACACCTTATCCTTGGCGATCGCTTTCTTTATTTTCATCACTTGAATGTTTAAAAAAGTAGTTCTATGACCGAAAGAGAAATTTTATTTTTGTCACTGTTAGGGCTTTAAGGGTTAACCCCTTAATCCCCAGTCTCAGCATGTATATTCTCCTCACTGTTCTCCATATTTTTGTTATGGTGCTTGTTGGGAGAATTTGCTTGCTTTCATCACTGTTAGGGCTTAAAGGGTTTTAAAAAAGCGAGAGCAGCTTGAGTGTAAGTTGTCTGTGGTGTAATTATTTTTTCTGTATGTAAGTGTTTTTCTGGAAGTTTATTATGTTATGTGCTTATTTATTATTTTCCTTCTGCTTTAAGGCACTGTTAGGAAGAAGAAATGATAAACCTAAAGATAGATACTCCAGGCTGGACAAAGAGCTTGAAAACTCAAATCAAGCATTCATCACTGACCAACAGCAACAACAAGAGGTAATACTAAAATGAAAGACTGATAGCTGCAATTATTTATTAATTGTTAAGGAAAAATGTACAAAAATAATAAGTTACAGTAAAAACCCCAGGACTGTGAATAAACATCTATGGGACTACAAGCGAGTGTCTGTGGATGAGGTTGGCAGAGGTTTGGCTGTATTTTAATTACTGTATTAAAGCTGCTAGTGCAGACTTGTGTATAATTTCTACTCACATGGGTGCTGGGAGGCACAAGGAATTAGGTTTACCACTTGAGATGCAGAGAAGGGCCACTGTAAAGAAGGTTAGGTTCCTGGACAGAGGCAGTGAAAGCTGCAGATGACAGAACACCTTGGAGATGGCAGGTATGCAGCCCAGTTTTCCATGAGGAGAAATAAGTGACGATGATACCTGAAGAGAATTGGATGGTGGTGGTGATGATGATGTTGATGATGATGATGAGGATGATTGTTATTGTTAATTACAAGTTGCCAGGAGAGTTACAGATACGGTGAAACCTGTATTAACCCTTTCAGTCCCGAGAGTGCCTAAATCAAAATTCAAGACAAATCTCAAATTTAATTTTGAAAAAAACTGAAATATAAATAGTATCATGTGAAAGTACTGCTGACAAGGTTTCATTTGAATGGTCACATCATAGGATTTCGTCCACAGACTCAAAAGATAGAATCATCTTAATCTCTCCATAACTGGCTCTGGGAGTAAAAGGGTTAAGCGTACACTCGTGGGACTCTCGAAAAATACAGGTTTGTTTTACAGAAAATATGGGAAGAAATGTCTGGAACTCACTAGCACTCGTGTCCATGTAATACAGGGTGTCTTCTTTATATGGCGTCCGCTTAATACAGGTTTCACTTTTGGTTGTATGATCATACTACCATACAAGTTGCTTTGGTTAACCCACATGTGGTATTTGTTCTTTCCTTGCTTTAAGTTGTTGATACGAGCACAAGATGAACAGATAGATATGGTTGGACACAGTGTTGGGGTACTGAAAACCATGGGAAAGAAAATTGGAGATGAAATTGAAGAACAAAATTTGTAAGTTACCATGTGAAAAAAGTAGATAATTTTAAAAATAAATAAATAAATAAAAATCTATGAACACTTTTACTTGGCTTTGAATGTGAGTTCAAGCCACAGAAAAAGTAAATAAGCAGCTAGTGACTAAGCCAGTTGACAATTTTTTTTTTGCAAACATTTTAGCCTCTTATTTCTCTGTAGCATTTCAGAGTGAAATTTAAGTCTGCAAGGCTATCAGGTTATCAGTTTGTTTGTTTTTGCAGAGTCCTCTCAATCACAGCCTAGAGCTGGTAAAACTGACCACTTGGTTCACACTGTAAATCTTTTTTTTTTTGTAAGATGGGTGTAAGCATTGAGTTTGGCCAAAATTGAAAAAAAAAAGATATGTTGCTTTCAAAGTTGTCTACTTCTATGTATGTGCAGATGAGATCTCATGAGATTTTTGCCCTTTTTTCATGGCAGTGCTTTAAGAACAACAAAACGACTGCAGTCTTTATTGCCATGGTGAAATTGTTAGAAATGAGTTTACAAGCTCCTCACCCCCCAAAAAATACAGTGATATTCTTAGTCAAAATGATAATAAGAGTCTCCAGGAGCTGACAAGACTTCAAACTCTTACTGATATCCGGCCTGAAATTCTCACACTCTCTTGGCAGCTCTTTGGTTTTGTCATCAAATTTGAACTGGTACAAATGTGTTTTTAGCCATCTACTTCATCCTGATTTTACAGTGAAATGCTTAGGAGAACTGTATCAGACTGCTGTCTTCTTTGGTTAGCTATGACAACTTCAAAAGTTATTGAAACCGGGCTGCCTTATTTGGCAGACCTGACAAAAGTCAGCAATAGACAAAACCTCTCTTTAAACTCAAACTTCAAATGTATGTGTCACTCATCATTGTTTGGCCTGGCTGACAGTGGATGCTGGTTCTGAACGCTTGTCCAACTCTTGGGCACTTGTGTTCTTGTTTAGCCAAAGGGAATTATACTAAACTCATCCACATAGGCAAATGTGGGTAACTTTTGCACATTTTTAAGCATGTTTCTTTGAGAGCTGATTTTGGGTACTATCACCTCTTCTCCTTAAGGACGCCACCTCCTAATACAGATGTATTTTGCAGAGGATATGACTATGGGGAAAAAGTAGATCTTAGCCAGGGTTATTGGAATCCAAAAAGAAAAATATGGGTAAACATGCATTTTACAGGGATAATTAATCAACCATAATTCTTAAAAGTGTTAAAATACAAAGAATGTATGGCAATTTCTTTCCAAATTTAAGTTCAATAATCTCTGAAAAATGCATGGTTACCCCCAGTTTTCCTTTTGGATTCCAATAGCCCTTGCTTAGATCTGCTTTTTCCACATAGCTTTAAACCTCGCAAAAATATTGTTGCATTAGTGGGCAAATTCCTTAAGAAACCCGAATATCCCGAGATGCGCAGAACGTGTGCGCAGTAACAAAAGGAGGCACCGTCCTTAAACATAATATTATGGTTAAGTCTATTTCATGCCCTGTTGTATCTTCTTAATCTTTCAGAATGTTAGATGATTTTGGACATGAATTAGAAATGACAGACTCCAAGTTACAACAAACGGTTCTCAAAGTTGAAAAAGTTCTGAGATTGTCTGATGGTAAGAAGCATTTTGTTTTGAAAATTGTCAAGTAAAGTTATAATTTAAACTTCTCCTCACAGAGAGTTGTGTGAACCTTCAATTAACAGTCTGTCTTGTACTACTGTTGCCAAGTACTACTTTGTTCATTTCCTGTTGTGTAACATTTCTCAAAGTTGGTTTTGTTGGTTTCCTTGCAGATAAGAGGCAAACCTGTGTACTGGTGACATTAATTGTAATCATGATAGTTGTCATCATTTTGTTTGTTGCACTATAAAGACATTCACATTATATTAATGTTCACATCAATATAATACAGGGATCAACGAGTATGGCAACTGCCATATGATAGAGCATCTTCTTTCTGTTCATGTGATACGATAGATTCTGTTTCGTATGATAGAGCGTCATTCTTTCTGTTGATTTTCTGTTGTACCCATGAACAGGACAGATGAGGGATTTGGACAGCCAATTGTTCTTAAGTGATCAGAGTCTGTACAACTTATTGAACACATTAATTTTTCTGACAGTTTTGAGTTTTGACTTCAACCCCCCTCATTATTATTATGTCTTAACCGTTTAAGCCCCAATATCAACACGCACGTTCTCATCACTGTTCTCCATACATTTGTTAAGGTACTAATTTGGAGAATTTGCATAAACATCAAGACATTTCATATTTGGTGATCACCCTCTTTATTCTCATTTCCTGTATGTTTGATGAAGCAGTGATATTGAAAGGAGAAATTAGATGCTTGTCAAATTTCTTGCTAATTAGATTAGCTGTCATGCAGGTCACGTAAGGGCAGTTTCTGGGGTCCTCTTCCCTCACCTGTCATGTGCCTTAACCCTTAAAGCCCTGATATAAAAATGCATATTCTCCTTACTGTTCTCCATACATTTCTTATGGGACTAGTAAGGAGAATTTTTCTAAATATCAAGACATTTTGTCCTTAGTGATCATTTCCTTTATTCTCCTCACTTGAATGTTTGGACAAGTAGTGATAATATAAAGAGAAATTTCATTTTCATCACCATTAGGGCTTAAAGGGTTGAGTTTGTTATTAATTTTATAGTCAGAGAAACATTTTTTTAATACTTTATTAACAGTTAAGCACACTGAACATTACATAAATTTGTTACAAGGCAATATTACTAAGTTAACAAATAATACATAAGTTACATTGAATAGGTTACTAATAATTTATTTTAGAAATTCTGGGGCTGGGGAGTATGTTTAGTTGGGTTCCAGTTGCTCCGCATGTTGAGAGATACAATTTTACAGTTTTTGTTGGCACCTGTAACCATACATAGTCAGAGAAACATGATGAGGGCTGAGTTGTTTGACAGCTGATAATATGAATCCAGGATTAAATGCTAGCCAAGGGTTGGTTTTCTTTCTTTCTCCTTTTTTAAAAGCTTATTTTACTTTGAAGTTGATAGCCTGCATGCTGACGTCTCCTATTTCCTCTGCTTCAAAGGAAACAAGAGACGTCTGCATGCAGGTTATGAAGTCGAGAGAACAGAATAGTAAATGACAAAATAGTCATTGAGGGAGACACAGTGATGTAGTGGTTAGTGCATTGAGCTTTGAACAAAAGCTCAGAATGTCGGTGGTTTGATGACTAGTTCATTTGTTGTGTCTTGTTGTTTCCTTGGACAAGAAACTTTAACCCACATTGTCCCTCCATGTCACTCCATGTGATGGACTAGCATCTCATCCAGAGGGTAGTAGTAATATTCCCGGTGACTCCTCTGTACAGGAAGTAGTCTGCATAGCAGGCGTAAGCGGGGAAGGGGTAGGGAAGGGAGAGAGTGGGAGGAAAAATGAGGAAGTGAAGTTAAGTACTGGCCATCTGGACCAAATTTTGCCCAAGTGTACTTTTACCTTCATTAAAAAGTTACAACTGAACTCAAAGAGGTCTTCTTGAATGCTTTATTGGGTGAATACAGAGGGACAGCTATGCATGAACTGAATACATGGTCCAAATATGCTAGGCACTAGTCCTGGGTGGGTGTAGCAATTGTTTGAACAACTGGGCCAAGAAGGTCATATTTGCCCCTAAGGTAATTTATATGATATGTACAGTAACATAATGCAGTTGTTGCTTGCACACGTATTTGATTCTTGTTCTTACAGCTTTTGCCACGTAATCTTGTAAGTTTAAGTTCTTTTAGATAATACAGCTTTTTGATTCTGTTAACCCCTTAATCCCCAGTCTCGGCATGTATATTCTCCTCACTGTTCTCCTCATTTTTCTTATGGTACTAGATGGGAGAATTTGCTGAACCCTTTAAGCCCTAAGCCCCGATTAAAAGGAAAGTTCTCTTTACATGATCACTACTTGTTTGAATGTTCAAGTGACAAGAACAAAGGAAGTGATCACTGATGATAGGATGTCTTGATATTTATACAAATTCTCCTTACTAATTTCATAAGAAATGTATGGAGATCAGTAATGAGAATATGCATTTTTATATCAGGGTTTAAGGGGTTAATCATCGACATTTCATCTTTGGTGATTATTTCCTTTATTCTCGTGACCTGCATGTTTTGAGTAGTGACATTAATTGAAAGGAGAAATTAAATGCTTGTCGCCATTTGGGCTTAAAAGGGTTAAGGAAAAGTCATGGATTTTAATAATAGCTTTCCAGGCCTGTAAAAGTTAACTAAAGCTACCAAGTCAGGAAATTTTGGATTTTTTTTTTCCAAAATGAACGGTAACAAAAGGAATATTAGATAGTGAGAAATGGAATTTTGTTCTTTGTTTAACCTTACCAGATTTCAGGCCTTACTTTTTTATGAAATATGTTTAAAATGTAAGGGAACAATCTAAATGATGAAATAGGACCATGTTTTATGGTAACCTCTGAAAATGGGGAAAACATTTGAATTGCTTAGTGGAAAAGGCGCACCATGTATCCTCCAAATAACAGCATTCACTTGAACAATCTGTGCAAAAATTAACTGACAACAAAATTTTCACTTGAGCCCTCTTTGCACCGAGATTGTCAGTTGAGAAAGTATTGATTTTGTGATCTAAAATCGTTGAAGAAGAGATGAAAAAGTTTGCTAGGGCGATTTTACTTCACCTATGAAGCAATTCACTATTACTCGAAAAAATTTAGAAAGTTTATCAGGGTGAGTTTACATGTCCTATAAAAATTCACCTATACTCGACAAAAAAGATGATTTTGTAATCTTAAGTCGTTGTAGGGGAGATAAAGAGTTGGCTAGGGGGACTTCACTTAACCTGTGAAACAATTCATTGTTACTCGACAGAAAACGCGAGTTAGACGAGCTCAAAGCCAATGAGACGTGCAGCGCCAAGTTGGCTTTGAGCTAACGTGTGGTGGAATAATTGTTTTATCTTACAGACAAACGTCTGGATTACAAATGATGTTATCTTACCAAATCAAACTTTTCTCGGTGTTAAAAGAAGCATTTTTTTTTCATGGAAAAACGGTCTTTTCTTTGATTTAAAAAGTGCAAACGATATTTGAATAAAAATTATAAAAATTGCTTGCCCTATCTCCACGGCGTACAGTGTGTCTTGTGTGATTTTCAGGTGACGTATCTTTTTTATACCTTCCAATGTAAGTGTAATAAACTATCTATCTATCATCTATGTGTATTCTTTAACTTTAAGAAACGGAACAAGACCCCATCCGCGAGCAGTATTTACCAGAGCGTAGACTGAAGGGTACACGACTCTGTTCTTATAACATGGGACTATTATCGAATTGATTAGTTTCGGTGTAGTTGATGCAAGAGAGGACGCCCCTTTCTTGGTTGATTTAAGGTGAATTGGCCGCCATAAAGGGATTCAAAAACCGACGTTTCGAGCGTCAGCCCACATAAGAAATAAATAAATAAATAATAACTAATAACTTAATTGAGCATTCCCCGTGAGACTTTTTAGGGACAATGAACGAAATAATCCGAATAAACGTAGTAGCTTTAAGAACCCCGACTGGCGGGAGGCAGACTAGCCTGAGAAACAACCGACGTTTCGCGAGGTCGCCACTTGAGCCCTCGCAAAACGACGTCTGAGTAACAAGCGCAAAAATTCCATACTGATTACGCGTCACTACCCAGATCTAGGTAGTGCTTCTGATTGGTTGAAACGAAATTCCCTCGCGTTTCAGCCAATCAGAAGCGTGACTGAAGAGGGTTAACTCTGGTCTACCGAGAACACCTTCAGCTGGTGCTCAGAAAGGGACTTGAACCCGGGACCTTCGGATTTCAAGTCCGGTGCCGTAACCACTCGGCCACGCTGCCTCCTGGCTTCAACGGAGCGAAGTGGGTTGAGTGTAACCAGAAACTCATAAGGAGTTGAAAAGTCCTTAAGGTCGGCACACACAAGGGGACTAGTCCCTGCGACTGGTCCCCTGTAGTGTGTACACGAAGGAAATAGTTGCGGGGACAAGTCCCTTGAAAAAATAAATTTAGGGCGCTTTAACTGAAATTCGTCGAAATGTGGAGACGAAAAATAAAGCGATTCTCAACAGTGAAACTGAATTTACTAGATTAACCACAAAACATTAAAATAAATCAACTGCAAACCGGTTCATACCTCGTGCGGTCTATCAGTGTTTGTCATTTGCAATTTCGATAAAGTTTTTTCTCCAGTGTCCTATATTGCTGGTACAGAAGCGTAAAAAGACAACTGTTCGACCAAGACTCCCAATACAGACAAGGTCAACTAGAAAAAGAAGTAAAAGATCCGATGAAATATTTTCATTTGGTCGCAGGGACTTGTCCCTCGAACAGTACACACGAAGGGACCAAGCACAGTTTGTGGGACTAGTCCCCGGGACTGGTCCCACGAATTCAAACAAGTTTGAATTCGTGGGACTGGTCGCGTCCCTGCGACTACATTTTTTGACTAAAATGGGTAGTGCACACGAAGGGAATTGGTCCCCGGGACTAGTCGCAGGGACCAGTCGCAGGGACTAGTCCCCTCGTGTGTGCCGACCTTTATGAGTTTCTGGTGTAACATATAATATATATGGGAGGCAGGGGCCACTCTAATGGTAGCTGAATGAAATGCGTTCGTTTATTTCGTAGGGCTTAAAGGGTACTGTTCTAAAAGATATATTTAATTCAGTTTTTGTTTTCGTTTTAAAAGGCTTTCCGTGTTGCCGCAAAGCCTCACGTGCAGAGTTGAATGGTTGGGGAGATTAACGTGTGGGGCAACTGGTTTATACCTTGGGGTATAAACCTTTTCCAAGCCTTGGCGAGTTAATTGGGTTCTAGGTGTCTGTCATTTCTGTTCTGTTGTTGTTGTTTTGCGCAGATAACATAAGAAGAGAACCAAGTGAAAAGGTCAATGATTTTAACAGATCGCTCGGTTTCCTGAAATTTTGTCTGCGTTGCAAATAGAAGGATTGATTTATTATTTCCTTAGTTCTGAGCGCACTTTTAATTAGAAAGTTTCCTAATTTTTTTTTTTCGGGTTGGAAAAACATATGTAAAGGTTTTGAGAAACTAATCCTGTCACGGGAGCATTTCGAAGCAATTAAAGATGCTTCAAATTTTGCTTTTGGTAGCATGGTTGTTATGTGAAAAGCTAGGGTGAAGGGAGGTCCCTTTTCCTGTTTTTAAAAAACGTTTGCAGCGCTGGATCAACCTTATGAGCGCGCTGTTGACGTGTGTTGATAACAGAGTCGGGGTACCCAGGTCCTTGAAGGACTGGAACATTTCTATGTAAGTAACAACACCGTTTAAAATATGTTGAACGACTCTGCACCGTGTGCTTTATGCAAGGAGCAAGGCCGCCAGTTAACAGACGGCGAGCTTGTATCTTCGTTCACCGGCTTGCAAGCCTCTTGTGCCGGTAAGTTATAGACTCTTTACTCTCCACGCTGGACTTTGCTGCTTGCATGAGGTTCAGTCACGGGAGACCCAAACTAGACAGCCTGTTTGCAAACTGAAAGGCAGGGCAGCGCTTTTTGTGGCGATCGATATGAAAAGTGCGGAACACTCAGCGCGGGACACTAGTCGTGCCTGTGGGACGAGCGAATCAAGTTCCCTGCGCGCGCTACCGGAAGACATTACAGTAACGTCTCTCGGTTTCTGTCAAAAACTTGCTTGCAGTGGATTATGTTGAAAAGCTTTTAATACTGGCTATCTCAAACCCTTATTTTCACAAGTGTTCATTTACTGAAATTATGAATATATGAAATTCATATATTTGAACTGCGGAATGAAGAATTAAATGTAAACGTAAAGAAGATCCTCGCAGTTATTAACGCAACTTATGCAGTTGCGAAAAGAAAGCCTGAAAAAATCAGGCTTGCCGGGATTCGAACCCTGACCTCTGCGATACCGGTGCAGCGCAACTGCATAAGTTGTGTTAATAACTTCGAGGATCTTCTTTACATTTAATTGATCATTTACTTTTAATATTGTTTAGGCATTTAGTAGCATTCGAGGCCCGGATGAGTTGACTAGATCGCTAATATAAACTGTTATGATAGTAGTAGACGCATTAATTAAAATCGGAAAATAACAACGTTTAGGAAGTGTTAACAAAAATAAAATGAAATTAACGCAAATTTGCTTTTAAAGGATCGCGCGCAACATCGTTGTTTATCAGCCAGACAATGGTAGTTAAGCCAATCATATTCGGGGATTCGGCTGGTGTTTCCAGAGCTTTTCTCGTTTTCTCATTCGTACCACATGGAAAGCGGTTTCTCTAGGTTGTCGAAGGATTGCTGCATCAAAATCGAGGTAAGACATTAAGGGTAAATATTTGAAACGAACTTTAAACAGGGTATAACGAAACCGTGGCTAAAGTGGAAATTAAACTGGTCAACCCGAAGGTGTTATCGTCATCATGGCCAAAAGCTAATTCATAAGGTCTGAGTAGTTTAAGGTGACTCGATTGGTTTTACTTAGTCCTAGCGTTTACATGAGCGGTCCTATGTGTTATTTTTACAAAACCAGACCAACAGCACTAAAAATAACGTTACCCACCGGCTTGTTGAATGGCCACCAATCACCGTCTCTTTCAAGTTCCGAACATTTTCGCGAACACTGGCTTTTTACATGCCGCTTCAGCGACAAGAAACCCGTCGCAAAGCGCCGGCCCGCTCTACCTTCTGTTGTTCGGGTGAAAAGACTTAATTATTAGCAGAACCGGTATACAGTAGGTAGAATCTCGATAACTCCACCATCCTGCTTTAATTCGCTTACATGAACCAAAAACAGTCTCTCTGCATCACTGCATGGCACTCTCACAGCAGTACTTTCGCTAGAACTCAAACATTTTTGTCGAACTGGAAACAATCCGGCTCAAATTCGAACTTTCGCTGAAACACAAACAATTTTGACTTGACGGGCGTCTGACGGCACACTGTGAAATCAGAAAAAAAAGGAAAAACATAAATAAATAGAGCATATTACCCGTTACCCATGGTAACCATTACCATTACAATTACCTCGACTAGTACGCTTTTGATCATTCATATGTTAAAAGGCGCTATGGCAAATTAATAAATTATTATTATTATTATTATTATTATTATTATTACTATTATGATTATTATTATTACTATTAGTCCAAAACAGTTCCAGTTTTTCCGCAATGCGTGATTCAAGAAGAATGTGTGACATAGACAATGCGATGATTATTGAACAGATTTGTTTACTTTGCGTTTCAATTATGAGTCAATTATCTTTCGATTGTGGTTTTCTTTCAATGACACTTTATGAATACCTCTTTTTCGTGTTTTAAGAATGGAATGTTTAGGTTTAGGTTTCAGTTGTGATTAGCACCGTTCTCACGAACATCGACCGAACATTTGATTTGTAATAGTTCTTCCAAGCTAGAGAGATCCACTCTTCAGGTACAATGTTATTTTTTCTTTCGTTTCTTCCTTTCATTTGTTTGTAATTTTGTTATATATTTTCCATGCTTATAACTTCGTCAAGCTTAGACTTAAGTAGCAATTTTAGTACAATGTAAGCAACCTTTGTTTTGCAGAATCTTTCAAAGAGTATTAAAGAAATCTCAAAGGCTTGATGCGTTTGTCACCTTCTGTACTAATTATTATTATTATTATTATTATTATTATTATTATTATTATTATTATTATTATTATTATTATTATATTCCCATTGCTGAGATGACTAAAAAGTAGAAAACGTTCGGTGTTTCAACGGTTTCAGCGGTTTTAGACTTAAATATTTCACCAGACTGAAAAGAAAAAGGATCTCTGGAACGATTCATTTTGACCTAGTGGAGTAATACTAGCCTACGCACGAACGCCCAATTTTCTTCTTCTTCAGCTTCGTGTCTTAAATTGTGCAGAACACAAGGTAACTTGGGCCGGCCAGAATAACTTGATTCACCAGATTTTTTACACGCTCAGTGATAAAATTGCGGTCTTAGACATCCTTTCAAAAATCGTTTAATAAATCATTTCAGCTAAAGCACATTTTTCTGCTTAGTCATTGACAGTATAATTACTTACACTCTATTTTTTTACTGAAGAATGTTGTTTTTCTGGCCAGGCTGAATATTCTTATTTTGCTGCCGATTTTAGGCCGGAAATATTCTTGTATTATTCTTAAATTATAGTTCATTTCTTTTGTGCTGTATACTGTACATATGTATTACATGTACGGTTCATCGAACTGTCATTAGATCGAATATTTGGCTATAGCTAGTGCAGGTTTTTTGGTTTTGTTGGCTAGTTTTGCCGTTTAGAGAAAGGAATAATTTTATACGGTTATGTTAAAAACAAATAATTGTATTGAATTTACAGATTTTCAACACACAAAATTATATCCTTATTATATAAGCCTCGGGTTTATTCTTAAAATATTCTTAAAATTTCGCAAATTTCAGCCTCGATATTCTTATAAAATATATTCTTCTAAAAAAAAGAGTGTAGTTCACATACACTAGGTCATAGAGATTGAACTTTCCTTATTTCGTGTTCAGGGACGTCAAACTTTGTAGAATCTGGAATGTATTACAGAATAATTGAAATAAACTTTTGGTTGGCTGCTGATGCAGCCGGTTTTGACTACCAAGGAACTTAAAGTTTGGAGGCGTTTTTAATTTGTCATTAAGCGCAAGGACAGTTTGAATATGGCTTCCTCCATTGTTTGCATCTGACCACGCTCAACACGCATTTAATTTTTTTTTCCTGCTCAGTAATAAGCCCCACGAAATGACGAAAGAACCCGTAGAACCAGAAGCAGAAAGCAGATAATATTTCAGTGCAGACTTCCAGGTTCCCAAGATTGCTTAATAAGCCGAAAACATTAGACGCACTAAAAAAATGAAACGAACTAAAAGATTTAGGTTTATTGATAGGGCTATACAATACAAATTGTCCTGCGGTTTATATAGCTCCAATAGTCAATAAAGCTATGTACCAATCAGCGTCTGATCTCGTGGAAAAAAGCAAGGTGTTATCTCTCACGACCTTCAAACATTCCCGGCTTGGCTATTTGAACGTTTTTAGCGCCGGACCAAAATGGGTTACGTTCAAGGTTCAGAAGTGGTAGTCATGATAATTCTATTAGTTTTGTGGGGCTTGTTTTGAGCACTTACCGTAGTTTGACGTGGCACCGAGGGGGCGGGAGGCGTGATAATGACACCGCCATTAGGGTAAAGGTCAGTCTGTCAGGAGTTTAATAATTTGTTGCACGCGTGTGAGAAGAGAGCAATTTCAGGGACGCACGACGCAAAAAAAACAAAACAAGTGAAAGTAACAGATTTTGTCTTCTTTTTCCTTATGTACATTATGTTGTCGTTTATTGTAGTGGTTGTATTATTTTAGTGTTACTGCTACAGAAAGAAAAACTGAATATCATATAGAAGATTGAGGAGAACTGGAAGTTTACGTCCTTTATTGACCCATGGAAAGTTAAAGAAAATAACTAACAAACAACATGGAAATCAGCGACATTTTCACCGGACTACGAATGAAGCTGTGAATATGGAGACCAAAAATGCGCAATAGGTGGTCTCAGCTTGTACATAGTGTTTCGACACTTTACATAAATTTACCCCCCATAACGAAAAGTTTTTAAAATGGTTTATTAGTGTTCTACACGAGTGAACACGGCCTATATCGAAAAAGTTGAGAGTTGAGGTGAATAATTTCAGCAAAACCAAAGCAGAACTCAGTCGGAGATACAGTCTATTTTTGGGTATTAAAAATTATCATAGATCGAAAGTGAAGTATGATTGGTTGGTTTTGAATAAGTAATCGTTGATCATTGAAAATGACGTCAGAAGCATTCTTAGCCAAAATTCTTCTAACGAATTTTCTGTCTCAAATATCAGTCTTAGTTTAGCTCAGCGGGTCAGAAGGCACCTTTGATTTTGTCTGGAGATTTGTGGAGCGATTTTCACGGAAGATCGCGATTTTTGGTTTACAGAACAAGCTGAATTCGCTGAAAAATGGCAACAAAGGAGAATGTGTACAGATCGGAGGCTTCTCTGAAGGAAGCAGTCCAGTCCACGGAACGTATCGGAAATCCACTGCGAATTTCAGGTGTTCACAGTTTTGATGTCTCGCCACAAAATTATGCAAAGGATGTTCCGAACGTTTACTCACCACAGAGACAGATTAATCCTGTCTTGTCATCAGCACACAGCCACAGAAATGGATTTTCAAAAAGTATGATTGACCTTCCTTCGTCGCGGAACCTTTATCGTAAAAGCGTGATGTTCGAGGATGATCTCTTTGAGCACAAAGAGATGTTACAGCGAGCTCGGAATCGCTTCAAAGAACTGGAACTCAAGTACCCTGAAATCTTTAAGAATTCTAGAACTTCTTTGGTGTCCTCTTCTGGTTCGAACAGGCATTCTGGAAGCTTTGATCGCTCGGAGTCGCTCGAACTGAAATCAGTGGAGCGTCAAGATATACAAACAGCGAAAACAGATACATTACAAGTGCTACGAAGTGGAGTAAGCGATCAAAACTCCACCGCTGTCACTATATCAAGACGAAGACCACCGCCTCTCTCGGTCGCCATGAAACTCCATAACCTTGAGGATAGTTGCGATAGCGCCTTCGATGAAACCGACCACGATCGCGAGTCGGTGTACTTAAAAACGTCCCACGAACCGACGCCACCGGCTTTCGGCAACAAACATTTTCTCTATCCAGGAGAGAGCGTAGAATCGGACAAGGATAGTGGAATATCAACCGATCGCCCTTGTACTCCGAATTCGAGACCTGCTGGACCAATACGAGGCATAGATCAAGAGTTAAGAGGCACGCAAACGCTTCCTGCGAAATCGAAAAGTTTGACAGCGTTGTCGTCGAGGAGGATTTCCCTAGAGTATCCAGCCTCCTATTCTGACAGCACCAAGAGGCAGAGAGTAGATCGGCGAGGAATTCTAAAATCTGTGGCTTACAGAAATCAAGAAATCAAAGCCGAAAGTCTGGACATCCCCTCGACTGTAACCAGTCCTACTTTCTACCAAGGGAGACAAAGTCGGAGTGCATCTTTGTCTGGCAACGTTCGAAGGGGTGAGTTTTTGGCGAAACTTTGTTATTGGTTTTACACGACCTTCGCACCTTTTCATGTCATTTTTTACACGGTGTTTATTTATGCGGTGTAGATTAGAGGGGTTTGATTTCCTCCCCGCAAATTTTAAATGTCCTTAGATAACGCGGAAGATTGAATATTTCACAGCATATTAAAGATATCCTGTGGCATAGCATTCAAGATATGATTCTGGAACGGTTTTCGGTGGTTTTCGGTGCAGTCGATTCGCGGACAGTCGATTCGCTAAAACTGTCTAGTGGTTAAGTTTACGGCTTTCTAGGATACAAAACATATTGAAGATTACGAGAGTTAGCATTCGGGATTGGTTTAGACGTTGATTTACAGTGGTTTAGTGTTTGTTTGGGTTTATTGTGTACGTTAACAAACGGTGGGTTTAAACTGTAGCAAAGCGACTTCGTTTCAACACAACTTTGTAACTTTTGCACACCTTATTTTGAAGACGGTTCGCACAACAAAAATGACTGAAAAAGACTTCTCTGTTGTATTTCTAGCTATTGCTTCCTAGCTTGATTAAGAAAGAAATTATTTTAATATATTTTTTAACTCGATCTACAGGAACAATTATCATTTGCTAACGTGCAGCGAGTTAAGTAAGTGAATACAGCATGAAGTGAAACCAAATGATTCACTTTCAGATCTATTTCTGTTTTTATTTCGTGTGCTATTTTTGAAATGCTGTTCTCAGAAGCGTCAAACCACAATATTTAGGGAAAATCTCGCTCGGAGGCATCCTCAAACCAGGAAGCGCAATAGAAAAGATGTTTTACGAATTTTAATAGTTCCCCAATTAATCCATCAACGCGGCTATATTTCCTGGTAATCGTGAGATTTTCTGACAGAGAAATATTTAAGTCTTGTCATGTTACACAGCCAAATATGAGATTTTTTATGGACAGTAAAACGTATTTCTTTCAGCAGCTTGTTTTTATGTCTTTGCCTTAGATATGTTTTATTTTTGAAACGATCGCAATGTACTTTTGCCATCTTCCGGCAATATTCAAATCTTCGCTCGTTTCCGCTGAATGACGTAAAACTAATGTTTTCTTTTTATTATATGTCGTTCTAAAAATACTTAAATTCAACTCAAAATAGCTAAGAACATGTATGTCGGTTGCATGAGATTTTTTATCATAAGTGAGCGGAGTTTCTTTGCTTTTCAGATGAAAGCCTTTATAATTTCCGTGCGCTTGCTTGTTTTTCGGCATGTGCGGCGCGTATTAAATACAGTCAAAGAGCAATTACTAACCTATAGATGGCCAATCTTCTTATCGTATGTTTATTCAATGATTGTACCTAAAGTTGTATAAAATTAATCGTGGAGTAAAAAATGTGTTGATATATTGTGGGGCAAAGAGCACTCGGTCCTGGTGCTTATTCGCTAAAGAAAACATTTAGGGAACGGGTTTACCCGATTGGCCGAGTGTTTTTGCTAAAGTGCTACTTTTGGTCGTAGCATATATTTGCGGAGTGCCGGCTTTTAGCCTGCTGTCAATGAAACAAAATTGCCTCAACATTAATTTCATCTAAATTAGACCAAAGGCGAGATTTTTTGCTGTCTGTATTTGCGTTGTCAGTTTTCGTCGAAATTGCTGTGAATCAATGAATTCTAGAATGCTTAAAGCCTCCATAGTACATATATATTTCTGGCGAGATACATTTCCGCTGACGCACAACTTTGATTGTTTAGGTAAATATTTTACTTATCTACCCTTAAAATATCTCTGCTTACGTACTTCAGTTATTTTTGGAACGAGCAGTTCAGGATGCAAGTAGTAGAAAGTTGGGACCAAAACGTACTGGAAATTAAATCACATATTTCCATTTCATTTCCATAAATAGCTAAGTGATTTTTTTTCCTGAAGTTTTTGAGTGAAGTGAATTAAAAGGTATTATAATAATATTGAAATGAATTATTGATAAGTCATTTGCAATTTAAATTTGCGTTTGGTCGGAGCTGGTGCCAAAAAGCTGCAGTTTTTTGAGAAATCAAAGCAATTATGGTAAGCTTAAGGAAGTTTTGTCTTTGATGAAGCACATTTTTAAAATTGTTGGCATAAAAAAAGGACAAAAATAAGTTGCGAGCTCGACAAGTACCTTTCTGGTGCTCAGGCAATAAAAATGAAAAATCAGTTACATTTGTGACTATTTTTAGTCATTTTAGATTTGTTTGTGTCAGAACCAATCACCCCATTGACATTTGTGCCAGAGAAATTTAATAATCAATTTGCAGTGCCAAAGATATAATTTCAGATTTTTACCCTTAGGAAAAAATCTGTAGTTGCAGTGAAACAAATTATTGTGGGTTAGCTGAAGAAAGACATTCCAAAGTGTTTGAATCTTTCCCATCATTGTGTTAGTGTTAACCAGCATGGACCTAAAAAATCTCCATAACTGTTAGTTCCAAGACTGTGCTGTTTTGTCTGATTTTCTTCCTGTGTTGTTGTAGTTTTAAAAATTTTGTCATTGTTCACTTGTCAAAGCAGTCTTCTATTGTCTTGAAAGAATGAATTTTGTCACAAAAGTTTGCAATGCTCACAATATTAACTTTAATTTCCCTGGGTAAAGTCTGATCTTGAAGTTTTCGTGCACTTTTACGAACAAGTTAAGCTGTGTTTGGTTGACACCACCCAAAAGACTTTGCTGTGCATTTTGCTGACAGAAGCATGACAACGACCTTTGATGTCGCGGGTAAATTAACACTTGCTCGACTTTAAAATCATTCTCTCAAGTTTTGACAAGGATGACAAGTGCGAGCTTCCCGAATAAATTATTTTGTCCTTCTGTGCCGTAACAACCAACACTAAATATAAATTGTTTGCTAGAAATTATTAGCTGCTAGCTAATGCAAGTTAAAGTGATCATAGGGTTGATACTAAGTTGAAACAGCTAGCCAGCAATTAAACAATGCCAAAGTATATGCGTGGTCTCTTTCAAATGAGAAATAGTGAATGCAACTTACGAGGATCAAGGAAACTTGTTATCCCATACGTTAACACAACCACTTATGGTCTTCATTCCTTCAGATACACTACTGCAAACATGTGGAACAAACTAACAGAGGACCTGAGGTCACTAACGTCCTTGAATGAGTTCAAAATTAAAATATGCCAAATTTCTTTCAAACATCAATGCAATTGGTACCTATGTAAATAGTAGTTTAATGTACTGTATAATTAATATATGATTTTATTTTTAATTTTTATTATTAATACTATTTTATTTATCTTTGTCTTTTCTTTCTTGGAGAAATTAGCTGTACAGCTACCCTAATGTAAATCTGAGGTGAAATAAAGGTGATGTTGAAGGGGTATTACTTTAAAATGAAATTTGCATCCTGAAAATAAAATTTGGTAATGATATTAATAATCATATTATAATTTTTGTTGCATTGATAGGTTCAAGCATATATCGCAGAAGCATCTTCTCAGAAAGTCGCAGTTTCAGTGGTAGTCAAGATGAAACTGATTCTGATGCTGAGACTTTGTACAGTGTACAAAGTGAATTTATCTTGCGGCCACACATGTCGGCACGTGAACAATATTTTAGCACGTACCAGCTCAATCCAATCTCTGAGTCTGATCGAAGAGACATAATGGTTAATCAAAAATGGAGAAGCATGCCAGAGCTTGCCAGAAGCAACAGTCTTGGAAGTGTTGGAAGATCTTCCTCATATGGTGATTCCCTCCCTGCTGGTTTTGATGAAAAGAAAAAAAAGAAGAAGCGGAAATTTGGTCGGCGATCTGGTCTGTATGTTGTAAATGATGTGCCGATCAGTGCAAAACCAAGATTGTCTATCGACAATGGGAAAAGCAGAAGCAGATTTTTCAGTAAGAAGTCAAAGAAAAAAGGCTCCGTACATGTCAATGAGTTGACCAAAAAATGGTTTGACTCTCGAACTGCTGTTAGCCGCCCAACGGGTGGGCAAAGTTTGGGGAGAGTAATTGCAATGCGTGAAGATCTTGGAGGTGCATATGTTTTGGAACTGCAAAGAAGCCCAGGTGGCTTGTTTGGATTTTTTATTCAGAAGGGTTTCAAACAGTACAAGAAAGGAGTGTTTGTCAGCCGCATCATGGATTGTTCTGCATCAAAGTTCATGGCTGGCCTCCTAAATCCTGGTGATGAGATTCTAGAGATCAATGGAGAAAGTACAGTGAGCAAGACCATGTCAGAGGTCCATAACATCTTAGCAAACTCCGACAAACTTATCTTGACTGTGTTACCTGTCCTTGGTCGCAAAGACTGGTAACATTGACATTCTAGGAATATCAAATGAATTTTCAGTAATTATTTATTTTACAAAATGATAACATTGTCAGAATTGCTCAGACTGCGAATTGCGAGCTTTTCAAGCCAGGTTTTAAGGGCAATATCTCATGGAAATACAGCCAGTTTTTGAGATATTCATGGAAAGTTTTAAATATACTGGTTTTAATTTTTCTGAAAGGGACTTTGTGTCCAGGAGGGCTGCTCTTTAATTTCTGGCTTAAAGAGTGGACCTGAAGAAACAGATGTCATGCTTTTTGTGGTACAATAGATATGTTGGAGAAACACCTAATTTTTAACAAAAAGTGTGGGAAGAAAATGGTCTTGAATGGGATTCGAACCCATGACCTTGCCACACCTGTGCAATGCTCAGCCAACTGAGCTATCAAGCCAGCTGGGAGCTGGTCATTATGTGAGGTTTTATGTCAGTGGGTGCAACTGGAAGTGAATATAAAATGGTCATTCCTTATTTTATTTAGCGTCTTTGTTACCGCTTAGATTGGTAACATCACTTTGACACTTTTTTCATCCCCAAAAACGTTTCATCCCCTGCTCAATGACCATTTGACATATTCACTTTCAAAGTCCTGATTGCGTCTCAATTTGGTTTGGTTGAGAGCCAAACTAAGACCAGCGAAGACCTATCTTTTGGCTTGTTCCTTGGCATCAGTGATTAGGTTTTACACTAGCCATAACAACAACAACAACCAACAGGTGCCTAAAAACAGACTGAGAAAACATGGATTGAAATCCACCAATAATTATTAGAACCCACAATCCGGAAATTTTGAAGAAGTTAAGTTTTGTTAAGAGGTCAGCAAAGGTAATTGACATCAGTGTGAAATGCAACCATTGGTTGCACTTCAAAGTTCAAGTGTTGTTTACAGGAGAAGTAATATGGCATTGCTGATAATGTCTTTTTGATGGATATTGGCAGAAATGCTTTGAAAATTATTTTTATGCCTGTACAGATGTAAATATACTCCAGAACATGAAAATGTTTCATTATTGAATTCTTGTGTGGATGCCTTTTGGGCCTTCACGTCCACATCTTTCAATGTTTTGAAATGAAGCGAGAGGTAGAATATACCTCTGCCTCACACATGCCAAGAAGCTGAATTTAAGAAGGCAAACAAAGTGTAAATTTTTCCCAAAAGATTTTAACAGTGCGACATTAATATATTTTAAGGCAATAACAGCTTTCTTCACTGTTGTGAAATTTATTTTTATGCACCAACTTGTTAACTTATTTAGTAATGCTAGCTTTAACTTAAAAAGAGATAAATGTAATATTAGTTGCTGTTTGCTTTCAAAGAAGACTTCAAAGCGAAAATTTAAAATAATAATATAATAATATTATTATAATTAAATGTAATGATATTATTTTAATAACATAATTATTGTCATTGCATTCAAAGAGAACCTTGCCTAGATTGTGAACAGGCTCTGCAGTGGGAAAAATAATGTGTGGAGCCTGTTCACAGGTTTACTTTGAAGAACTTGAATGTTAGAATACAAAATTCACCCAATGTAGGGATGTACATACTTTGCTTCAGAAAGGAAGCAGTTAGAATTTGGAATTCATGATAATTTATTTAATAACTTATAAATACAAGATTGTGTCAAATAGGCTGGCCTATTAATATTGTCTGTAAATAAAACAGCGATGTTTAAATCAATTTTGTTGCAATCTTTTCTGTTCCCATTTCACAGCCCAATAGTCTTTGCCTCTCAATTCCACTTCTAGCATTTGGCATTAGCTTCTCAAAAAATTCTCCCTTCCTGCACAATCAACTTGACGCAAAATTTCATGACGTCACTGATTTACATCTCTGGCAGACACATTCAATGATCATATGACCTTAAATCAATTAGAGTGAGTGTGAAGAGAACTCGACAAGTAGCCTGGGGCCAGTACTAGGATAGAAAGAACCATACTTAGAGCCTCCTACGCAGACGCTCTTTTGGCTCCTCGTGCACTCCTCCCCAACAAGCCAGGGGTCAATGCAATAAAACATTTACAAGTGTAATTTACAAGTGTAGCTATTGTTTCGGAGGTTGAAAGCAATAGCTACACTTGTAAATTACACTTGTAAAGGTTTTATTGAATTGACCCAGAAGAACGTCTGCATGGGAGGCCACCGTGTTGATAATGGGATAGCAACTAGGCTCTTACGAACAGCAAAATCAATGACGGAGAGTTGTGCACAGGGTGGGGTTTGAACTAAATACAGTGTTCACTTCAACAATTGAAGGAGCACAAGTAACTCTCTTTTCTTTGTGACGCAAATTTATTTTCTACAGGAAATGTACATCTTCTGTCTGATGCTTTGTCACACCTACAGCAATGACAAATAATTAAATAATTCAACTTTGTTCTATTTTCATTTTAAATAACATACTGTTGATCACATTTTATCTCTGAAATCAAAAATAAAGTTCAATTAATAAGTCATACAACTGACTTATCTTTTTAAATATCTTTTTACTCTACAATTATTTACAGACCACCAGTAAATAGAAAAGGTTATGGCAACAACAACAGCCTGTAAGTGACCTTTTGCTTTGAAAATATCATTGCTCCAAATTGCCTAATTTTGCCTACAGACCATAATGCACACATGGTTCTGTTTTTTTGTTTTTTCACCTACAGGTTCGGTGTTGAAGAAATGGCCTTTCACTTTTTCCTACAAATTCAAGCAACTAAAGCAAGAAAAATAGTGTTCCAGATTACTCATAAAGGCCGAGGGTCAATAAGGAATTTTGAGGGGTCAGCAGATGTGGATCTCTTCAAATCTTCTCAAGTTGACCATTTATTTTGTCGGGGCATGTTGACAGCTTTGTTGGGTTTTTGACCCGAGACCCCTCTCTTATCTGGAACACTGATATTTTTAAATACCATGTTGTCTCCTTTTGTTTGTTTAAATAATCCTTTAGACAATTCAACATGAACTTGTTTGTAAATGTAATGTACCGGTAATGGAAAAATAAAGTGAAGCTTTCTGACCCCCCCCCCCCCCCCCCGCCCCAAACCCCTCAAAAAAGCCTTCAAACGAAAAAGAAAGAACCATGTTTACAAGATGTTTGAATGCAGTAGACCACACAGGGCCAAAAAAAAATTGTAGTGGAACGTTAAGGCCCTTGCAAACGAGGAAACATTCTTGCAGAAACATTCTTGCAGAAGTATGTTTCCCAACAATAATGTTTCCCCATTTGCGTGCACACGAAACATACGTTTGGAAACAAAAAATGTTTCTGATTTTTTTCAGAAACATTTGTTTCCACAAAAAAAGTTTCCTCATTTGTGCACCAAGGAAACAATGTTGACGGTCATGTTAACTAGATTCCAGGGTCGCGGAGGCTGTGCAAACTATTGCTCTCAGTGAAATGTTTCTTGGCTGTTGAAGCAAGGAAACATTGTTTCTCGCTCGTTTGCACAACCGAGAAACATTCTTGGAAACAATGTGTCCGCAACAATGTTTCCTCGTTTGTGGGGGCCTTTATGTTGCTGGATTTCTCGAGATACACCTGCCAGATATCAATTACTAAACATGTAAATAAACCAAACTGACTGCCAGGCTGGCACTACAACAAAAGGATACATCTAACCAGCCAATATTTCATCTAGTGCTTTAAGGGGCTTAAAGGGTTAAATTTGCTATTTGTTACAAATTATTTTCGTTACATGATAATTGCTAACCCTATGACCAAGGCAATTTTTTGAAATAATGTTCTTGAGGCAAAATTGACATGCATGCATGGTCTTTCTTTAAATAAGAGTCACTCACAAGAATGTAAACTGTCGAGTATGACATAATGTTTCTTACATAATAATAAATACTATTAACGCATGCTCATTGCTTGATTATTAGGAATATCATTTGTACAAAAAATGTCCACCAACAACGGTAGACGAACACTTCATCAAAAAAGAAAAATAATAATTCAAGAGAGTGTAAATTTGAGAAAGGCAGCATTAATTAACTGTACAACAGATCTAATGGAAATAGATTGGTTTGTAATGAATGTGTTTACAACTTTGCGATTTCCTGAAATTCACAGTACTCCTCCACAGTGGTGTTGCATATGAAAGAACTTCAGCAAGCAGAAGTGGCAACAAGATTTTGTGACCCTATACGTTGCCCCAGTTTATTCTTCATGGACGTCTTTTTTAACTGACAACTTGTGATGAAGTTTTTTCAGTGTTCTTGTTTACCCACACCGGGTGTATTGTTACTTGAATTAGGGAACAATCTACCAAGCAAAAAAGAATATGCTGATCTCAGATAATTTACCATTTTGAAATATCAGCAGAACCTTGATAACTCGAATCCTGGTTAACTTCCACATCCCTTTAACTGAAACCAAAGCCGCTTTCCCTGCCTCACTCTCGGCAATTTTACCCCTGTTAACTCAAACATTCACTTATTCAAACAGGTTTGTATTCCCTTTGATGGTTCAAGTTGTTAAGATTCTACTGTTGTGTGATCTGATTACAGTTGTTTTGTTGTTTTAGCATATTACAACGTAATGCTCATTATCACAACATACCACCTTAACTTCCAGCTGTAAGCTGGCAACAGTTGTAAACATGCAAAAATTGGTCTTAGGGAACATAGGATACCTTGTGTCTAGAGTATCATACTCTGTATTTTAACAAGGAATTCTAATAATCTAGAGCCCACAGACTGACTGTTTTGTCAGCACTAGAGCTTAAGAATGCCAGAACGCTTGGGTGCCATCGGCACTGGATCACCTTGTCTCTGTGGCTGGCAACAACAGAGTATGGAGGTATTCTAGTCTCTAGATCTTTCCTTACATCCATCATGATAATACTAGTGTCATAGGATCCTGTCAAAAGGAAGTTATTATCTGGTGAAAATCGCACTGATCTGCAGTCCATTGTGTGTGGAGTGAAAAGCTGAAGTGTTCTGCCAGCTGTGATATCATAGATCATACAGCTGCCATCTTCATGACCTGTGAAGGAATACAAGCTGTTAAGGTTATTGTAGACTTGAACATAATTATAATATATATGGTGCTCTCTCTATTTAGCTTCCCTTTCAATAAGGACTGCCCTGACATTTGAGCATTTGAAAAATATTTAAGTCCAGATTCAAATGTGTCACGCAAAATGCTCGAGTTCCACAAATGGATTGTTTGGATTGCAATTTAAGATGAACCTTACCCTAATTTATGCAAGTATTTGAATGTTTCTTTCACTGTTCTTATTTTTACACATCCCCACAGACCGAGACTTAGAATTTTGTCATGCATACATGTAAATAAAGTTTATGAGTGTATGCAACTGGAATGAAAAAATGAATTCTGAACACGAAATCGTTATTTGAGATTCCCTAAAGGATTGCATTAGTTCCAGTCTTTGCTTCATCCCTTTAACTTCATAATTTGTAACCCCTGAAATAAAAATAAGAACTCATATTTCACTTGAACGGATGAGACTCGAGGTATTTCAATTGAGGGACTGTAAATAAAAACTTAAGGTAAATCAAAATCAAGAATTTATGCTTCATGTCACGTAATACAACATATATTGCTTTAATTTACCAGAAGCTAACAAGTTGCCAGATGAGTTGACACAAACTGAAGCCACACAGCTGTCTCCAGTGGCTATAGCATCTATACATCTCTGTGACCGCAAGTCCCACAACCTGACAGTATTATCAGCAGACCCTGAGGCTATGATCTCATCACTGTCAGCATAGACAGACATGATGTGTCCTGAATGGCCCTTGAGTTGTCCAACTGTCTGACCAGTGCTACAGTCAGATATCATGATATTTCCATCACCTGTTTAGAAAGATCGTGACATAGCCATCATTAACAACAAGGATAGAACTGAATATTTTGCTCTCCATGTAGTTCCTGGAACCGCTAAATCTTAGTTTGGGGTTCCCCCCTCCTACCAAAGTAGAGGGAAAGGGTTTGAAGTAACATATAACAGCTGTCTCAGGACAGGATATTATGAAATTCACCACCTTGATTGTTGAATTTCTTCCTAACTTTTTCATCGTTCAGCATACACCAACCCTTCTTTTTGCCTTGTAAGGAAATTGTATACCATATCAAGTGCTGCAACATTCAAAATTTTTGGCCTCAAAGCAAGAGTTTTGTCAATCCAAAAATAGGCCCAAAAATTCAGCAATGATCACTGAATATAAGAATTTAATAAACAAATTTTCCACTCACACTAGTTGGACATGTGATAACCAACTGGGCACTAAGGGCTTTGGTTATTTATTCCACCTCATATCCAATGCATGCTGGTGGAACATCATTTTAACCCTTAAAGCCCTGATATAAAAATGCCTTTCTCCTAAATGTTCTCCATACATTTCTCAGGGAACTAGTAAGGAGGATTTGTTTAAATATCAAGACACCTCATCCTTAATTTGGTGATCACTTTCTTTATTCTCATCACTTGAATGTTTGAACAAGTAGTCACTGTAACTGTTAGGGCTTAAAGGGTTAAATATTGTTCTACAGCACGGCAGTGTGTAGGTGCAAGGGTCTACTGCAATGCCAGCGCCATGTTGCAATATCTACTTTTCAGGCAATCCTTTTCAAACACAGTAGAGAAACAGGCAACATCTGGATACAGATTTAAGGAGGCGGCGTGGTTGGGTGGCTAGGGCGTTGGAATTGAAATCCGGAGGTCCCCAGTTTAAATTGCTCTGACCACTAGCTGGTTTGTCTAAATCTGCAGTAAGCCCGACTTCACCATGCTTGTAAATAGCCAACTGGTCTGCCTCCCACCAGTTGCAGCATTTGTTTCATTTTAGTTAGAGTATTTAAGAAGGCAGAGCTACCTAATAAGACACCAGTTTTATTACCACAAAACATCTTTAAACCAACAATTTGATTACCTGCACCTCCAGACACCAGAAAAGGTGTGCCGCTGGCTCTCGAGACAAAAGCTATATCCCTGACAGTACCATTATGAATGGCCAACTCTAATCCAGGCCACGTCACAGAGCAGGATTCTGCTTCAAACCTTGTCATCTTGATGCTTTTATCATTGGATCCTGTGGCTATGATGTCTCCAGTGGCACTCCACGCTACACAGTAAATGGAGCCACGATGGTGACGGGTACTTTTGAACAGAACAGTTGGTTGAGGAGGCTGATCACTGCCTTTACTGTTAAGAAAAAAAGTAAATAAATAAGTCCAGAGCAGTAATTGGTAGACATATAGTGAAACCTCTCTACGACCACCTGTAATCCAGTCCTGACACTGCTGACCTTCACTTATCTGGACTTGTTGAGGCCACTGAAAATAGTCTGGATAATCAAAAGTTCAGGTAACTAAGAAGAATGAAAACTTTCTTGAAATTACTTGAGAGTTAATAAACCATCAAACAATGACTCAGTTAAGCAATCTTGGTGGTTACGGTATTTTCAGAGGACAATGTATTTACAGATGGGTAAACTAGCTGCGTGCTTAATCTAATCTTTTCTATCAGTGTTCTTAGTACATTTTCACTGGGGAACATGGAGTAAATGAAATCTGTTTCAATGAATTGCTTACACTTTTTCAGCTCAAGATTTCTCCAATAATCACTCATAAAATTATTGTGGATAAATAAACTTGGGCTCCAGAGAAAAGTCTGGAAAATCAAGACTTGAATGCAATGGCTGTTGTGGACAGGCAAACTTGTAAAGGAGTAGCAATATTTCTAGTTGCTTAATGCTACAGAAACCAGAGTTAACCCTTTAAGCCCTGTCATCATTATTCAAATTCTTCTCACTGGCCTCCATACATTCCATTGACTACTAATTGGGAGAACTTGTTAAGACATCAAGACAATTCATCTTTGGTGATCATTTCCTCAATTCTCATGACCTTAAATGTGTTATAATGCACTGATAAGATGAGGAGAAATTTGATGCTGATCACTATTGGGGCTAAAAGGGTTAAGTGACAGTCATGTGAGGTGCTTGCAGCCCATGTAAATTTGCCTTTTTACCTTTAAAGGGATGGTTTGACAGTTCGGTACATGTGCAAGCTATGACGTTAGCCCATTCATTGCGATTGCTTATGGAATTGAACTCACATTGTTTAAAACATATTGTTTAAAACCAATATTTCTTCGTATTTCAATAATCAAAGACTATAATTTGCGCAAGCAAAAGGACAGATGACCAAGTTTCAAGTAAGAGTTCAACCAATTTACACCGAAAATTTGGAAATTTGCATTTACCGTTGAATTCATTCTTCAACGCTAAGGATTCATTCGGGAGAAACGAAAGAGTTGTCTACTCACTTCCGATTGGTTCATGAACAATAGAATTCAGTTATTATACATCATACCTTGCACATGCAAACAACTGTGAAACCCTCCCTCACAACTGTGGGAATCAAAAGGTTGTAACAATTGAGTTATCAGTGAATACCTTTCTATTCTCCGCTGTGAATTCAATCCCTCAGCAGTGCAAACTCTTAAAGTCTTTGAGTTTGAACCAACAGCAAATAAATCACCAGACGGATGAAACGCTATTGCTCTAATGGCCTGCACATCCTCTAATGTAGCTACATTGTAAAATTTAACATCTGACGAGAGCTCCTTCTGTTTGTCCAGCAAGGGAACATGGTTACCATGGTTACCATGCTTCACAGTCACAGTAGTGTCGTTGGGTTGTGTGTTTGTAGAAGGTTTACGATATGTCACATTTACTGTTCCTGGTTCTCTCCCTGTATAAACAGTTATTTAATAAAGAATAAAGTCAGCATCACACATCTCGGGCCCGCTGTAATTAATTGGCCTCAGCTGTTGCGCTGTCCCTGCCAACCCCCTCCTTTAGTTTAGTTACGTTGTATTTTCGTTCTCTTTGGCGATACTAATAAAATTAAGTATTGAAAACAACAAACCCAAGAAAGCACTATACCGTAAATGATCTTTTAGATGCCCAATCTCAAATGAATGCCTTGTATCCAATAAACGCCCCTCTGAAATAAGCATTTTGAGGTAAATGCCCCTCTTAATGCCTCTTATCTAATAACCACCCCTAGTAAACACCTTTTGCAAAGAGCAGGTTGAATTAGATGTGCTTATCTGATAAAGACAGTGAAATTAAACATACCGGTAATAAACTATGCGCTAAGGACATCAAGAACTATATAGTAATGTAGAGTTTTTCACTTTCATTGTATGGCAGCCTTTGAATTTAAGAAACATTGAACCTTGGGGAAACATAATAAACAGGGTTCGTACCCTTTTAACATTTTAAAATTCCAGGACTTTCCATGACCTTTTCCAGGACCTTTGAACGCTTCCATAACCTAAATGTAGCCTTTTGTTTACAAAAAAAGGTGAAGTGGATCCAGTTTATGACTCATTAATTTTCTCTTCTTGCGATTTTCATTTACAGAAAAAGCAACTGCTAAATCTAAACAGCTGAATTTTTTCCATGACTTTCCATGACCAGTGCTTAATTACCATGACTTTCCAGGCCTGGAAAATCAAATTCTAAAATTCCATGACTTTCCAGGTTTTCCATGATAAATGCTTCTCTCTCTTTAATGCCCCATTTCTAATAAATTTGAATAAATGCTGTGGGCATTAATTAAATCATTTACAGTAGGCCAAGCCCGGAAAATAATTTTCCCCTCTTAAGAGAAAAAAAATCATCATTTTCTACACCTGTTAACACCCTCCCTGGCCCTGTGATAAATAAGTGGGAATATTATTCATCTTATTTGATCCAGTTATTGGATGGGTGCGTGTTCTAATCAAACTGCTGATACCTTTTGGAATATCATTGTTTATGTTATTGTGTGATGGTTGCATTTCTCCATGATAGTTTTCACCATCTTGAACTTTGTTGCTTGGAGGTTGAATCACAGGATCTGAAAATAACAAATGAGAAGGAAATAAATCCATTGTAAACCCAAGCATAACTTAGGCCCTGTCCAAACATTATTTTGCATTTTTGACTGTTTTTATTTGAAACAGAGACCTCCTTAAAATCTGTTTTCAAAAAGTTTTTTTTTTCTTACTTGGGCAGCATTTTTAAAATTCTTCATTTACAGCTCATTTTTGATCATTTAAATGTGGAAAAAAGGTTTAACCACATAAACAAACTTTGTTCTTAAACAAAAAGGATCCAAAGACTGACTAAATGGAGACTGACAACTACCCTGGTAGAAATCCTATACAGGATCCTACAGGATTTTCTAGGATCCTATAGGATCCTGTAGGTTCACACAGGATCCTACCCAGGATCCTAAATGGCACCATGTTGTTTAGGATCCTACTCAGGATCCTGTAAAGTCTTTCAAGATCCTGCTTAAGATTGTCTAGGATCCTGTAGGATCTTGTTTAGGATCCTGTAGGATCCTATAGGATCTTGCTTAGGATCCTGTAGGATCCTATAGGTTCTTAAACAGGATCCTACAGGATCCTATAGGATCCTATAGGATCCTAAACAAGATCCTATAGGATCCTACAGGATCTTACAGGATCTCATATAGGATCTTATCAGGATCCTGACATTTCATCATATACTTACTAGAGCCCACCACAAATGTTGTTCCACTCCTTGGAGGCTGTCCATTGACCTTGCTTCTGTCCTGGCCACTCCCTTGGTAAGCCTGTCCCATCTGCTGATTCTGGGGGTGCATCTGGGGCGTGACAGGGGAGTTATTACCATTGGTAGCTAATCTGTTCTGTGCATTGCTATCAACACCCTGAGCTGGAACTCTCATATGCTTGTTCTCATCATTTGTTCCTACTTTCTGTTTTGCCCCTGTCTGAGGCACCAGTGCACGTCGCACCCCATTGACCTTTGGTCCTCTTTTCACTGGAGCTTGCTGATTTAGAGAACCAGTGTTCTCCTTATCCTGCAAGTCACGAAACCACATTCACACTGGATTAGTTCCCACGGTCACAAAACACTGAGGAAAATTGGAACATAAAATGAGTTTACAGAGCAGACACTAACTTCTTGAGTCATATACAATCATAAAGAAAAGGAAGATCTGCAAAATTGATTTCCTTCACTGCTTGGTGATTATGGGTGACTCATGATGGGCAAATCATGTCTGAAAAACCCTGTGTTTCCAGCTGAGCATTGAAATATACTGTAAATAAACTGCAGTTTATATGTATGCCTTTCACATACTCATGTTATTTTAAAATGGTTCCTCAAAAATTGGTGATCTACATGTGCATATGTGAGGTGTGTATATTACATTACTACAACTAACTATTGGAGGGACAGCCATGATTCAAGGGTGAAAAAAACTAACTAAAGATATGCCAAGAAGTTATTTGCCAAAGTGGAGAATAGATCTATTAAAGATGGTGCCTTCCTAATACAAAGGTATTTTGCTACATTTTATGGCTATGCAGGAAAAACAAAGATCAGAAAGGGCTAGTGGAATAATAAAAGTAAACTGTGGGTAACTGTACATATTTGTCAGAGATAATTTTAGCAACCATAATTTTAAAAAGCTTTAAAATACATGACAATAAATAGCATTTTCTTGCCAACATTAAGCTCGATCATCTCTGAAAAACGTGTGGTTACAGTACCTCTTATCTCCTTTTCCTGCATTGTCATAAACTGCACTAAATACCTTTGTAGGAGTAGGTATTGTCCATAAGAAACTCAAGTTTCTTTGGCCATCCCAAGATGTGCAGAATGTGTGTGTGTGTGCAGTAACATAAGGGGGGCACTGTACTTAACATATCACGAAAACAGCTTACCAGTAATAACATTTTCAGCTTATAAGTTGACCATTAATGTTATGTCTATGAGCTGTAATTTCGATAGTTAAAGTTCTCAAGTGCCAAGCAAAAAATTTAATGAATCTAAGAAGTACAAAGATAAAAACTGACATACAGTCCACAAGAAAGGGCAATAAATTCATGTAGGTGCATATCGGTTTTGCTTGAATTTTATCTGAAATGGCACAGGTTTACAACAAAATATTGTTCTTTCAAAACTTACAAGTGAATTTATTCCCTGAATACAAAGTGGATTATCTCAGATTAAATAACCACATCAAGCAAGTGGACTCCATTTACAGTTACACAGGTGATGTAATCTTCACCTTGAAAGCCACAGAGTCTGTTATGAGAATCACACACTGTCTTCTAATCAACAACACCAACTCTTTAGCCCTGACCACTAATATTTTGAATCACAATTTGACAAACATCAACATCCCAAAAAATAGAGTTTAAGCTGGGGTGTTTGTGCTTTTACAAAAATGTTATCAGAAAAAAGAACCTTGAATATTATGAATGCAGGACTGTGTGATAATCAATCAAGTAACCAAGCGGATAGGTTTTTAAGAGCGGGCAATCGCTCCCCTGAATTTGTTATATGGAAGAGGGCCTAAAGCACTGGTACCTGTCCTTATGAGTTTTCAATGAAAATGACACACTCGAGTGGTCAGAAAATGTCCTGGGATAGAACAACAAGTCAGGTACCCGCAAAGCAATCAAAAGTGTGAGCAAAATAAATATCCCAAGTGTAACTACACCCATCTTGGTCTAGTACCCTAAACTCCTGCAATACCACAAAACTGCCACCCTTATACATGATTATCACTGAGGTAAAAAGAAATTCTAATAAACATATTCTTCTAAATTTTGTATCAACAAGATAGGCTCTGAGCATTTAGACAGGAGAAGGTAAAAACTGGTATGACAAGCAAATGACAAGTCTAACTAATCTCCTTATAAATAGGCACAGTGGGAAATGCAAAGCACACATAGCAAAAAGAAACAATTATTATAACTGTGTTTTCTGGATCAGTGTGAGTTCCACAACAAATACAAACTTGAGAAAACACAGGTTATTGACCACTTAGGAACCAAGAGTTTCGTTTTCCCCGCAGACATAATTAAACCAGTGATCTAGGTGATGGTCTTTCAACTGTGGAAACCTTTTAAGAACCATGAAATAAACAACTCACAAAGGTTGCAACACTCTATCACCTTTGGTTTGGCTTGATGGAGTACACAATTTTACTTACTTTGAAGGTGAACACAGGCATTTCTGTCCAGTAGCTTAGATGCAAGAAAGACAGTGTTTAACTCCTTCCAGACTTGTATACCACTCAAGGCAAAGAAGGAGGTGTTAAAAATTAAGTGGAAATAGAAATGATGTCATAGTTGTATAAGGCAGGTGTGAAGAGCAGTGAGTTCATCTCTTGTTGAATAACCATTAAGCATCACTTGTTCAGTGACTACTGGAGTGTTTTGATGAATTTTACTACAAATTTGAAATTGACAGCAACTCTTAAATGTCATTTTGCAAGAAGAAGAAAAAACAAACAAACAAAGTACTGCAGAAAAGAGCATGGAATTTCTCTGTAACTTATATTTTAATGGTTGCACTTTAAGATTCCAGTCAGAGTTATCTTTTACAGCATATGAACTACATGTATGCCACAGGAAGTAGAACTCCTGCCTCAACAGTCACATGATTTTTAGATTTTTAGGATTTTATCTACAGGCTTAAAAGTGAATCCCAACTTTTATAGCAAGACTGACAACACAACAGGAAAAGTGCTCTACAACAGCTCTCACTTTGAATGACTTCATCGACAGAATTAAGAGTTATAACTCCCTAATACAGCATAAGCAAAAACACCACAGGGAAGTGCCGTTCAATAGCTTACATTCATATGGACACACTCTAGGATTTTATCCGGATCAAACGTTGTGACCACCAAGTGCAATGTACAGCCTAGAAAGCACCAGCACAGGGCAGGCCTCCCCAACAGCTTTCATTTGAATGGTCGCATGTAACGCTAGAATTCTTCCACTTATTCAAAACTCAGAGCCATATAATACATTTACTATGGTCGAAGATTTGGAAGGTGCTAAGACCTTCACAAGAACAAGTCAGGTAATCACAAACTAAAGCTGTTTCTTTTTACAGAATTACACCACTTGGATAAGATGACAAAGATAAACTCAGAATCAACATCCTGAATCTCAAATAATATTCTTGGTGGAAAAAATGAAAACAGGAGTTGTCAGTGAGTTCTGAGTAGACTCAGACATGGAAACTAAGAAAGACCACATGTTATTTAACTTTATAATTGAAGGGCCCGGTGGAAAAAGGGTGTAAGTGACGATTTGGGGTTAAAATCGAAATTGCTCCTATTTAGCTGAACATTGGCACACAGGCTGGTTTTCATGTGAGGAACGCTGTTACGCACTTATTTCTTGAACTGAGATCTAAAATTTGAAGAATTAGCGTATTACTTTTGCGTGAAAAGTTTTGTTGAACTGAACTTGCTCAAGTGATGCGTGAAAGATTTCTTTTGTTCTCTGCCTGAACTAAAACAGGGAATTCAACCTAGAATCCGCGGTCCTGTTGTTTTCTTTGTGTCAGTTTTAAGCAAAAGTAATACGCTAATTCTTCAAATTTTAGATCTCAGGTCAAGAAATAAGTGCGCAACAGTGTTCCTCACATGAAAACCAGCCTGTGTGCCAATGTTCAGCTAAATAGGAGCAATTTCGATTTTAACCTCAAATCGTCACTTCCCCTTTTTTTCCACCGGGCCCTTCAAATATTAATGACCCTTAGACAAAACTTTAAGTAAATGGAAACTGATTTTTTACACTGCTATCTCATTTCTGAAAAAAAGCTTAATTTTCCTTTACAGTCACAGTTGATTCGTTGTCTGATCTTTGTATGATAAAAAAGTGTTTAATTTGCTGTAAGGTTAAACACAAAATTTTAATTGAATTAATAAGTATTACACAGCATATGTAAATAGAAAACTTGGTTAAACTGGCCCACAAAAAAACCACACACACACACACACACACTTTTCTGAATCATAATTCAGTGGTTAATACATTTTTAATTATGCAATACCTTTACTAAGTCAGCTGCTGAAGCTGGCAGTGGCTGATCCTCTGATGCATTGTAGTTTGTGATGACTTTAGGCCCATTTGACTCGTAGATGGTAGGAATACTACGGGGTGTAGCACCATCCACAGACAGAACAGGGGAAGCTGGTGGGGCTGGAGTTGATGACATTCCCTGTCTTGTGGCCTTGGGTGTACTACAGCAGTGAAACAGAAAAGCAAGTAAAATAAAACAGGATCTTTCAGCTAAGAAATCTCTGCTTTATAACAAACAAAGACTAGAAAGCATCTCTGCTGTACGTGACCATGTTACTGAACCGAGGTTTTCAAATTTTTTAAATTAATAATTATTGTTTTTATTTATTATTTTCATTGTACTATTTTACTTAATTATTATAACATGCAGATCTTATTTATACTGATGTGCTGCTTTATCAGTCAATAAAGTAGATATAGATTTCTGTATCATTGTGCAATCTAGTTTGTGCAAAGCACTCAAAGATCAGCAAATGTTGTGGATATTGATAACTTGTAAGTTAATAACTTACATGAATCTTGACCACTACACACAACCTCGTCCCCAGGGCCTTCTCCTTGTTCAAAATGGCAGTCAGAGAAGCCCCTGGCCAAGGCTGCCAAAGTGGTTTTGTTTCGTTTGAATAACAGTTTCCAATTGCAGAAAACAAACAGGGCTGCCAGATGCTGGAAACAACCTCCGAAAAAGCCATTTCATCATGTGACACGTGACAAAATACTCCACGATTCGTGGAGTATTTCGGCAGCCTTGGCCAGGGGTTTCTCCAACCGCCATTTTTGAAGGAGGAGAAGGCCCTGGGGATGTGGTTGCACTACGCATGCAACTATTGACATATACACTTGGGTCTAGTGAGAAAAAGCACTACAGTATTTGCATTAGGTCTATGGTATGTGTATGATGTTTATACACATATGACCTTCAACCTAAATATGTTGCTCATGGTTGTTAGACTTTCAAAATCCTAATGCTATTGCTGGCCTGTTGACTTTAGGCATGGCAACTTTTTTTTGCAACTGGTAACACCTCTTTACATCTTCTCTTGCAATGAAAGATCATGCTGCATGTTGTGAAAAAGGTGGTTATTGTGCTGCATATTGCTAAAAAATACATGTACAATAGTTATGTACGTTTCACAACACTGCAAGATGCACTGCAGCATGCAACATGCAGGGAACTTATTGTGGCAATGACAAGACGACATCACCGTCTTGCATGTTGCAAAAGAAAATTAACTGCTAAATGTGTAACAGGACATAAAATTAAGTAATGTTTACAAACTTTCATTGACTGCTAACATGTATGTTACTGAGCCTGTTAATAACTTACAGTCTTTAAACTTCAAACCCTGCTAAGACTCACTGCCGTCAATCACACAAAGACAAAACCAGTGATACAGACCCACCAACCAAAGCATGAAAGCACATGAACCTGACTTTTTAAACCAGTCAAACTAAACTTTTTGTTTTTTTAACAAAACCAGTGATATAGACCCGCCAACCAAAACACATGAACCTGACTTTTTAAACCTGTCAAACTAAACTTTTTTTTTTTTTGTTAGCTCTGCTAAAATGTATGATGTTTGGTAGTGCAAGACAAAAATGTTAAGGTAATGAAGGTCAAGCCGCACACGAGCCAAGGAGACATACAGCTGGAGCTTATTCCAGTTGCATGAAGCAACTGGCAGTATTGCTATCCCCCCCCCCCCTAGATGGGATGCTGGTCCATCGCAGGGTTACCCCCAGCAGTATGTCAACAGTACCCATTTATACACCTGGGTGGAGAGAGACAATGTTGGGTGTAAGTTTCTTGTCTGACCTCAAACCGCCAACCTTCAGATCTGAAGTCCAATGCACTTACCAATAGGCTGACTTACCTGGTGTTCAGAACTCCAGAGCCGTCTGCCAAGGCCACCCAGTGACCAGCACTTAATGCCGCAGGTCCATTTGTCAAAGGTGTGATGGGAAATGTTTGCTCTGCTGGAGTTATAGGTATAACATCTGTGACCACAGTGTCAACTTTGGTCTCTGCTAGGTTCAAATCCTCTGGTTTAGTTTTGGTTCTCTTAGCTGGAGTTGATGTCATACCCTGGTGGACTGAGAAACTATTAGAAACCTGCTGTTTATTGTTCAGATGAGGATTGACACTAGCACCAGCTGAAGCAGAATTATTAGCATCTAGATTATGATTCTGGAAGAATGGCTCTCCACTTTTACTATGCATCTTCTCTGCCTGAGCTCCTTGAAAGTTATCACCATCAGCTAAATGCTCATTTACAGGTATCAAGTTTTTCATGGATTCACTAGATACTGGCCTTTTCTCAGGTACTTCAGTTGTATCTAATCCTTCACCATTTGGTTTTCCACTCACAGTCTCCCTCAATGATAACTCAAACAGTTGTCTCTCTAGCTCTTGCTTTTGTTTTTCGTGGGCTTCTAGCTGCTTCAAAACGTCCTGTTGTTGTTGCTCTTTTAAATCATGAATTTCTTTAGGTTCTCTACTTTGTTCTGTAGCATGACTGATACTGGACTGATGATGTTCATGAACAACATCATGTAAGTTACCACTAGGAACAGGACTATGTGTTGTTTTCTTTCCCTGATTTTCTGCCTTGCTGGTTACTGCATGGTCATAGAATCCATTACTAACTGCATTAGCTGAGGGCTCCTTTTCAGGAATGCCTCTGTAGTGAAACTCATTATATGAATGTGAAACCCCCTTGGGAGGCTGTGTGGAATGTGGTCGGTTGTTTAATATTGCTGCACTGTTTTTGCCTGTTTCCATTGCTGACAGATGTGAAGCAATATCTGCAGTAGCTGGCCTTCCAGAAAGAGATAAGCTTCTTGAAAGAATTTCAGCGTCGTCTCTTCTGGGTGATTTGTGAAAAAAAACACCAGAGGCTTGTTTCACCTTCTTCAAGTCAACTTCCAGGTTAACAGGTTCAAAGGGCGTGATAAAGGCTTCTTGAGAGAGGTTTCGCAGCCAAGACAAAAAATTCCCAGAGCTTTCCTGTGAAGGCCCATTTAAAATGTTATCTCCTACACAAAAATGAAGGTCTTCTGAGAGAGTGCCATTTATTGCTCTCAACTGACAGTAATCCACACAACTTTCAAAACACAGTCCTTTAATTACTAGGTGTAATAAACGGTCTTTAATTGGGGTCAATGTTCTTGGTAGCTTGCCATTCAAGCCTTTCTTTTCAATGGGAATGACTTTCTTGAGTATCTCAAGCAGCTGTTCAAAGCAGTGTAACCGTGCTGTGGCAGGACTCCAGTCGCGATATTCCGGCTGCTCAGATAAATTAGGAACAGTTAACAGCCAACACAATTTGCTATATTCAGTCTTGTTTGGACAATCTTCTTCCAGTTGATTCAGGCACTTGATCAGATCTTCAATTGAGTAGCTTGTTGAATTTACGCCGAAACCTGACTTAAAGTACAACACCTCCATGAACTTCTGTTTCAAAACAAGGTAACGGAATTGTTTTGAATCGAAACCGTCGATTCCTTCAAATGGCTGAGCAAAGATCAAGATGGCCTCCCACTCGCCGTCAAGCACCAGGTCTCGTAAAAAGAGAATATCATCTGAAAAACCACAGTTTACGATCCCGGCTTCTTTCTCCAGGCTCCTCATGGTGTTGTGAAGCTTTCTAGAGTCCAAAAACTCGAGGATGAGCTTGACAACTTGGTTATCCTCCACAACTACGCTGGTATTTATCATCTTGAATGAGCAGTTTTATCGTTGGTAATTTGAAAGCGAGTTGCTTGGCATCAACGCCCTTCGACGTTTCTTGACTTAACTGACAAGGAAACACACATTCGTTTCCAAAATAGACCAGCAAATGTCACACAAAGCTCATTATGATATTAGTTTAGCTTTTCTTCGCCCATCAACCGAAACCGTCTTTTCATTATTTCTAAACGTGGTTTGTAAATAATGCATCGCGCCAAAAATAATCCACCATACGCATGCGCCGCGTGACAGCAAAATGTTTTTATTCACTTCCGGTTCTGCTTTTTCTGTCACAGGAATCAAAATCCAGGATAACTATAAACAGAATATATTAATCGTCATCAGGATCATGGAAGGAAATAATTGAAATTAAATAAGATAAAGGTGGTAGGAAGAAATAATGAAACCTCCAATATTGCATTAGTGAAGCAAAGGAAATAGCAGACGTCTGCACGCAAGCCATTAAATTAATAATGCATCAATATTTCGAAATTTCAAAAGAGAGGAACCTCAGAAATGTGGGAAAACAGGCCCCTACATATTAAAGCACCTCATCTGAAGAGGGTCTAAGTTCACAATTTTCATAAATTTGCAGATAAAAAAAGGTTAAAGTTAGCTGAATCAGAAACCTTTTTTGATTACACTTGTGCAAGTTTTGGAAAGCACATAGAATTGTAACTTTCGTCCTTTAAAGTTCCATGACAGCTGTTGACAAGGGGTCTTGCACAACCACTTCAAAACTAAGACGCTTTAATTCACCTGCAGTACCACCTTCTTGTATTAGGGTCTCATTTCTTAAGAAGATGATAACACAAAAAGGTAGTCTAAACATGCATATACTCCTGATTGAAAAAAGTTTTTTGTGAGAAACATAAACCGTGAACTATGTGAGCCAATGGTTTTTCAGAAGACTGTGAGCAGTCGTCCTATTTTCCTCCTATCCTATGTGCGTGCAAATGCATCATATATTCAAATCAATGGTGAAAATTATGAGGAAGGATTGGGGAAAGAAGAAAAGAGACTGTTTGTAGTCTAGTTTTCTGTACCCTACATAACAGGTATAAATGGGGAAAAGGGAGCGAGAAAGTGGGACCCCCATTTTCCTCTCACTTTCTCACTCCCCATTTACTCCTGCTAAGATTTATGGGAAAACTTGCTTTAATCTGTGTGCATTATAGATTACAAAACATGCCATAACTTGCTCTTTAAAGTTCTGGGGAAAAATATCAATAACTAAAACAACTTACAAGCTTCCTTTTTACCCAAAAAGCCTTTTTAAAAAGGTTGAGAAAAAGATTTCTAAACTTAGGATTGTGTAGATGCTACTAATTTCCATGTTCTCCCAAGCTGCAACCATTTTAGGTATCATGGCAACCAAAATGTTGGCACTGGTAACCCATTGTGAAAAAAAGGTTGCCAGCTGGCAAGTAGACCTTAACAGTCAGTAAGCAAATGGCCACTAAAAATACATTTACTTTGGAGATGTTTAATGTGAAAAACAATGAGATTTTTTGTCAGCATCTTTATATTTCTGTAGCTGTCACTTTATCCCTTAGATACGCTTTGGCAAAGTCCGATAACGACCTGCTGCTAGGGTTATAAGATACACCATAAGTAGAAGGAGGTTAAGCAAAAAATGCATGTTTTTCACCTTCTTTGGTGGAAAACACAAAATGCAGACAAAAAAACTTATTCTACATATCTTTGGAGAGGTTTAACGTGAAATTGTAAAAGCAGTGTTCTAACCCTTGGACGTACAAGGAGATGGGTTTCCCCCCCTCTCAAAAAAACCCTGCTCCCAATGAGCTTTTCCTCCAATTTTTCAAGATTTTTTTCAACATCTTTCATTTTCAGTAGCTGTCACTTCATCCCTTAGATACACTTTGGCAAAGTCTGATAACGATCAGTTACTAGGGTTATGAGATACATTGTAAGTAGCAAGAGGATAAATCTTCTTGAATAAAAATGCATTTTTCACATTTTTGGGTGGAAAATACAAAATGCAGACCAAAAAATGTATTCCACATGTCTAGCAGGCCACTAGCAGTGTCACAACCCATAATAATATTTACTTAATCTTGCAGAGCACATCTCAGGTGATCTGTTAAGGTGAAGTCTCTTCAAATCATTGCAACTTAGCAAAACCCAAGAGGGAGTAAAATCCCACCCTGTACCATGGTGGGGGCACGAGTTTGCTTCTAAATCCACAGGTTAACTCTTTAAGCCCCAATATCCACATGCATATTCTCCTCACTGTTTCTATAAATTTCTTTTGTTACTAGTTGGGAGAATTTGCACAAACATCAAGGCATTTCATGTCTGGTGATCATTTCCTTTACTCTCATGACCTGTGTATTTGATCAACTAGTGATATTGCAAGGAGAAATTAGATGCTTATCACTTTTGGGGCTTAAAGGATTAAGAACAAGGGCTAGGTCATGTAAAGCACGATCCAGCATATCAAAGTTGCATCCAGTCAAAGATGAAATCAATAAAAATTATTCCAAAATAATTTGGCATTCAGGTTGAATTTTATGTCATCATTTCAAAACATTTTCATTGGCATCATTGACATCCTTGACTACCTTCATGGTATAGAGCTAATCAGCTTCGAACAGCTGGACCCAGGGGGAACACTCCAAACAAAAATCTAAAGGACTCCCCATGTACCTTATTAAACAGTGTTGCCCCTGTGATTTCCTTGTCAAACAACCCAGAATTCACTGTTTTGGTCCAGCTTATTTGGGATTCATTTAAAACGCATAGCAACAAGCATTAGTAGGGAAATCTGCAAATAAATAAAAACTACAGCATAAAAGGCACTTATTATTAATTAATTAATTAAGTGTCACTTTCGTCATCAGAGTCAAGCACAATAATTGTATTATTGTGCTTGACATCAGTTTGGGGTGTGCTGACAGTCATATTCTGTTTCTTGGGTGAGTTTCTGCCACTTTTGTCCAAAGACAATGCTAGTTTTCTAGGTCCATGTTTCTGTAACAGAGAATGACCGTTGACAATGGCTGGAGCTAGAAGTTTATCTGTAGCAGCAACAGATGGTTCATCACATTCTTTTTTAGAGGATAAAGTACTTTCTTTACAGCTTCTTTTCTGGTCATCAGTATCTGCCTTCTTTCCCATAAGATGCAAGGTTGCACTGCGGAAAATTTTAAGTGGAGATTCATACTCAAGTGATCCATTTTCTGCTTTCCTCTTCTTGGTACTAAGAGAGAGCAAAGGTGACTTTTGATCTTTTCGAGACACAGCCATCAAAGGGATGACAAGACTTGGTTTACCAGACAATTTGCCTGCAGCACTTTTGTCTTTCCTTGGTGTAACAGGATCCTGTGGGATTTCAGGTTTTCCATTTTCTTTCGAAGATTTTTCAGTGCCAACACCATTGTCAACATTTGTAGAATCAGAAGAATTAGCTACTGAGTCAGTGAAAAGGTCAGGCATATTATTAATGCAGTCAACACTATTAGGGAGGCTGCTTGGTCCAGCAGGGTCACTATCTGAAGACCTAGATGATGTGATCAAGTCCCTCTTGTCTAGATCTGAATCTAATTTCTCCCCAGAGTCACTAGTTTGTTGATGTTTAGACACATCACACTGAGGAATATCTTGTACAGAGGTGTCTTCAGCATCTCTTAGCACATTTGTTACAGCTTCAACTTGTTTTTTGTTTATGTCCGGTTCCACTGTGGTGTCAGTCTCAAAATGTTGAGATCTTTTAGCATCGTCGTCAGCACTGCTACATTCTTCATGCATTTCTGCAACACCAGTTTGCTCACCTGTTACATCAATGCAATCAGATAAAACAGAAGAAGGTAATTCTACAATGGCACAAGTACTGCTTACATCAGTTTCTTCAGAATGCGATGCCATATTGTTCTCATCATCATGTTCTATTACGCTTTTTGTGGGGTGTGCTCTTTCAGTTATTTGACATGGCTTCTTGATGACAAAGTCATCAAGGTCACTCTCACTAGCATTTGATGACTTGAGATCTGAGTGTCTCTTCTTGGCAATCTTTCCTGAAGTTGACCCACGTTCAAATGCGTTCTCATTATCCTCATCTGTCCCCTCACTTTCCAATCCAAAGTCATCGCGTTCATTATCACTGGAATCTGACAAATCTGTGACAGAAATGTGCGAAAATCTCCCTTTCATAGCCCCTTTTAAGCTGTTTTTTGATGCAGTTTCCTCTGAATCACTGCTGCTAGAGTCATCACTATCTTCACAAGTGTTCATACGTCCATAGTGTGTATACCTGTTGAACACTTCATCAAGAGCCCTCTTGTTCACCCTTTTATTCTCTTCCAGTTTCTTGCGAAGGACTGAATCACTTAATGCAGGATCATTTTTTGCGTCACAACTGTCAGTGAGGGAGCAACCGAAATTTTTCTGAAAATCTCGCTTCCTTCTCCTCTGCAATGTGTTGCCAACGCTTGTGAAAACTTCACGACTGATCTCGTCTAGTGTTTGAGATGGTATTTTTAAACCATGCTTCTTCTTTGTTTCCAGAACAACATTTTTGATGTCAAATATGTCTGGAAAGCGACCTCTTTTGCTCTTCAAAAACTTGTTGATGGCTTGGTCAATTTCTGAGAACCCTGTTGGTGGACATTTGACTTCCTTCTCAATAAACCTCCCAGTGCGTGGAGGTCTCCCTCGCACTTTACATATTTTATCCCAGATTCGACTGTAGCGTTCTTTTAGTCGGCATTCTTTAATGTACGTGCTATCGCTCATCGCCATTTCATCCAAACTTAACTCTGCTTGATCTAAAATCTTTATTTGATCACTCACATGCTTCAGTTTCTCGTAGAGTCTATCCACAAGCTCTTCTCGCTTTTGAGGAGTGAGAGGGTGTTTAGTGGGTGTTGATCCGTTTGTGACCTTACCGGCTTTGTGGACCTTCCCTTTATTCTGTTTCTTTATTTTCACATGCTCACTTGAAGTGGGATTGGCTGAACTTGTGCTTCGCCCAGGATCAGCAACTTCAGATGGTATTTCCTCCGCACTAACAGCGTGTTTGCTTTCTTCGCAACCATCGATCGTTAGGATTGTGTTTTTGTTTTCCCCCACCTCCACGCGTGTCGAGTGCAGTTCGGCATCGTAATTTCCTGACGAACTCGAATCCCGTTCGACTGCCATTTTCGCACATTCCAGTTTCGGTTTACAGTCATCCTGCTTTGAGTCTGCAGCAAGAAGCTTGCAGATATCTCCAGTGTAGATATACCCGTTCGAATCGTCCAGTTGTTTTGTTCTCCACTTGAGTGCATTTTTGAATTTCGCGGACGACACGAACTCCGGACGAGCCTCAGCAAATTTCAATTTGAGAAAAAGCACGACGTCTTTTTGTGCCACAAATCGCTCAAGTTTGGAAACAAAATCTTTAAAAAGGTCTTGAACATCTTCATCCTCTTCCTCATCACTGGAGAGAATAATGATCGCCTCGTTTCGAGATTTGTTTGCCCCTTCTTCCATTTCAAAATTTCTTCGTTTCAACATGGCCCTTCCTTTTCACTCGTTATCACGGATGAAACGAAACGATGTCATTAGGGTGTCCAAATTTGTACATAATGCCCAAATTTGGTGAAACTTAAAACAATAAGCTACCAAATATGGCAAGAAAGTTGGATTTGAGCGCTCTGATTGGTTCAAATATAATTTATGTGCATAAATTAGCTCATTCTGAGTTATGTACGATAATTATGCAAATATCTTTAAAATATGATAAATAATTCATTTTCGATCAGAAGTTAGATTATTTCTGCACCCTTACAAAGTTACAAGCAAGAATGGAATTAGCAATTAAATTGATAGCAGCCACCTTTTCCTATCAAAAGTTACGTCATTAATGATACCCATATCTTTCCCGGGTGTCAAAAGAGGTTATACTTAGTTACAAATATGGTGGTAAGGTACAAAAGATTTCTTGGTGGTGGCGTTAGGTTTGGCTTGCAAGGATGGGGATTGTGCCTTATTTTCACTGTATGGTGAGGCAGTCGAACAGCATGTTTGTCCATGGGGAATTTGCCAGTCTGGCACTCTAACCACTACACCATCACAGCTCAATGCCCCACAATGGTGTCTCCTTTGTAGCTGTTATTTGGCAGTCCAATTCAGTCCAGTTACTTGTGCAGTAGATCAGAAAAGCAATCACTGCCTTCCAAAAAAAAAAACAACAACACCAAATTCCAAACTGCATGTTCATAAAAAGGCGATCACTTTTCCAACATTTTCATGTTGTAATTAATCTCTCATCCCACTGAGGAAGACAACTTCCTTAAGATTGGACGGTTGGTGCTAAGGCTATGTCTGTTTTGGAGGGAGCTGAGTCAGGGACGGGGGCTAGCAAAGCTGTGATAAGAAGGAAAGGCCACGGGAAAAGTGGGGCAAGAAGCCACAAATATAGACTACAAGTCGTCTCTTTTTCCATTCAGGGATAGTTGAGGGAAATGAACAAACAAGCAAGCACAAAATTGCCTGCCACAATAAATGGCCTGCTGCCTTGAAAGGTGACATGTATCCAGCCGCTAGTGCGCCACTACACCAGCGGCTCGAGATGGGCATCATGTTTCAACACCGCAGGTGATTTTTGTGCTCACTCGCTTGTTTCCCTTGACTATCCTGAACGGAAAGAGAGACAACTTATAGTCTAACATGAGGACTTTTTTTCCTCTGGTCTTATTGTAAATTCACTCACTCCAAGAATGCAGGAAATGCAGGCAATAAATTTAAAGGTCCAAATTGTACGTTATAATGTGTTGAAATAACATTTTTATTAATTTTTATTTTCTAACCAATATACAAAAAATATATATATATAAGGATTTAAAGCATATACTTCATAATAATTGTAGCCAAATAGTAATGGTAGTTGTTATTGGACCACTGTACAGAACCACTGACTCAATTCTATAGGAAACGCATTGGTCAGTTGATGTGTGCATGCAATGCCAGACAGGTTGATGCGAGCCAGTCTGAAAGCTGTCCAGCCATACCCGTCACCTGTTGATTTGGTGCATGCACAATTTAAACCTCATTGAGTATTTACAAGTTCTTTTTTTTGACATTTTTTCCTGATATTAAGTATAAAAATGGTTGTATGATTAAATGCTAATTGACTGAGTTAGGCCGGGCCATATGGGATCTCTGGTTCTCTGTCATGGTGCAAGGACTTGCACTCGGTCTGTGCTATGCCATGATTTTGAGCCAACTATTGAGCCAACCATGTCCAGGCCTCCCACTTAGTCAACAAGTGCATATTATTACAATGTCAGTAACCACATGAAAATTTATGGCCTTGTGTAATTACGGCCTCGTCATACTTCATGTTATGCTACATCAGTAACCAGGACAGTAACTAAGCTGAAAATTTATGGCCTCTTGGTGACAATGCACTAAGCTTAATTATCTAAGAATATCTAGTCAACCAGTCTATTGTGTTTCAAGAGTGAATTAAAATCCAGTGCTGCTCACAGTTGCTACTTTTAACCCTTTAAGCCCCAAGAGTGACAAGCATCTAATTTCTCCTTACAATATAACTAGCTGATCAAATATACAGGTCATGAGAATAAAGGAAGTGATCACCAGACATGAATGTGTTGATGTTTAATCAAATTCTCCCAACTAGTAACGTAAGAAATATATGGAGAACAGTGAGGAGAATATACATGTGGATACTGGGGCTTAAAGGGTTAATTAGGTATTAGATTTAACCCACGGGTGGTGCCCAAGAACAGGCCACCTACATTCTGATATCACCACTGTTGATTTTAGCATACTTGTCTTCTTCCAGAACTAAATACTGCCCTGCTTTAGCATCATAATAAAACAGTTTATCTTTTATTACTCCAATATCGAATCCTTCTTCTCTTAACTTATTCTTCTGAAGCTTGAATGTTCCTGTAACGGAAACCCTGTCAACAATTCTCAGGAAAATGGGATGAGCATAGTGTGGCAACTCTTCACTTAAACCTAGGACAAGTGCATTCAAATCAATGCCTGTGTTATCTGGATCAACTACAGCAGCCATTCCTGCCCTTCCTTCAGTGCCTGGAACTCTGACACCATATACAATGACATCACGCAGACCCAGTATCTTGCTCATTATTGCCTCTACTTCAGCTGTGGATACATTCTCTCCATGCCAGCGGAAAGTATCTCCAATGCGATCAACAAAATAAACATAGCCATACTCATCTGTAACAAGGAGGTCACCAGTCAGGAAATATGAATCCCCTTTTTCGAAAATGTCATGGCCAATTTTCTTTGAAGTTTCCTCCTGGCTCAAATATCCACCAAATGGATTGCCTGTGTTAAGAGGAAAGATGCTAGAGATCAACACAAGAGTACGATGACTGATGAATCAAAAGTTGCGGTCTGGTAAGGAGTGTCGCAAGGGTCTTACCAAGAAAGCTTGTATCCATGAAAAGGTAGGAGGGAGGAGAGCTAATGACTGGAATTAGAACCATTCCAGATAAAATTACCGTAAACTGCCGCTTATAAGCCCCCCCCCCCCCCGCCGTTTATAAGCCCCCCTAGTTATAGGCCCATCTACCAGTAAACAAACAATACATGCAGTTATAAGCCCCCCCTCTAGTTTTCCATGTTTCCTTAATATTAAGCACTCTCCCAGAACACTGCGAAGATGAACTCTGAGCTTATGTTTTGTTATGCTCCGGTTACGTTTGTGTTGTTGCAGTTTTGATTTTGTTGTTACAATTGAAATGAATTCGAATCATTATGATGTTTCAAAGGTTAATTAAAAACTGGTAAATTAAAAACGTATTTCAATCAACACTGCTGTGGCTCATTTTGAAACGTTTTTTTTTTAAACCACTTATAAGCCCCCCCCCCCCCCCCCCCGGATATAAGCCCCTCCGTTTATAAGCCCACCCTAAATCCCTTACGAAGTTGTATAAGCCCAGGGCTTATAAGCGGCAATTTACGGTATATTATTTACTTTTCTTTGTGCATAACACACGGCAATGTTTTGGTGCAAATTTACATTAAGAAACAAGGTTGAGAAGAAAGGTTAAGATTTAGAATACTTATAACTGGGTGGGCCTAGGGGGATGTACAGGCAGTGGGGAGGCCCCAGGGGTATTACTGGGATTTCAAGACATATAGTTGACTCCCGGTAACTAGTGCCCTGAGTAACTTGAAGCTCATGCTACCTCGGACTAAAAGTGATTTCCCCTGGATTTGCTCCATACATTAAATGTAATTTCACCCCTGATATCTTGAAGTCTTGCTAACTTGAAGTGAATTTTTTCCTTTCAGCTCATTTTCTTTACAATTTTACCCTGATAACTCGAACCTCATTCGTCAAAGTGCAAATTATGAGACAAAACATACTCCATGACATTGAATTTATTTTGAATGAAAATTTCACAATAATTGAAGGGCGTGTATCATTGAAATGTCGGATTATCATTTGAAGGGCCCGGTGGAAAAAGGGCATAAGTGATGGTTATAGGTTGAAAATCTAAATTGGTGCCATTCAGCTGAACATTGGCACACAGGCTGGTTTTCATGTAAGGAACATAATTTGCTGTGCATTTATTTCTTGACCTGAGAGCTTCAATTCAAAGAATTAGCGTGTTTTGCTGAAAACTGACACAAAGAAAACAACAGGACTGCGGATTCTAGGTTGAATTCCTTTGTTTTAGTTCAGGCAGAGAACAAGAGAAATCATTCACGCTTCACTTGAGCAAGTTCAGTTCAACAAATCTGTTTACGCAAAAGAAATACACTAATTCTTCGAATTTTAGATCTCAGGTAAAGAAATAAATGCACAACAGTGTTCCTTACACACAGTGTGTGTTCAGCTGAATAGCACCAATTTCGATTTTAACCTCAAATCATCACTTACAGTGTACGCCCTTTTTCCACTGGGCCCTTCATCTGTGTGAATTTCTCTAGTTTCTTAATTCTCTGTTATGCAATTAATGTTTCAGTTCTTCATGAGAGAATGCATGTGTTAAGTGGTATCAGCGGGAATCTATCCCCCGATAACTCCAACTCCCAATAACTCGAACCTTTCTTAATTCGCCTCGAAGGTTCAACTTATTGGGAGTCAACTGTAGTACCACTAATAAAAACTAATGGGCCATTTACTGCAATTTTGCTTCCCTTGATTAAAAATGAGCAAATTATTAAAAAATTAAATGCAATTACAACTTAAGTGGAATATAAAAAGCCATAATTTGTTACATTTGCATTCCAGCACAATGATGTAAATAAATAGAAGTGTTGTGAAACTGTTTCACATTACATCTGGACATCTGGGTTTGACTTCATGAAAGTCTGGTCTGACAGCTTTAAAACTCGCTGAGTTTTGTAGCAAGCAAAAATGTGTGGATCGGGGATATGCTAGAGACAGAATAGGCTTTTGCTTCCCTTTTTTCCAAGTTGATTAATTAACCCTTTAAGCTCCAATATTAAAATGCATATTCTCCTTACTGTTTTCTCTATATAATTTTTGTTACCAGTTGGAAGAATTTCATTAAACATCAAGACATTTCATCTTTAGTGATCATTTCATCTATCCTTATTAGCCATAAATTTGATCAAGTTGTGATATTGTTAGGAGAAATATTTTATTAGATGCTTGTCATTGGTGCTTAAAGGGCTAATTTCAACAGGCCAGGCTTTGTACTCCAGTATGATTGTGTTACACTCCACCTTGATCTGAGATCACACTTACTTCCTTGAAGAACACCAAAAGCTCAGATAAGGTCATGTTACCTTTCATTATCTTTCCAACAGCAAGACCAGGCTCTCCAACTTGTGCTGGGATTGCCAGACCATTTTCACCTCTGAGCAAATCTCCAGTAACAGCATCCACTTTGATGAACTTAGAAGGAAACAATCCTGGTGCAATAACTGACACAAAACCACAAGTTCCTGGGGTGTTGTCAGTGTTGAAGAACCCCACATTTCCTTCTGTTGCTCCATAAAATTCTCCAATTCTGCTGATAGCAAAGCGAGACTGAAATTCTTTCCATATTTGAGGCCTCAATCCATTGCCATATGCAACATGCACAGAATGCTGCTTCTCAGAAGGACGACGAGGTTGGGCTAAAAGGTAGCGACACATCTCACCAATGTACTGAATTACCTGATGGAAGAGAACAAGACAGATCAGCTATGTTGCCGCCAGAAAATCTCTGGACAATTAAATTTTTAGACCCTCCTTTAATTTACCCAGTAAGCAAGTGGAATAAGTTACTTGAGTGGTAATTTACTCTGGAAGCCCCCACTGATACAAAGCAGCATTTTTTCGGTGGAATTAGAACTCTGTCTGTGACCAATAGATTGAACATTAGTTCAGTGATTTATTGGTATCAATCCTAAGTCAAGTTCTGCAGCACCAAGTAGGAGTATTAACACCACCTCAGTGGGATGCTAATTTTTTAAGCACTTGCATTAGTTTATTGCTCAGTTGTGTTTACTGGTATTCAAGATAATTATTTTTAAATTAATTATAAAATTAAAATTAAAATGTATTTATAGAACACCATACTCCACTAATTGTCCATGGCACGTTACAATACTATAACTCTTAATTAGGTTAAAAACTACATTATTTATAAACAATAAATGGAGTACCAATACTGTACAGGCTAATGATAAAAATCACAATTTAAATGTGTCCTTAAAAAGATAAGTCTTGAGCTTATAGTTTTAACCCACTGACGCCCAATGCGCCCCTATGCGCCCTAGAATGAGCAGGCGTCTTGTTCCACTTGTGATGTCATCAGTTTAAGTGACCCTGAAAAGCTTTGATAGTCAGTCGATGCAATGCAAAAACATCTTGTAAATGATGCCTGAACGACAATGATCGGATCAAGTAAACCTGAGTAACAGCCAGAAAACCACGGAACTTTTACCTCAAAAACGTACACAAGAAAATCATGGCCTTCCCACCGCCTGATACTTTTGGTCAACTCTTTCCTTTTCAAACGAGCTTTGAGACCAAACTTTTCCCATCACTAGAAACCGTGGTTGTATGGCTAACTCGACAGCAAAAAGCGAAAATCGAAATGAGAACGAAAGCAACGGGCTTGTGCACTAAATCTCAACGAGCCATTCAAATCCCAAAGAGCCATTCAAAATTTTGAATTGTGCGCATGCCCGAACTCAAAATGCTAGAAAACGTCCTGAATCCGAAAGAAATGGCAACTGCTTACGCTAAAAAGCACTTTTCGCGAGGATTGGGACGAAATTGGATCAAACGGGCTAAAAAAGGCCATTTGCGGCTTAAAAGTACCATTTTTTCAAAAGGTTGCCGGGTGTCAATGGGTTAAATAAGGTTACTGATGGTCAGATTGCCTCATGTCCAGTGGTGATTTGTTCCATAGTTTCGGTCCTGCCGAGAGTCTAATTTCTCGTATTTAGAGTTGATTGTTGTGTTATTATAAAGGACAATGAATCTAAGAATAAAAGCAAGTTTTCACAGTTCCGCTAAATATATGGTTGTATCATTCATGTTTTAAGCTAGGTACCCAGCAACATTTTTTCTTAAGGTTACTCCGGACCTTTGTGAGCATCCTCCGGGAAAAAATTGGTATGCACGCCATTTTAAAGGTTAACACAGCAAACTATATATCATTGGAAAGGTTAATAAATGTAGATTTTGGAAAAAATATGAATTGCCAGTTTCTTCAATTCGATCTGCAAGAGAAAACTGCAAACAACTGCGAAAATGACCATGTGTCATTCAATTGAATTAATAGGGTATCAAATCCCAGGGTACTGGCAAAATAACTGCACAGTAGGCAAGATGAATGTTTATTCGTTTGTCTCACGATGGAATCGCTTTGAGTTGTTGATCGTGATGTTTCAACTGCAATACTGCTAGTCTTCATCAGGCGATGAGGTCGATTGTTTATGTGTCGCTATTTGTAGCATGTTGGTTCGCTGCTATTGGTGCATTTTGATCCTCATTATTATCAATATTCATATTATCATTATTATCAATAAACTTAACTTCTTTCCAAATAGGATCCCCCATTTCATTAGCGTGCTCCGAAACTGCGGAGGTTTGCGTACCAGCAAGCCGTATATCTCTGCTGTGTTCTTTTATCCTGTCTTGCATTGCTCTCCCTGTTTCCCCGATGTATACTTTGCTGCACTCACATGGAATCTTATAGACAACACCGTCTTGTTTAGTTGGTTCAAGGGCGTCTTTCGGTCGCACTAAGTGAGACCTAAGAGTTGTGTCTGATTTGAAGATGGTCCGTACGCCTTGTTGTTGTAGGCAGCGGCGAAGAACCTCTGATACACCTTTTATGTAGGGTATTACCACAGTAGATTTAAATTCCCGCATAGGTTCTTTGTTGGCTGTTGGTCTTGTTGTCTTTGTGAGCTTTCGTACAAACAAAGAAGGATATCTGTTCGAAACAAGTACCGATGATAAATGTTTCTTTTCTTCAAAGATAGCTGATGGTTTTGATGTGAGGTGTTTGGCTCAGTCGTATAGACACTTAACAATACCACGTTTCACTGACTGAGGATGGTGTGAATCATAGGCTAGGTATTGGTCAGTGTGGGATGGGCTTTCTGTAAACAGTGGTGGTGAGAAGACCGTTTGAATCCCTTGAAACTGACGTGTCGAGAAAGGGGATAGTGTTATCTTTCTCAATTTCCATGGTAAAACGAATAGTAGGCTGTTGACTGTTAGATGTTGTAAAAAGCCGTCTACATAGTCTTTACCTAAGACTGTAAACATGTCATCTATATATTGCTTCCAGATCTTAGGTTTATAGGTCGCTGTTGCTATCGCCCGTTCCTCAAACTCTTCCATGTAAAGGTTAGCAATAACCGCGGAGACAGGGCTCCCCATGGCTGCTCCGTCTTTCTGTTCGTAAATCAACTTGTTGTATTGGAAATACGTGGATCTTAAGACAAAGTTTAAAAGGTCGACAATTTGTGTAGGTGTAAGGTTTGTGTGGTCAGCAAGACCGGGATCGTTCTCTATAGTTCGCATAAAGCGGCCTTTACGGCACCTTCGATCGGCACGTTTGTAAATAACGATTCTATGTCAAAAGATACCATGGCTTCATTTTCTTGTATTCGCTCATGGCTGATGGTAGACACAAAATGAGAAGAGTTGGTAACTGTGTAGTCCGATTTGCCTGTCAACAGGGACAGGATGTCAGCTAAGTGAGCCGACAAATCGTAAGCGAAGGTGTTTACACACGATACAATAGGTCTTAATGGTATCTCGGGCTTGTGTATCTTAGGTAGACCATATATTCTAGGTGGCTCTTTGTGCCTAGGTTTGATTTTGTTGTAGACAGTTTCTGAAAGATGTCCACTTCATTTTAAGCTAAGAAGCTTTTCAGTAAGTTTTCGGCTAAGTCGGTCCGTTGGATCTTTATTAAGGAGTTGATATGGACCTATTTCAATGAGTGTTTTCATTTTATCATGGTATGTGTTGGTGTTCAAGACCACACTGGCACGACCTTTGTCCGCTGGTAGAATCATAATAGAATCGTCTTGCTTCAAGTTCTTAAGGGCTTCTTGCATTTCCTTTATGTTAGGCTTGGGCGGTTCAGTCTGTTGAAGGGTGTTGTTAACAGATCTCCTTACGGTGTCTGCTTGTTCTGAGTCAAGCGTTCTTATGGCCGATTCAACTTTGGCGATTATTTCAGTGGCTGGAATGTTAGTTGGTGTTACTGCGAAATTCAACCCTTTCTCTAGTAATGATACCTCAGCATTGCTGAGGGGCCGTGACGATAAGTTAATAACCCATTTATTTTTGTCGACTCGAGGTGTTTGGTCAACATGAGGTGTTTTAGAAACAGAAGCCTGTTTCTCTTCTACAAGTTTCAGAAACTTGCGTTGTTGCTGATCTTTTGTGGCAGTAAATACTCTTTGGGTATTAACTCTGATCTTTTCAAGTATTTCACTGGCCTCGTCTGCCGTGAGGGCGGCTGTTATGCCCCTGGCAGTGGATTCAGTTTCTCTTTTCACATCTCCCTTAGCTCTCTGAGTGAGTCGTATTCTCTCCCTAAAGAACCTCATAGAGGCTAGTTTGGCTACTCTGCGAGTGCCTTTAGTTGGAACTGGTGGTTGGACCCGAAGATCTTGCGGAATAATGTGGCTCTTAATACACCTTGTGAGAAAGGTGAGATGGTGGTTGTAGCAAGCGAGCTTACGTGAGCAATGCTCTTGGTGACGAATCAACCTTAGGGCTGTGGCCCATATTTCAGTTCAATGTCATTAAAGATGTGTTAATTGTTCATCGCGGTGTAAGACAGGCAAGATGAACGTTTATTCGTTTGTCTCACGATGGAATCGCTTTCAGCTGTCGATCGCGACGTTTGGACTGCAAAATATACTGCTAGTCTTCGTCAAACGATGAGGTCGATTGTTTACGTGTCGCTATTTGTAGCATGTTGGCTCGCTGCTATTGGTGCATTTCGATGCTCATCATTATGCCCGATCAATTCGAAAGTTCAACATCCCCCCCCCCCCCCTGGACAACCCCCTGGGCATTTGAACTTTTGAAGATTGGCTTGTTCAAATTCCCACCCCTCGGGGCAAAAAAGCCGTTCAAATGTCCCACCAATTAGTACTGAACTACCTCTCCTCAAAGACAAATTTCTCTTCAATCAAACACTTTACACGCCTTTCAGAGAGAGATATGCCATAATGACACCTTCAAACTTCTTTTAAAAACCCTTTTGAAAGAGTTATTTACTAACAAAGGCGAAATTCTGTCTTGTAAATCCATCAAACCCTGCAAAAATTGAAAAAAAAACTCGCGGGCGTATTACGTCAGAACAAGAGATAAATCTGGTTCAAATTCCCCACCCTTCCAATGCAACATTCAAATTCAATTCCCCCCTCCCTGGGCACGATGCACAGTCAAATGCCCCGGGGTATGCCCGGTAGGGGGGGATGTTGAAGTTTTGAATTGATCAGCGCGCATTATTCCGACTATTAGATGTTGTTCCCTCACAGGTCCGCTTTGTGGTTGGTCAGCTGTTGTGCTTTCTGATTGTAGGTATCCAAGCTTCAGGAATTTTGATTCTACTATCTCGGGTCACGATCAATAAACTTAACTTCTTTCCAAATAGGAAGATGCCCCGTTTTATTAGTGTGCTCCGAAACTGCGGCGGTTTGCGCTACAAATAACGACACGTAAACAATCGACCTCATCGCCTGATGAAGACTAGCAGTATTGCAGTCGAAACGTCGCGATCAACAACTAAAAGCGCTTCCACTGTGAGACAAATGAATAAATGTTCATCTTGCAGGGATCGAGACTAACTTTTCAGCTTAGTAGCCAAGTGGCTAGTGAGAGGTTTGATTTCACTAGCCAAAATTAATTTTCACTAGCCAGCCTTTTTTTGCATAATCTCATACTGTGTTCACTATGTCTAATTTTAGCCGAGTAAAGTACTGTAAACATGCCTCTCTGTAATCTCAAGAGTGAAGAACTTGATTGTTGACTGTTCTTTCCAACGGTTAAAGATCCACACATGCAGAAAACAAAGTACTTTGCCTTCAGGGCAAATTCCCAGGCGCGATGTAGTTCACGCCTCTCTTTTCCATTTCGGTCAGATTATGACGAATAACTCGAACAGTTAACCTTATGTGAGCATGTCATCATATGGAGAAACGTTGGGAAGACAAGACTAACATTATACAAATGTTGTAAGTTATGGAGAAACGTCAAAAAGACAGGACTGATACAGCACTCAACTCACGTACGAAAAAACATCTACAAAAGAAGAGTAGTAAATTATAAGCGTATTTAAGTGCGGAGAAACATTGAGCAGAAAAAACTAATAAGGTACGAACTTACTATAAGGTACGGACAAATGTTGAGAAGTCATATCAAACACGTTGGTTGCAAATGCACTACAGTAGGGAGAAACGCTGCCAACATACCAAAATACAGAGACTAATAAAATACGCAACTACTAACTTACGGAGAAATGTTATTGGACAAAACTAATTCCGTAAGAACATGTGTGATGTACGGAAGAACGCCGAACGGACAAACTAAGCCATCACATTGGGACAAAAAATTACGGAGAAACATAAATGAGACAACTATCGCACTAACATACAACATTGAGAAGACAAGACTAATGCCGTATGAACATACTAACATACAGAGAAACGCTAAGCAGTGTTGACTTATCGTATGAATGTACTAACACACTGAAAACCTTAGGAAGAGCATAAAAATGTTGTGCGAACATGCTAACGTACAAGAAACGTTGAGAAGGCTAGACTAATATATCGACAAACCTACTTACGTACGGAGAAACGTTGTGAAGACGTCACGTAGAGAAAAACGCTGGGAAGAGAAACTATTGTACGAACGTAGCAACTAATGGCAAAAAAGTCAATAACAGAAATCTAAAGAATTGTGTGAACCCACTAACGTGTAGACAAATATCACATGGACGCACTAATGGTCCTTTCAAGGAAACGTATGGTGAAACGTTCTGAAGACGGTTAGTTTCGTTTGAACGTAGAAATGACGGGGAAACATTGCCATCTGAGAACAGGAATTAGCAGGGAAAAACGTTGAGAGGACAAAACAATTAGTATCATACGAACATTATGAGCTATTATGATATCCAGTTATACGGAGTACGTTTTTAGTTCCTGGTCACTCAATCTGCTTTTGGGATCTGATCATCAGAAGCAATATTATTTTAGTTTGGTTTCCATCCGGTGCTTTAGTACGTACTTTGAAATTTTCCCTAGCCAAAATGGCTAGTGAAAGCGCAAAACTTACTAGCCAAAACGGAATTTCTACTAGTCTGTGACTAGTTGGCTACCGTTAGTCTCGAGCCCTGTCTTGCCTATCTTACACCACGATGAACAATAAATACATCTTTAATAACTGCACAGTGTTAATGACAAAGGATCCATTTTTCGATATTCTGACTGGTTATTTTTTAATTAATCAGTCAAGTTCGAGCAGCAAAGAATTAGCGATGCGTATTGCATTGAAGATTGCCACGGTGAAATATTATAAATTTCAAAAGTCCCCAACTCACTTTGGTTTCACAACATTTAAGGAGTGTTCAGGAATGTTCAAATTTCATAGAAATTTGCCGAATTTTGATACCCTATTAATTCATTTATCTGATTGAATTAATGACGCGTGGTCATTTTCCCAGCCATTTTTGCAATTTTCTTTGACGTAATTAAAAAAAACCATCAGTTCATTTTTTCCCAAAATCTACATTTATAATAACCTTTCCAACGATATATATCTGCCATGTTTTCCTTTAAAATGGCACGCATACGAATTTTTTCCCGGAGGACGCAGGAGGCCACCCATGAAGGTCCGGAGTAACCTTAATTATAAGTATATACCCAACTTGTGTGTTACCCAGTTATCTTGTAGCTGGTAAAATTTGTGAACAGTTAGAAAGCCTATCTTTGAGTTACACAATTATAACAATCACATCATATCAGGGACATAACAAGCCACTAATTAATAACAAACCGTTGCCTTGGTTTCAACACAATCATCCCAGAATCTGCTGGCAGAGAACTTTCGTCTCAACGAAATTGTATTTCCACTGACAAGGCAAGCTCCAATCCCCAGGGCTCCTCCAGCAGAGTGATATAATGGCAAAGTGCAGTATATGATGTCTTCAGGGGTCACAGAGAAAAGGGTAGAAAGAAGGCTGATGCTATAGTACCTAAAATTGCAATTACAAAAGAATCAATCTTTAAATAAAAAACAATAATAAATCAATTAATATTAGAAACAAATAACATGATTTAAATCCATGGGTAAATTCCAACTTGGTAAGATTTTGAACAGACTTAAGGATGGTACCTCCTTTTGTTACTGCGCACACGTTCTGCGCATCTCGGGATATTCGGGTTTCCTTAGGAATTTGCCCCCCTAATACAACAACATTTTTGCACAGTTTATGACTAAGTGGAAAAAGGAGACCTTATAGCAAGGGCTATGAGAAACCAAAAAGAAAACTGGGGGTAACCACGCATTTTTAGAGATAATTGAGCTTAAATTTGGAAAGAAATTGCCATACATTCTTTGTATTTTAACAATTTTTTTAGAATTATGGTTGCTTAAAATAATTATCTCTGAAAAATGTGTGGTTACCCACATTTTTCTTTTTGGATTCCAATAACCCTTGCTAAGATCTACTTTTTCCCCATAGTCATAACCTTTGCAAAAATACATCTCTATTAGGAGGCACCGTCCTTAATAGACAGGGCACCCAACGGATTGCTGTGATAAAACATCTGTTCGAAAGACCTTTTTTTAGTTAATTGCTTTGAATGTAATTGTAATGAAAAACTACAGTTATCATCGCAAAATGTCACCTCACACTCGTTACAGTAGGAAAATTAATTCATTTCATTTTTGGAGCAGACAAATATGCCTCTTAGAGTGTGAAATAAGGTCAGCTAGCATTTCCGAAAAGATGACAGCAGCTCGGAAATTCAGTGAATGAGATTCTGTTCATTAAACCTGTCTTAGCTTTCACAAATAAACATTCAAATGGCATTGATACTATTAAGGAAAATAGGAAATTACATTTGAAGTATTCTGCTTAAATTTTCTGGTTGGGTGCCCCTCAATACAATGACAAACATGATGTAATGGAAGGTAACAAATTTAAGGGCTTTGTAACAATTAACCCTTTAAGATCCAGTAGTGACAAGTATCTAAATTCTCCTTACATTATCAGGACTTAATCAAACAGACAAGTCATTAGAATATCTGAGACGATCACCAAATACTGAATGTCTTGATGCTGAAAAAATTCTCCCAACTTGTACCATAAGGAATAAATGAAGAAAAGTGGGGAGAATATACATACGGATATTGGGGATTAAAGGGTTAAGAGGGTCCAAGGATGTTCTCTCATAAAGCCAATCAAGGGGATAAAAACTACCTATCACATTTGGGGGCAAAAGAGTTTCAATTATGTTGATTCTTCATTGCTGCATGTTTCTGTTTAGCTAATTTCACTGGCTTGTGTGCAAAAGATAAAAGATAAAACTCTGTCAGAACTGCACATAACAAGTAAAATGTCCACAATTAGAGACTAAAGCTAACTAGGTTACCCACTAATAACAAGAACCCTGTTGTACTCTGGGTAACAGTCTAACACCTGACAAAAGGGGACATTCAGATCAGACTACAAATACAAGATTTAGTGAGATTTAGTGTGAGACAGTAAAACAGTGTATGTGCTTTAGTTAATCACTTGTGACAACAATTTCACTCCTAGACCCTTCTTTCCTATTGGACAGTAACAGGGAGGAAATTTGTACTCGTACTCAATCTTGTACTGGTAGTCTAGTCTGAAGGTTGCTAAAGTCCAGTGACCTCCCTGAAACAAGTCTCTCTTCTCCAAAAAATCCTCACACAAAGAGAGAAATTCTGTCTTCAACCACCTATGACTGTAAGGTCCTCCAAGCAAGTGTCAGTTTATTTCTAGCGGAGTTAAATTATAATATCTACACCTTGTCTTACCTTAAATTATCAATAACAACAGGCTTGGGATATCCAGTTGTTCCTGATGTGTATATGTACATTAACCTATCTACAAGAAAACACACCATAAAATGGTTATAAGTCCAGGTTATAAAAAGTTTAAAAAGGTGTGAAGTGTCCCTAAACCAATTGGCCATGACTGTAGCTCTCCCCATTCACCAATAAGAGGAGTATGATGTTTGGTAAAGATCAGAAAGGGGGAACGTCATTCTTGAAAGAAAGAGATCTAGGAGCAATGTAGTTGCCATGGCAACATCACAGCATGTACCACTTTGTACCATTCTCAAGGCACATTACTGGTGGCAAGTTGCAATAAATTACCCCAATATTTTAATTCTGGTTTTATTGGCCTTTTAAGTAAGCTTAACCTGTTTTTCACTTCATAGGCAACAAGAAACCATCACTGAAAATTTTCTCCACAAATTGTTCTTGGCACTTTACAATCTATTGTTTCTTTATGATTGACAGGAAGGCACACTTACACCTTGGTTTTTGAGTTTCTGAGGAGAAAGCACCATGGAATGCATTAACATGGCCTTTTTGAAATTCTTACAATATGCATTAATCTAATCACTGTGTGGTAGATATAAAAATCTTACCCTTGATTGACTTTTTATAATAAGCTGCTGGTGGTTTGAAAGAGCTTCTCTCTAGTTCTTTGATCAAACTTGAAGCTGTGATGTCTAAGCAAGGATCAGTTCCAAAGTAATACAGCTTTATACTCTCTGGCAATTGACCATGAATGCTCTTGACTGCACCTTCATATATAATTGTAAATGAGCTATCAGTGCATGTGCTTGTTGGTTTCAGTTCAGGGTTGATTGACAATCACACTAAAATACCTCATTTTAGTGACAGGCAATGAACTCTTTTTCACTTGCCTGGCTTGTACCTCTCAGTTTTGATGCAAAAATATGATGGAATACCCAAACAATGGAGCCTGTTTGCCAGGAATGTGCCACATCACCCAATCATTTGATTAAAAAAAAAAAAAATTCTTCACTGTTGAATGCCTTAAGTATTAGTCATTGATAGGAGCAAAAAAGATCTTTTGGCAACTGTCCTATACCAGGAACAATAAATAACTAAAGATAATTTTAATAAGAAATGGGCGTTACACTCGCACTCAATTATTTAGTATATACAATTAAGTTCATTGGTAACATTAGCCTCACAGAAGGATACTTGTAAGTCAGGCCCATCTGTATTTGTAAATAAATTTGATCGCATGTGAGTAGAAAAGCAAAATAATTAAAATTTCTCATGTTCAGAATTTTTGTTTTGTTTTATTTTTGTTAATATAAAGGAAGTGATCTATCAAAAGAAAACCTAGGGTCACCATTCATTATGAAGAGAGTTTAGTACATGAATAGATACTACAATGCCCACCACCAATGTATTAATGTCCACATTTCTTCCTTAGTGTGCGTGCTTGATGCATGATATGGGATGACATAAGGATGCGTATAAACAATCAGTGCAAGTATCCTTAAACTGGGCTAAACAGGTCCCCAGATTGGCAGGGGGGAGGGGGTTAGGGTGTAGTCACAGTCACTCACCAAAAACATAGGCCCGCAATGCGTGCAGAACCGACGAAGAGTGGGTTCGTCTCGAAAAGAAAGCAAGCGAGGCGTGCGTGACTGCAGGTTCAATAACATTCAAGCATCTGTAACAGCAAGTTGCAGCAAAAGTGCGTAACTGTAACTAACGCTGAAATCTGACCAACTGAAAAGGTGACCAATACCCTGGAAAGGAGGTCAACTGAATTATGCACCCTCTCCTCACTAAACATAGCCCCACAGACTATGCCCATGACCTCATGCATTCTTCACTCAAGATCATTATTTTTTTGCTGTCTTTTGGTTGGTCTTCCTCAAAACCCTGAACAAAAAAGCCATCACAATTCTCAAAACAGAATGATGCATTTCAAAAAATGGGCGATAAATTTCCCAATATAAAAGTAACCACATCTTAATGATTGATCAGCATGGGCACTGTAACAACCCAAAAGAATTGAACTTTTCCCCACACCTGGGAACCACACTTTGTGCACAGTTTCCTTTAATCATGCCAAGGGCTCCTTAAGCCAAATTGTGAATGCAAATACGAAATAAATCATTGCTATATACGCTCTATCGTACAGGTTACAAGAAAGCACATTATAGGCATTTACCAGTCGTTTCAACCCACTCCACCCTCGATAAATGTTTTTACTTGGCTCAACGTGCCGTGCTAGCTGGCGTAACGAAAATTGTGACAGTATTTTGCCCTTTGTGTTACCAAAAGGCATAATGTTAATTAAAATCTGTTGACTCAGCTCATCTGTCTTATCGCTTTGAATATTTAATTTTGTCGAATTAAACTAAAAAATTAAATGTCGACATAAATTTGTCCACAACTGAACATGCTTTTACTGAGAGTTGTGAGCGATGTATTTATAATATACTGTTGTGAATAGGGCACTATAAAAACATGATTATCGTTAAAGACAAACACATCGTCAGAATCTCAATGTGCTAACCGGCGTGACGAAAATTGACAGTATTTTGTCTTTTACGTTCCTGAATGACGTAATGTTTAAAATCTGATGACTCAGCTCATCTGTCTTATCGCTTTGAATATTTTGTTGAATTAAAGTTAAAATTTAAAGATAAATTTTGTCCACAACTGAACCTGCCGTTACTGAGAGTTGTGAGTGATGTATTTATATACTGTTGTGAATATGGCACTATAAAAACAGATTACCGATTAAGACAAACACACCGTCAGAATCTGGAGAAATTAGTAAAAAAGCGAAGTTGTCACTTTATCTCAAACACATTAAAGCATGTCTTATGATGTAATTGTTAAATCCACTTTGTTCTTCTGGAGTCAGCAAGTCAGTGTCTCGAACTCTAAAATCGAACAAATCGGTTCAAAATCAAAAGTAAAGCAGAAAAATTAAAAAGACTAACCGGTATATCCTTCTGTGCCGCTTATACTATCCAAGAAGATCCAGCCTCGTGTAGTAATTCATTTCCCACCTACCAATAACCTTTCTTAACGTTGGCAGCTAGATACTTTCCAAGTATTAAACATAACCACAACAACATACACCAGAATTTTCCTCTCATAACATTTACTGAGAACGATTGTATCCTTACGATGTCTCAGCAACACTTTGGTCCCACCAGCATCAACAGTGCCACTGGACTTCACCTCCCGTTATTATTAGTCCTCCTTGCTTTCTTTCACTAGTGTTGCACAGATATTTCAGTCCGGCCAAAGCCAACACTGCTTGGCGGACATGTGCTTCTATACCGTGCCTTGTCCTACGTGCATGCGCGTGTGTACTAATCGATGTCCAACTTCTTTTCTATAATTATTATGTTCAGAGGTCAGCACAAAATTATACCACAACACAGTGAAAGCAAATCTTCCACCAAGCCTCCGTTACCTTTCTTGACCTGCCAATTTAAAATGGCGACCCGTCTGCTCATGTTCTCACGTCATCCCATCCCATCCCATCCGCCATAGCAAAATACACACCTTATGAGCCTTACACGACGTATTTTGACCGACCACTCCAATCCACGGTCTTCACGACTGCACTAACCTGACTTCGTCGGTTAAAAAGGCTTGCCAAAGGCTAAACACTGACCTGAATTAGACCGTTTGGCTGATGTCCTGAGCCACCCCAGTCCCCTGGGATCACAATCGGCACACAATCTGTTTCATAGGAGTGGGGTAAGGTACAGGGACATACATGCATAACAACATATTACCTGACAGGTCACAACCAAATATTATTGCCTTACAATCTGCCACAGATATGCAGTGCCACAATGAATCATGTCGCAAATTGGTGTTGATAAGAGCAGTAATTACGCCAAGTTTGGACAGCCCCAGCCATATACAAACAAATTCAGGACAAGATTCCAGGAACAGGGCAATCGTGTCTCCCTTCTCGAAGCCCTGTGACTTGAAGTAATTTGCAATTCTGTTGGAGTAATCTTCAACATCTTGAAATGTCCATGTTTTCTGTTCAAAGATGAAGGCTGCCTTTTGAGGGTGTTTGGACGCTGTTTGTCGAAAAATATCCGCCACTAGATCGTTATTCTTTGCATGTCTCTTAATCTTGAGTGGAAGAGTTGCAACTAAGTAAAGAAACCTGTAAAAAGAAAATAAGCTTACAGTAACCTTAGTTTTTCACCCAGAATCTCTGGAATCTGATTGAGGTGGTAATGTCCGTAAAACTTTGACACTGAACGAAGTCACAGAGGGGGTAAATAAAAAATGTAAAGGAACGAAAAAAGAGCAAATAATCAATGTAATTTCAGTGCATATGTTTTAAAAAGTTAATCCCTCGGCTTCTCCCTTCACATGACCGCCATCTTGGACGGAAAGATCGGAGTACTGGAAACAAGCGTGAGAGTCACGCGAAAGAGAGACGCAAGTCGCGCGACCAAAAATGCGGACAGTCACAATCAAGTACAGGGTCTTTGTTCCGTTTTATAAACGAGATTTAAAGACGGATTAAAACATTAATCATACTGCTAACGCTTAAAATACAACTCGGTAGCTCCAACTCCTTGAAATCAGCCCGCGCGACAGGCGCTCAGCGCACCAAACCGCCCTGACGAGCGCTCTCATGTAGTTCATGTGCACTATTTACCATTTATTCGTTTAAAAGTAGTCTTTTCCGACCACTTTTTTTTCAGAAATAGCTGATCATGATCTCCAACGTAACACTTTGCAATTATTACGTTGCCTTCTGTGCGGTTGAACTGGGGTTGTTTTATGCGTACCTCACATCACGAAGCACTGTCCGAAAGAACACTCGTGGAAAAGACTTCCCTCCTGAGGCCAGAAAAGCGCCAAACAAGAGAACTGGGATTAAGACCCAAGGAAGCTGGGTGTAGTATACTAAGAATGAAATACCGGCCATCACTGCTGCCCAAGTGTACGCCATTCCCGCTTTGTCATGCAAAGAGTCAGTCAAGCGCGGTAAATTTCTTGCCCCACCCTCCTCGGGCTTTTTGCCCTCCTGACTTCACATCAGCTGTCAATCATCCACACTTGCCCTGAAGGCCAATGTCCCACCCAAGTGGCCAACAATGCCTTTTTATTTCGTGTGGGTTTTATTTTCATTATTTTGATAGAACAACAACCACAACAACAACACTTTATTTCACGTGGAAACATACGCTTAGCTATGTGGTTTAGTTTAAGAAAAACTGCACCAGCTACTTTACAGGTATGCCACGATAAAAATAAATAAATCAATAAATAAAATGAGAAATAAGGGACCGTTCATTTTTTAAGAGGTAGGGGGGGCATGCAAAAAAATATGGCTTCAAAGGGGGGGGGGGGGCAGCTGGAAAAATATGGTGTGTGAAGGGGGCTTCACCAAAACAAATTCCTTTTAGTTCAGTAGTGACAGCATCTGTAATGATGCAAACGTCAGTGCCAGAAGGCCAAAAATAGCGATTCTAAGGTTCTGAAAATTCAAATATTCCTGGGGGAGAATGCCCCCGGACCCTCCTACTTTATTATACACCCAACGGCAACTCTACCCCACCAACTGTTTCATTACAAAATACAGCCAGGAGAATGTCAACTCTTCTCTGGCCTCTGCTGGTCTGATTCTTAAACAATTGATAACAGTGTCCAAAATAATGCTTTAAACCGGCCTTAATTGTCTGTTTATGTACTTCAGAATGCACCAAATTGCATTAGAGCATCTCTAGATTTTCAAAGTTTTCCAGGGGAAGATACCCCTAGCTGGAACCTCTACCAGAAAATTACCTTTAGTGCATGTCAATAAAGACATTTACTCCTGCAGGACTTGAGTGTTAAAATTGACCGTTTAATTTAAGCTTGAAAAGTTTTAGATTTACTTTATCACTTTTTCCTTTTTTGGGGGGGGGGGTCATCTCAAATATTTAGGATTACAAGGGGGGGCCAGGTGAAAAATTTCTAACGTAGAAGGGGGCTCATTATATTTTACAGGTACTACCCATCAAATCCCACCAGCCACCCCCCCCCCCCCCCACCCCATAAAAAATGAACGGTCCCTAAAATATTGATCGGACAATTAAAAATAAAACCATCATAGAGTAAAAATTATTTACAAGATGAGAGAGCAATTCATGGATACTACGCTGTCTAAGTATTGATTCGTTTTCTAAAAGTTTCTAAAAGTTCAGGAAAGCTATTCCAAAGCTTGGGCGCCTCATAACGCCAGGACTTAATTCCAAACCTAGTAGTCTTAACCTTTGGCATTCATGGTCAGAATGTCCTTTCCTCTCAAGTCATATGCCGTTTCTCATGCTGGTATTAACTCACTCAAACTCTCCGAATTCGTGTTGTCATTTACGAGTTTGTAAACCGTACAAAGGATGTTATGGAATCTTTTTTCCAGTAAGGTTCTCCTACCTAAAACACTAAGAGGTTCTTCATATGGGGTGCATTTGTCCCTAAAAACAAACGGAACAGCTCTTTCAAACCGAAGGTTCCTTTCACCTTTCACGGTGACATTTTTTTTGTAATTCAGTCATTTTTATTATTCTTTCACACTAAACACAACAGCTACAAATTACTTAACCCTACCACACAGTTACAATATTACGAACGACTACACTAGTATACGTAATAACAACTCAGAATAACAGCTACAAAATTACAGTACCATATTGTCACTACAGTAAATACCAACTAGAAATTACACTCGTCCACGAAACCAAAAAGGAAAAGGTAACTTATACGAGGCAGAGTGGTACATATGTACACATCAGAAGCTTCTGCCATTTCTGCCATTTGCTAGTCTACAGCCCTAATCTTGACCCAATAAACTCGTAAGGGGGGATTCACAATATTCAATTTACACTTATAGATATAGATTTGGCTGTCAGTATCAGATGATTTAAAAGAATGAAATCATCTTCCGTATTGAAAACCCAAAGAAAATATCCATTATTGTAAAGGGTTGAAACTTACTTAACCTTACGTTCACCAAGCCAAGAGCCGAAAGCTTAACAGGAAGTCTTTGTCACATCGCAGAAGAAAAATAAATGTTCGAATGATTCAACCTCTCGTTTACAAAAGGCACATAAAGGCGAGTCCGTCATTTTTAACCTAAGCATCTCTTCATTTGTAAATACTATATTATTTAATACTTTATATTGGAATTCTCTAATTTTAGTTTCAATCGTGACTGGAGTATATTTTCTTCCAGTCAAACAGAGGCTGTGGAAATTTCTCCTTAGACTTTTTTTGAGCAGTTGGGGGAACCTGTTTCTTACTTTTAAAAGTACTGTAAAGCAATTTGGACGAAAGCTTTGACAGAGCTACCGCAGAATTTTCTATCTTTAAATAAATTGTGTCACCAATTTTTGAAGGGAGCGGTCGTGTGCTTTGCCGGCTAATGATCTCTTTCCACTCACGAGGGATTGCGTCAACGATGCTCATTAATTTGAAGTATTCTATTGGAGATAGATTTGCACTTAACGCGTTAACACCCTTTAGGGCTTTAGAAAGATTCCAGTATATTCCAGTATCAGAAAGAAGGTCGCCGATCGTAACAATTCCTTTAGAAAACAAACCTGTTTTGAAAAGCGAGAGCTTTTGAACAGTTCTGTAATATTTTGATTGTTCCAAATGAACTGAGGAACAACGTCCCCGTACGATAGCACCGAAGATTGATTTAACACGGACCGAGCGTCAAGGCAGGCAACTTTCGGGTATCAAAATTGCACTTAAGAATCAAATCTCCACCTATTTTAGAAAGAAAGTGATTCAATATTATCTTCCAAGCACTGGTGTTATCCTTATCCGCAAATCTCTTTTATGCCATCACCCTCTGTGCGAGGATCACCAATTGAATGTCTAACATCTTAAGTCCACCATCCTCGATATCGTTAATAAGAGCGGGGCGTTTGATTCTATCGTTGCCTTTCCAAATAAAACGGTAAATTAGACTGTCGATCTCTTTGATCAAGTCTTCTGTAACCGTAATCAGCGCCGCTTTACTTAAAACTTTAGGAGTGATAAACTATTTTTAAAACAATCTGTATTTTTCCTAGTAATGTAAGCCCTCTCCACTTCCACATATTCAATATATCTTTGATAAACTTAAGAATTAAGTCAATTAAGTCAAAGATTGCTTTCATCCTTGATGATGTATAGTAGTCGAAGACAAGTCACAGAACTTTAATCGATGCTCGTATTTTGTGAGGATAGTTAATTTGATCAAGACAATGTCTACCGGTGGCAAAGATCTCCGTTTTTTTCGTTGTTGACATGAAGGTTTGAGAATCTAGAAAAGAACTGCACAGTCGCCACTGAACGGTGATGTAATGCAATATCGCTGAGAAAACAGGTTATATCATCAGCAAAAGTGTTACTTTGATTTCTTCCTCGTCAACCAATATACCTCTAAATTCAGCGAGCGAGTACTTCGAGGGCTAAGATGAATAGTAAAGTGTGACAAGGGATCACCCTGCCTAACGCCACATCAGACTTGGAATAGATCAGTAGTAAAACCGTTGTTTAAAACACAACTGGGCACACTAGTATAGGAAGTCTTGATCCACCGTAAAAAGTATGTTCCAAAATTGAACTTTTCCAAGACTTTAAGAAGGAAACTATGATTTAAAGAATCGAATGTTTTTTCAAAATCAATTACCAGGAGAATACCTGAACAATCGGTAAATTTAGCGATTTCAAGTACATTTTCAACCGTTCGAACTCCATCCAGTATTGATCACCCCTTGATAAACCCATTTTGATTAGGGTCAATAAGATTAGGTAAAATCAGTTCTAACCTTCTTGCAATTGTCTGTGGTGCGATTTTTACATCAACGTACATTAATTAAAGAAATTGGGCTCCAGTTTTTGATAAATCGCCTGTCTTTATCTTTCTTTTCTAACAGAATAATCATAGAATTATATGAAGATCCTCGCAGTGAAGGTGTTTCAACTTAAGCAGTTGAAAAGAAGAAACCTGAAAAAATTCAGGCTTGAACGGGAATCGAACCCATGACCTCTGCGATACCGGTGCAGCGCTCTAACCAACTGAGCTATCAAGCCAACTGGGAGCTGGTCAATTGTGAGTTCGTATTTATCCCGTAGATGGAGAAATGAATATGAATATATGAAATAATCATATATTTGAACTGCGGATAAAGATAGAATTATATGAAGATCATCGCAGTGAAGGTGTTTCAACTTAAGCAGTTGAAAAGAAGAAACCTGAAAAAATTCTGGCTTGAACGGGAATCGAACCCATGACCTCTATCTTTATCCGCAGTTCAAATATATGATTATTTCATATATTCATATCTCCATCTACGGGATAAATACGAACTCACAATTGACCAGCTCCCAGTTGGCTTGATAGCTCAGTTGGTTAGAGCGCTGCACCGGTATCGCAGAGGTCATGGGTTCGATTCCCGTTCAAGCCTGAATTTTTTCAGGTTTCTTCTTTTCAACTGCTTAAGTTGAAACACCTCCACTGCGATGATCTTCATATAATTCTATCTTTATCCGCAGTTCAAATATATGATTATTTCATATTTTCATATTCAGAATAATCATAGTCTGTTTTTGCGAGTTGGATAATTGTCCCTTTTCGTGAGCGAAATTTAAGGCATTGACAAGGCATTTCCCTACAAGATGCCAGAAACCGAGATAAAATTCCACAGTCAGACCATCATTGTCTGGTGTTTTGTTTTTCTGAAAGGATTTCAATGCTTCCAAGTATTTGCTCGTTGTAATTTTGTTATCCGAAAGCTCACGCTGCTCGTCTGTTAACATGTTAGTATTTATATTCCTAAGGTATTTTTCAGTTGATAGGCCGCCACGATCACGAGAATCTGTGTCGTAAAGATTTGCATAAAAGTTATGAATCTCCGTCATTATTTGTTTCGGATTGAAACAGGTAGATACGACAAAATAGCTCGTGATGAGAGGTTATGTAGTCTCTGCAATTGTAACAAAATTGAAGGTGAAACTCATTTTTTACTAGATTGCCCGAGCTATTCTTCGATAAGAGACAGGTTCTTTTCTAAAATAGAACCTAAAATCCCATTTCTACGACTATCATCTCATGAGACCTCATTGTCACATCTTATGAATTGTACTGATCATTTTATAAATATTCAATTAATTTCATTCATCTCGTCATGCTTTGAACAGAGAGACAAACTAGTTACAATGGCTACCTCTCTGAATGGTTAAAAATTAAGAAATGGTTGTAATCTCTTTAGTTATACTAATTAAGTAAGAAATTAATAATTAAATTTTAAGTGGCTTTTGCAATAGTGTAATACTTTGTTATAGTCATGCAAATAAAGCTTGTTGTTGTTGTTGTTGTTGTTGTTGGATCAGTCGTGCATTCATCATTTTCCACTACTAACTTTCTAACACGGCTTGATTTCTTTTTATAATTTTCTAAATTCAAAAAATACTTATTACTTTTCTCTTCGTCTTCATACCAATTTGCTCTTGATCGAATTACTGCTCCTTGAGCTATATATTCACATTGTCGATCATATTCAGTTTGTAGGATTTCCAAATCATTTAAATTTTCTGGATTGGGGTGTTCATCGCATTTTGCTGTGCATTCGTTGATCTTTTCCTCCAATGCTGATAATTTTTCCCTTCAATTTCTGGCCTTCTGCTTACTAAAGGTAATAGTTTCATAATGGATTTTGTTTTTAATGAAATCCCAACGGACCCTGGGATCTTCAAGATCTTTTCCTTCTTCCAGCCAGTCACTATATTTTTCAGTTACTAATTTAACAAAACTTCATCCTCTAAAAGACTGGAATTAAACTTCCAAATAGCCTGCGTAGCAAGCGTTTCCGTGGGGTTTCAGAGCAAAAAAAGTCCGAACAACGGAATCTTCGAAGTTTTAGCCGCGTAAAAATGGGGCGAGAGCAATTTGCCGCGCGAAAAATGGGGCAAATTGCTCTCGCCCCATTTTTGCGCGGCTAAAACTTCGAAAATTCCGTTGTTCGGACTTTTTTGCTCTGAAACCCCACGGAAACGCTTGCTACGCAGGCTAACTTCACAAAGGAAGAGCCCCGTCCTGTTTCCTCAATTCCGTTTATGCATGTGCATTGATATGGCAGAATGATCAGTTCTTATTGCAGGAATAATATCTACATTCTCTACCTCTTCTTGAATACAGCTGGTAAATCCAAACGCCGCTATACTATTGGGTTCTTTTGTCTCCATGTAAAACGCTTGACATCGGGATTTCTGATTCTCCTGATATTAGTCAAGTCAAGTCAAATGATGAACACAAATTCTCGATCTGTTTAAAAGATTCTTTCACTTGAGGCTTGCCTCCGGTCCCATCCAAATCAGCATCAAGAATAACATTAAAGTCGCCACCAATTTTCCTCTAATTCTAATTCATCAAGCTGTTTTCGAATTTCTTTGAAAAAACGCATAGATCTTTCACCTTACTTTGCAAATAAAATCTTCTCGGTGTACCTTAACCTCACAGTCAGATTTCGCCTTTAAAAGAATCACAACTCCCCTGCTGTGCTCCGAACAATGAGTGAAGAAAATATCGCCCCTCTACTGCGACTTCCAAATATTTTTAACTTCTGGGGTACTCTACGTTTCTTGCAAAAGGATAATATCGAATTTCTCTTTCGATAGCCAATGAAACAGTGCCTTTGTTTTGTCGAAAGAACGAATCCCTCGAACATTTAATGGGAAATTTTTAAAGTTGAGATTACGTTTCATAAAAATACCAGTGACTATGTTGAAAAACATTCGCACACATGAAGCTCAAATCACAGGTGTCGTGAACACCCCCCCCCCCCCCCACGCTAGTACAATACACAATCAACAAATTATCCTCTAAGGAAAGAAACAATAAGGACAAAACAAAGCTACAACACACAGTTATGCCCTTAGAAAAGTAGTCAGCAAAAGTTGTTAGAAATAAAGCTTCTAACAAAAAGGGTCTTGTATTCCTCATAACACGCAGAAACAATAGATCTAAAAACTCCGGTTCTTGGAAGGAAACATTACTCAAACTTTGAGAAAAAAAGGAAGCAAAATTTTACATGGCCTGATTATTAGATCTTACAAACAAAACTATACTTGATAAATAGTTTATCCGGTTGTGCCCTACTTAAATAGGCGGGCTTACCATCCCCTTAGGCCTTTTGAGCTGTTGCATCTTCTTTCTACGTTCTATAATTTCCTTTGGAAGGTCCGGCGATATTCCAAGCCTTTCAACTTCCTAGCATTTGACACAATTACCTCTCGATCAGGGTATTTCAAGAATCGTGCTATAATCTGTATAGGCTTTCCGTCGGAGGACCTCCGCTTTCCAATCCGATGTGGAATTGGCAAATGCTGAATGCCGTGCCGCGACAAGAAGCTGCCGTCGTTTAAAAGGTTTGATAATGGTTCCAGAGAACAGTTGGTGGGGGGAGAGGGAAGGGGGGAAGGGGATAGGGGGGAGGGGGAAGGGGTGGGGGGAAGGGGGAAGGGGTAGGGGGAAGAGAGAAGGGGGTAGGGGGAAGGGGTAAGGGGAAGAGGGAAGAGGGTAGGGGGAAGGGGGTATCATTTAATCGTTCAAAGGAGTACCGTACCTAGAGTTTTCCTTGGATTTTCAGACCAGTCAGTCATGGTGTTGTCTGAATCTCCTTCAGCTGCACACGGAGGAAGGGTTAAGATCATTATGTGGAAATCCCATAAATCCTTCATGCTTAGGGGACAGTTACTACATCAGTCTTATCACCAATAATAACTAAAATTATAAACTTTATTATCCCTATAAAAATTGCCTAAAAAACACATAAGTTCGTTGTTGTTAAAGCTTCCGAATTCAGGCAGAAGTGCCTCAGCAGGACGTTTGGCACCTTTTGCCGTCTTTGTACGTACCTCGTCTAAAACTGCAAAAATGTTAACAGCCAAGTAATCTTGTATACTAAAGGCATCTGTCGGCCGACACTCGACCGATTTATTGATCGACACTCGGCCGATATATATCGATCGACACTCGACCGATATCTCGATCGACACTCGGCCGATATTTTGGTCGATATCGGTAGCCTTCCGACCGACATGTATGTCGGTCGATACTCTGTCGGTCGATACTCCATCGCTAAGCCATCGACGCTTGGCCGACACTCGGCCGATACTCCACCGAGACTGGTCGGATCTCAGCTATCTTTTTTCTCTACTCAAGTTGGTCCCGTTTGCGTTGCCCACTACACTTAGTACCAGCGCTTTCGGTGGCTTTTGTCCTTTACCGTTCATGTCGGCACCATTCAACTGTGACTCTTCTCTCAGCATATGTTCAACAGAGGATAAATTTAGGCAATATAGTGAAGTTGGTTGAAGAGACATGCGGAGATGTAGATTTTGTTTTCCCACCTCATCTTGGCAAACGCGCGCGCTTGCATGTACACTACTTTACCATTCACTGATACCAGTGAAGAAAAAGAATAAAAATTGAAAGAAAAGAGTAGAAGGAAGAGAGTGCTATTCATTTCATAAAAATAAAAATTGCAAACTTTAAATTCCACAACGATGCATTGCAAGCTAAAACAGATTTAAGGTAACTGTAAGTTGAAACAAACTACAACAGACCTACAATACATTTTCAATCAATTCCTTTTCTAAAAACGTTCCGATTCCTCGACCTAAGGTAACATATATATATAAAAAAAATCAATACCGGCTTGTCCGCCAGCATATGCAATAAACTAGTAGATTGCAAGGTAAATTATTGTATAAATGAATCAGCCTATGATAGAAAGAAACATTCTCCTGTTCTAAGCAGTCTAAATTTTGCCGAACCACTGACAAACTGATTTCACCGTTTTGTGCTTTCCATATTTGTTTTCAAAACAATTGATGTCAAGTCTTGCTTACAACTCAGTTTTTGCCAAAACCAAAAACTGCTGTGGTAGATAGAGCGGGACTGGAGAACAAGAACCTGAGAATATAGGATGGAAAGCATATCGAAGATGGAGAAGAAAGAGTGGGAAGAGGAGTAAGCAAAGGTAAAGCCAAGGAGAAGAAATAGGAACATACCATATTGAAATAGATGAAGGGAAGCATGATAGAAGCATCCAAGAAAAGGATGGAACTGGATGTAAATGGCACGTGAAGTAGGGAAATCACACCTTCTCTTGATACTTGGGGGTGGGGACAGGGGTCCCAAACTTCCCACTTCCCGTTCCCTCTAATCCCAGTTCCCACCCCTTTTCTTGTTGGCGCCTGCCTCTTTGCCCTTTTTTGATTGCAAAATATGATAATGTTGTGTTACTTTACCCTAATTCTCTCGCTTCCTGCCATCTTGGGTATCCTGTGTCCTGCCATCTTGGGAATCCTTTGTCCTGCCATCTTGGGTGTCCTGTGTCCTGCCATCTTGGGGGTCCCTGCCATCTTGGGGGTACCTGCCATCTTGGGTATCCTGTGTCCTGCCATCTCTTTTCCTGCTTACCGTACCCTTCAGCCCCCTTTCTCCCAGGCTCTCATCCCCTTCCCCCATACTTGTGTTTGCTTATAACTGCATCTCTAACATAGCTGTGTGCATTGCAGTCTATCCAGGGTTAAATATGCTACAACAAAGCACCAGGAAACAAGAACCTAGACCCTGATATTACCACAGCTGATTATAGCATACTTGTCATCATCCAGAACTTAATCCTGGGTGATAGAAGCACTCCTAACTCAAACCCATTGTCTTTATATACAGTGTCTCATGAAAGGGCTGTGAGTTGATCGTTCTGTGGCTGAAGACTTCTCCAACAAAGCACAAAAGAGAAACGTCTGGCACCCAGGGTACATTAATGTTAATTTCTCACAATTCAATGAAATAAGATTTTAACTACTTGCTGTTGTTGTTGTTGTTGTTGTTATTATTATTATTATAATTATTATACCAGTACAAGACATTTATATGCTATGCCCTAAATAGCACGCATAGGGCGTGAATGTAGCCTATGCAGCTAATTATTGTTATTACATGGCTCAGTAAAGGTCACCAAAAAGCCTGCGCCTATTCAACACCTACACCCACTGCCTACATTCTGATATCACCACAGCTGATTTTAGCATACTTGTCGTCATTCAGAACTAAATACTGCCCTGCTTTAGCATCATAATAAAACAGTTTATCTTTTATTACTCCGACATCAAATCCTTCTTCTTTCAGCTTCTTCTTCTGAAGCTTGAACGTTCCTGTCACAGCAACACTGTCAACAATTCTCAGGAAAATGGGATGAGCATAATGTGCTAATTGTTCTCTCAGTCCTTGGACAAGTGAATTCAAATCAATGCCTGTGTTATCTGGATCAACCACGACAGCCATTCCTGCCCTTCCTTCAGTGCCTGGAACTCTGACACCATATACAACAACATCACGCAGACCCAGTATCTTGCTCATTATTGCCTCTACTTCAGCTGTGGACACATTCTCCCCATGCCAGCGGAATGTATCTCCAGTGCGATCAACAAAATAAACATAGCCATATTCATCTGTGACAAGGAGGTCACCAGTCAGGAAATATGAGTCCCCTTTTTCAAAAATGTCATGGCCGATTTTCTTTGAAGTTTCCTCTTGGCTTACATATTCAGAAACTGGATTTTCTGTATGAACAGAAAGGAGGTTAGGGAACATAAGAGCACATAATTAATAAGAAACCTGGGGTTATACAATCTTGTAAGGGATGTTGAGGGGCCTTAACGTAAAAATGCATATTCTCCTTACTGTTCTCCACACATTTCTTATGGGACTAGTGAGGAGAATATGTCTAAATATCAAGACTTCTCATCCTTGGTGATCACTTGCTTTATTCTCATCATTTGAATGCTTGAATAAGTATTGATAATGTAAAGAGAAAATTCATTTTCATCACTGTTGGGGCTTAAAGGGTTAAGAGATGAAGTAGAGAAGAAGGAGTAACGTCATAATTTGGAGGGCTTATTTACGGATGGTCCTAGGAGGAACTTTGAGCAACAGTACCATTTGAAACAGTGAGGACACTTGCTGTGATTTGTCTAATCACAGTCCAAGGATGCAGTTTGTCCTCAGAAAAACCTGATCTGACTGCTTTGAAACTTCATGGGGCAAGCTTGCAATGGGCAAGACTGCAGTAAAGAAAACAATGGCGTAAAGATTTCTAAGTTGACTTACTTTAATAGGCCAGCTTTTAGACTACGATGTGATTGTGCAACACTGTACTAATTAGATGGCATGTGGACAGCAGGGGTTTCAATAAAATTTGAAGTAGGCAGCTGGTTTGAATAGAGTAACCGACTGTATCGACTGGGGGTTTGAAACAATCTTCCTTTAATTACTTTAATTTAGGGCAAAAAGTAGCCGACTTTTCTGAGCGAAATAGCCGACGCTTTTCGTCGGTTGTCGGTGCTTATTGAAAGCACTGGGACAAACACTACATTTCCTTCCTTGTAGAAAAGTGAAAGCTCAGATAAGATCATGTTACCTTTCATTATCTTTCCAACAGCAAGACCAGGCTCTCCAACTTGTGCTGGGATTGCCAGACCATTTTCACCTCTGAGCAAATCTCCAGTAACAGCATCCACTTTGATTAACTTAGAAGGAAATAATCCTGGTGCAATAGCAGACACAAAACCACAAGCCCCTGGAGTGTTGTCAATGTTGAAGAACCCCACGTTTCCTTCTGTTGCACCATAAAACTCTCCAATTCTGCTGATACCAAAGCGAGACTGAAACTCACGCCATATTTGAGGCCTTAGACCATTGCCATACGCAAGATGCACAGAATGCTGCTTCTCAGAAGGATGGTGAGGTTGGGCCAAAAGGTAACGACAGAGCTCACCAACGTACTGAATTACCTGACAGAAGGGAACAGGACACAATTAAGTTAGTGAATAAGTTACATGCAACATAATTACTGACATAGTGTGCTATTTTTCCTATGGAAATATAAATTCTATGTCCAACCCAGTAGATTGAACAAGCTGGGTAACTCAGTGGTGATAGCACTCACGTCGTGTTTCTGCAGTATCAATAGCCTGCATAGCAAGCATTTACATCTAGGCTTTTCGCACATTCAAAGACAATTCACTGAACGTACCGTTGCCTTGGTTTCAACACAATCATCCCAGAAACTGCTGGCAGAAAACTTTTGTCTTAATGCCACTGTATTTCCACTGACAAAGCAACCTCCAACTGCCATGGCTCCCCCAACAGTGTGGTATAATGGCAAAGTGCAGTAGATAATGTCTTCAGGGGTTGTAGAGTACATAATACCAGAAAACAAACCAGTGGTGAAGTACCTGAAATCAATTCATGAATAAACAAGAAGTCCTCTAAAGGACTGCAGCTGTCTACTTATGATCCCCTACCACACCCCTCCCCCTCCCCCCTCCCCCAGCTAACCTATTAATAATTGACAACTACCTCTTAATAATAATATTATTATTGTTAAGTGACTCAAAGTTTGAACCTGCATGGCAATTGCATGATTGTGTGACACAGTATATAGTACTTCTACTACAGAGTGAATTGACGTCATATTACATTTAAAAGATGACCTCTCTGCTTAAAGTTGTTTTGCCATGTTTCGTTAAATTACTTGCACGTCTTGTACTCTTGGTAAAGCAAGCACTGGATGCCTTGGAGGAGTTGTTTGAGGACTTTTCACCTCAAAAGCAAGACAGCATGAAACTAAAGCTCCCATAAGCTGCAGCCATTGGGCAAATCCCATAAGCATCCAAAAGGTAGCTTGCTAATGCCTGCCTCATGAAAACAACTCACTTTTTTCTGCCCTTCATGTGACAACGAAGTGCTCTCCTTCATGGAACATAAGTTACTCTCTATGTGCACCCTAACTTACCTTTTATTAGTAATAATAACAGGTTTGGGATATCCAGTTGTTCCTGATGTGTAGATATACATTAACCTATCTACAAGAAAATGCACCAGGAATTAATCTATTTCTTTTCCACTGAAAGTCAATGCAGTAGGACTACACTCCTGCTCAGGCGTTCTTGGGTAACTTAGCTAATGTATATAGTGTGGAGGAAAACAAATTCATAAATGCAGCAAGGTAATTTTCCTCATAGTAAATTTGTTGCTGCTATATACTAGCCCCTCTTAGCCCACCTTCTTCCCCAAACAAAACGGATGGATTTTGCTGGGAATGATTTTGGTTGCCAGTGAATCAGTATTGTATAGTAGGGGTGGGGGACAGGCCCAGGGGGGGTACCCTGGATTTTTTCAAGTGACGGGGAGGTGCAAAGGTTTTTTTGCGTTTGAATATTTCATGATTTGTAAAAAAATTTTTACCCAAAAAAGTCATAAAAAATTTTGTCAAGTATGTTTTTGGGTAGTTTGTAAGAATGACTACTACTAGATCTGGGAAAGTTTTATATTGCGATATAGTACAATAAATAAACAAACAAACATGACCATTCAAAAAGCACTGTTGTTCCTCGTTATTGTCATTTAATCCCTTCTGGGTACTTGTAAGGCTCAAAATTCAGTATGGAGTTTTTTGGCGGTTTCATTTTGGTCCAGGGAATTTACTTGTGTTCGCTTCAAGCCCAAGGGATTTTTTTTTTTTGAGTTTTATGTCCCAATTCTCACCTCCCCATCACTTGAAATCCAGAGAGACAGGGGTGCATACTTCCTCCTTCCTGTACTTTTCAATCCCTGCCCTTTTTTGTGGATTCCCATCTCTTTTCTTGTTTTCTTTTTTCTTATCTCTCTCACTTCTTTCCACCTTGGGAATCCCAATTCCCTCCTTCTCTTTTCCTGTTTACCATATGTTTCCTCCTGCCCCCTTTCTCTTTGACCCCCCCCCCCCCTCCCCCACCATTCCGTCCCCTTTACAGTGGTTCTACGATCAAAAAAATTACTTTAATGTTGTCTTCAGGCAAGATTTTGATAGGAAGACTGTTTATTTAAACTGCAATTTTCCGATTTAACAGTCTGCCATTATTACACCAGAAAGGATACAATGAGCTTTAGAATGCAGTGTGTGAACACAGCTTGTTAATTATGCAAAACACGACTTTGAGAGCCTGTGGCTTATTAAGTATGCAGCACGGGAGTTTTGAGCTTTCAGACTCTCAATCTCGTGTTTTGCGTAATTAATAATAATAATTGTAGTGTATTAAGTTGATTTAATTTGTCATTGTAATGTCAATGTCAATGTTGATGTTAATAAAATATGATGGAAAAAATTACCTTCTTGATATTCTTACCATATGCACTGTATATTGAGCTTACTATTTCAATGCAAGTACACAATATTTCAATGCAGGTACACAAAGTCTTACCACTGGACGACTTTGCATAATCAACAGTTGGTGGTTTTAAGGAGCTTCCCTCTAGTTCTTTGATTAAGCTTGAAGCTGTTATGTCTGAGTAAGGGTCAGTTCCCAAGTAATACAGCTGTATACTCTCTGGTATCTGACCATGAATGTTCTTCACTGCATCTGCATATATAACAGAAAATAATATGTTTCATGTGCATATTGGTTATAGTGCATTGCTGAATTTGATTCAGCACTGTCTGAAATTGGTTCATTATAGTACTACCCAAAAAAACCTCAACAAAATACAATACGTGAACCCTTGTAAATCACTATTTAAGCAATAGAGTTCTTCTGTCAAAAGCATTATCGTGTGATAGGTTGCCCGAGGAAATCTGATGTTCATTACAAATATTAGCCTGAGAACAGAGTTTGAGGGCTTACATGAAGTTTGAACATCAAATTTCCAAGGGAACCTATCACACATAAGGACTGAGACAGAAGGACTCAAGAACTATTGTTTTTATCGTACAACACTAAATTTTGAGCGAAAATTGCCAAAAACGGGCATTATGCGCTGATAGGCGCCCGCTGAGGAGAGAGTCGCTATCTTGTCACGTGATCGATTTTGACCAATGGGAGCACGCCAAAATCTAGCATAAGATTGTACTATAATAAATGATATGGAGATAGTTCAATACAAATTTATATATTAATATTATTGTGCTGCATAGCCTCTGGTCAGGCTGCTTGCCAGTATTTGTCACCTCCCCAGCTTGCATTTCGTTTCCAAATGAATGGTTCCAATAAATTTTCATACCCATCCCATCGATGGTCACTGCAAATTCCCAGGGTCTGGGGGGGGGGGGGGGGTCTCAGAAGCCAAAATGTTTAAGAGGAAAATAGGAAGCTAAACAGGAATTTCGGGAGGGGTAGGGAGTTCAAAGCAAACAGTCATCCGCTGGGAGGGGAGGGGGTATGGATATTTTCTGGTACTGCAAAATGACGCCAAGACACTTATGCAATAGCCAAACAACTGGGTGTCTGTTTACAGGCTAGGTGCCACACCACTAGCTAACTGGTAATCATTTGATAATTAACCTTATATTTTATCTGTGATCACACACTCTTTATTTTAAGTGAAAGACATTATTGTACTCTGACCACAAATTGGTTACCTGCAGTCTATATTGTAGTTCAGATGGGAATGGATTATTAACTTACATGTTGTTTTAGTCCTGTTTTTACCCAAATTAATACAGTGCGATGGAACCCTGGTATAAAGAACCCTACAAAACAAAGGCCCCTACATAATGAACATTATTATTCAACTGCATTCAGTAGAGTGCAAATAACATGCACCCAAAACGAGTACAAATATCCCACGGTATTTGTACTCCAGAAGACTAGTTTGACAGGTTTTCTACAAATGTCACATCAGGCATTAGGCTTACAAGGTGAAGGATGAAAAAATGGCTGAAACCCTCCTTTTTTCCTGAAGAAAACAATGAATGCTTACCAAATTTTGAGGTTCCTAGAGACAAGCAATGACACAGACGACAGTGAAATTTATTTATTTACTGTCCAAAATCGAACCGGAATACGACAAAAAAGACAAAAACTGACCTCAAGTCCGTTAAAGAAACAACGGCCATTGAAGAAATTCCCGCCGAGGAACTTAACAATCTTTTATGTCATTTGTTTGTCAAAGTCAGGAGACGGAACCCATCTTTTCTCAGGAGCTGTCTTCAACAAATGCACAATTGTTGTTGGTTAGAAATCTCCACTGCAAATATCTCATCCAAAATGACGCGTGGCTATTGATTTGCACGAAGATGACTGAGCTTGAAGTTCATTTGGATTGTTGACAAGTTGCTGTTTAACTTTGTTTGACTTGACTTTCGAGTTCTGTTTGTTCTGTCGAGTTCTTTCTTTTCGTAGTTTTACTCGGTGACCAAGAACATTGCTGTTAATCTGATTGTAAACCTGAAAATAATTCAGTTTTGCCTTACTCCATCTTTGTTTTTCTTGCAAGTTTGAAATAAAATCACGATGCTTTGCTTGATTGACAGGTTTGACAAGTTTTCATTTTTGACCAATCAACAACAACCTCACATCAAGCGAGTGAAACGTGGCCCTGCTGGCCCGCTCACTCGCTGCTTAGAAGTCACATTAGTTTGTCACGCAACTCAGACAGTTTATAAGCGGACCACTTTTCCATTTTGCAGCTAAGTTGAATAATAAATCCCTTATTAGACGGTTTAGTGTGTAGTATCGTGGGATATTTTTACTCGTCTCTTGCATTTTGACTCGCCCTATGGGCTCGCCAAAATACAGCGTGAATCATAAAAATATCCGATGATACTACATACTAAACCATCTAATAAGAAATATATTTTTTCACCTGGTAATAGTAAAATGTATAGAAAAGAACCCAATATAATGGATGTCCATCACGAACACATTTTCCCAGTCCCCTGGGACTTTGTTATACCAGGGTTTCACTGTAACTTCATTATAGTCAATTCCCATTAATTTAAAAGGTGTTATTCATTGTTACCAAGTTGTAGTGGTGTATGTCATTTGAAGATTGCAAATTGGAAATTATTTGGGGGTTTGCATCAATCACCTCAGTGGCTCAGTGGATTAAGAGAACCTCTTCAAATCTGGAGTTTTGAGATTAGGACCTCAAGCTACGGTAGAGTTAAGTACAGGAAAAAATATGTGGTTACGTACCCACAATTCTCTTTTTGGATTCCAACAGCCCTTGCTAAGTTCTGTTTTTCCTGCATAGTCATAAACTGTGCAAAAACATCCTTATTAGAAGACACCACCCTTAAAATTATGTTTTAGGTGGTGCAGAGTTTGAGGGGGCTCACAATGGTACTAACACCCCTCAGTCCCATGGAAAGCGACATGAATGGGTGTGGTTAGAACTGAAGGAGATATTAGCAAAATATTACCTGACAAGTCAGAACCAAAGATTATTGCCTTAGAATCTGCCACAGACATGCAGTGCCACAATGAATTAAGTCGTAAATTGGTGTTGATAAGAGCAGTGATTACGCCAAGTTTGGAGAGCCCCAGCCATATACAAACAAATTCAGGACAGGATTCTAGGAATAGGGCAACTGTGTCTCCCTTCTTGAAGCCCTGTGACTTGAAGTAATTTGCAATTCTGTTGGAATAATCTTCAACATCTTGAAATGTCCATGTTTTCTGTTCAAAGATGAAGGCTGCCTTTTGAGGATGTTTGGACGCCGTTTGCCGAAAAATATCCGCCACTGTCTTGTTATTCTTTGCGTGTTGCTCAATCTTGACTTGAATGGTTATAGCTAGGTAAAGAAACCTGTAAAACGAAAAAAAATTCCCATCAAAATAGGAGAGGTATATTTTACAGGTCACATTCCCTGGGTCACAAGTACAGGTCCCTGTGTTGCTGACATATAAACACATTGGACATTAGTGTGCCCTGGCATACTAGGTGACGTTTTAGACTGATTTAAGGCTAGGGGACACTGTTTAGCTTGTTTATTTATCGGTAACATAGTGACCTGTACGGGTGACCCGTTCAAGCTCAAGCTTAAGGGATATTAAACTTCATAAGCAAGTCAAGTGTAATCTGGTTTAAAACTGCGAAAGAAGTTATTTCCTATGAAATTTTGAGTCTAAATGAATACCGAAATTCAGCTGGTAAGGAAATGTAAAAGGGAGTAAAATTAACGAAAAGTATAAATCTTATAATTTGCATATTTTAACGTCAATCACCAAAAGATGAAGGCAGCGCAACAATGACCGCCATCATGGACGGGACCTGCTCTGGAGTACTGGAAACAAGCGTGGGTGCCACGCGCGCGATATCAGTCACGATTTCGCACAACTTTGGTTATAAAACCAAAACAAAAATCACTAAATCTCATTTTTGTAAAGGAACAAAGACCAAGATAAATTTACAAAATGGGATAGAAAAATCCCCATCATACTGATGATGCGTACGACCCGCTCGCTTGGCAAGCGCTTATCTAAACCAGCATACCGATCGCTCCCTTCGTTTAACAATAATCTTTTCCACCGTTTTCTGAGGTTGACCTTCAAACCTCAAATAATCAACAGCTACTGAATATTTTCCAAGTGTTATGTTGCCTTCCGTACTGTTGAGAAGGTGGATGTTTTTGTATTAATTTAACTTCAATATTTTGTATTAATTTAACTTCAATAAGCTTATTTGTTCGTACGTACCTCAGATCACGAAGCACGGTCCGAAAGAACACTCGCGGAAAAGACTTCCCTCCTGAAGCCAGAAAAACGCCAAACAAGAGAACTGGGACTAGGATCCAAGGAAGCTGGATGTAGTATACTAATAACGAAATACCAGCCACTACTGCTGCCAAGGTGTATGCCATTTGTACTCTCTGATATTATTTGCGCCTGCTAGTCTTAGCACAGGCCTCCCAAGCTAACGTTGAGAGCTGTGCATAAACACCGGGAAGACTGTTTCGTCCACGCTGTGCATAAAAACGTCTCAAATTGGAACAAATAAGAAAAAAATTCGAAATAAAAAAAATTTACCTTATTTCTTTGTTGTATTGGTCATTATTTGAGGGCTTCCTGGGCTGGTTTGCAGCTTTTTAAGCGCGAAACAAAGAAATAAGGCAAATTATTTTTATTTCGAATTCTTTCTTATTTGTGGCAATTTGAGATATTTTGTAGCATTTCCATACAAACTCTTAAATGTTGCCGATGTCATTGTTATGCATAGCGTGGAAGAAGCAGTCTAATTTATACGCAGCTCTCAACGTTATCTTGGGGTGCCTGTGTTCTCAGAGTGTTTGTTCACCTGTCAGTCATTCACACTTCACCTTCACCTTTACTTTCCCTCGTGCCAGGCGGCACGTAAGGCTTCAACGGCCTTTCTGGTGTCCATTGTTAGTGCTGTTCTACAGTCGTTCCTCGATTCTTGTCCGATAAATCGCCAACATCTCTTGCGGACATCGTCATTGAGTTAATTTTTCCCCTCCAGCCGTTCGAAAGACTTCCCCAGTTCGTTATTCTGTCTTGCCAACGTGTCTTGAGAATTCGCCTTAAACACCTGCTGAGAACGGTATTAACCTTTTGCAGTTGTGCACATCGCTTTTGTTCATCTTCCACAAGTTTCACTCCAGGACCTGGAATCTGTTTCACTGCTGTAAGCTGGACCATCTACAAATATCCACAGCTTGGAGTTTTTATAGGTCGAGCTTTCTTCTAGTGTCCTTCTTCACTGACACTCTTCAGAATTAGTCTTATCAATAGTGGATCGGACAGGGTTGTGGTCACTGGTGAAACTTGCTGACCTCATCTTTCTGGTGTCCATAAGTTAGTAAAGCAGCTTTCCAGAGTGATTCGTTGATAGCAGTCCGTATTGAAGGTAACGCATTTAGCAGAGTCCCCGGTCGATTCTGTGTATTGTTTTTTTTTTTCACAATAGACTGCGGTGCCGTGTACCCATACCACAACCACCGAAACTCTCCGAAACTCTTGTGCCGCTTTCCCTGTTGCAGGCATGGTTCTTACTTTTAGTTTCCTATTCTGAATTGGTCCCTCGGCGTCAGAAGCGGTTTAAGTCGGCTCTTGGGCCTCCCCATGGCTTGCACCCAAGTGCGTCATGCAACCTCCACTCTCCTCCCTCTCATGCAAATGACGTTCCACAGCAACTTCAAGGACTGGCCGGTTCCCTTGGCTGTTTCAGGTTTCTGTAATCAGTTATGTTTTACGGGGATGGACGGATAAGCCCTTTACTCAATCCCTGGACTTGAAGGACCAGCAACTGTTCTTCATCAAACCTCTACCCCTCGACCAAACCGGCGAGGTTAGACCTGCAGCTCTTAGAGCCAATGAGATGAACAGGCTCCACCACCACCACCACAAAGTGACAGCCAGGTTGAAGATCTGCCATCTACTTTCCCTGCTTGTCTTCCTCTTCATTGCCTGCCTTTTTTTTTATTTTGTTGCATTTTTAAATTTATCCTAGGAAGGTTCTTATATCTGAGATGTCTTTAGATTCTTATAATTATCTCAGATCAGGCTCTTATTCAGAAAAAGGAAACAAATGCTTGTTGCTGGTCACAAAAAGTAATTTAATATTCCATTTGGCCGTGCGAGTGTACTGTGATGACGCCAAAACGTGGTAAGAAGTACGCTACGAGCCGCAGGTGAGTGGCGACTGATGTTCTTTCCGCGTTTTGAGGTTCTCCGTGTAGAGAGCTGGAATTTCCCGCGAGTCCAGACTTTTAAAGGAGCCATGCTAACTAATCACGAGCTTTTGTAATTATGAGTCTTGTGTTATGTCTTGCGTTGCAAATCGAGCATTTTAGAAGAGAAAGAACAATGGAGAGGCGCCAGTTTCCGGCGAGTGCGGACTCGTGCGGAACAAAACTTCAATTTTCGCGGAAAATAGTAATCTAACACTTGTCTAAAAATAACCTGGCCTGTGAAAACGCCGTGACATAAGCTTAGGATGGGAGTTGCACGCTCCGGGTTATGGGCTCCTGGCTTTACGGTAACAACATAGAAAACTGAGAAGAAAAAAGAAGGAAAGTAGTGCTATTTATAACAATACAAAATTTCAAAATTTCAAAATTCAATGATACAAAGCAAGCTTGCTAAAAACAAATTTAAGGCAACTGTAAGTTAAAATAAAATGTGTTTACAGAGATCTACCTACATTTCAACCCGTTTACATTCCTTAATCTAAGGTAACACATACCTTTTTAACATAACGTTTCAACTAGTTATTCAATGATCATTTACACGCAGTTTGTTAGAAAAAAAAACTAATACGCTGTATACGTAAAACTACTAGTAGTAGAGTTAAAGGTTAATGGATCGCGTTCGACTGCAACTTCTTGTTGACGCTGTAGGAGCTGTCATATTGGCTTCTCATATCCAGTAGCTGTACTGTTATAAAGGCGAGGGTCATTGTTTCTGTTGTTTGATTGGTATTAAAAAGTATCATTACAATCCATTTTTTATCACAATAATAATAATAATAATAGTAATAATAATAATAATAATAATAATAATAATAATAACAATAATAATAACTTCTATTGCGCAATTATCAATGTAAGAATTTTCAATTGCGCATTACAATGATAAAGAGCTAAAAATTAAAGTTTAAAATTGACTAGCTATAAAAATGTAGAAATACAATCATATGCAATAAACTAGTGTATTCTAAATAATTTACGACATGACCGTGCACTGGTCCATAATGAAAGGGAGAATTCTGATGACCTCACGAATTGATTTCACGGTTTTGTGCTTTTGGAACATGTAAGAAAAAACTGTTTTGTGTTAAACGGGAATCTCTTTCTGTTAAGTCGACAATGCACAACTCGCTATTTTGCACTTTTTTCTTCCTATTTGTTAAAATGCTAACAGTTACCCGATTATTTCACCGCATAGAATAACAAATAAAACCTCAATGGGTTTAAACACAGGCTAACAATTTAGCAGGACAATTCGAAAAGTTCAAATAAATACTCACACTCTTGACAAAAGCGAAAACAGGCCTTCCCGCGTCAAAAACGGCAAACGTGAAGTTATGGCCGGAAATCACGATCACGTCTTCATTTCTGTCATTTGGCAATTGCCGTAAACGTGACGCTAAATCTCTCAACGTCGTTCATGGTTACAACCTTAGGTCGGGTTATCGGGTTATTCAACCGATTGCCTTGCCTGAGTGAGTGATCCCTCATACTCTGAGGTTAAATAAACTTATAAGACCTTATAATGCACCAATATAAATAGTTTTTTGAAAGCAGTAGGATTTGCGCGGTGTACTATTCTGACCTTATTGGGTGAAAGAAGCATTCCCATTAAACTCGAACTCGTTGTTTTACACAGTGTCTCATAAGAGTGCTGCGAGTTGATCGTCCTGTGGCCGAAGACTGCTACAAGAAAGCACCGAAAGAAACGTCTGGTACCCAGGGTATTAAATTGTTAATTTCTCACAGTTTAATGAGATGAGATTTAAACTGATAGTAGTTGTTATTATTATTGCGCCCACACAGCACCTACACCTACTTCCTACATTCTGATATCACCACAGCTGATTTTAGCATACTTGTCGTCATCCAGAACTAAGTACTGCCCTGCTTTAGCATCATAATAAAACAGTTTATCTTTTATCACACTGACATCAAATCCTTCTTCTTTAAACTTGTTCTTCTGAAGCTTGAACGTTCCTGTTACAGCAACACTGTCAACAATTCTCAGAAAAATGGGATGAGCATAATGTGGTAATTGTTCTCTCAGTCCTTGCACAAGTGCACCCAAATCAATGCCTGTGTTATCTGGATCAACTACAGCAGCCATTCCTGCCCTTCCTTCAGTGCCTGGAACTCTGACACCATAAACAACAACATCACGCAGGCCCAGTATCTTGCTCATTATTGCCTCTACTTCAGCTGTGGATACATTCTCTCCATGCCAGCGGAATGTATCTCCAATGCGATCATGAAAATAAACATAGCCATACTCATCTGTGAAGAACAGGTCACCAGAAAGGAAATAAGAATCTCCTTTCTTGAAAATATCATGACCAATTTTCTTCGACGTTTCTCTTGGGTTCAGATATCCAGAAAATTTGTAGTTTAATGAGCTTTCTGAAATGAGATAACAAGAAAGAATATAAATAAACTTCCTTGTGGGACACCTACCTAAGGCTTGCCTTTTTTCTCTCATCCAAGATGTTCATGAATGCCTAAACTAACATCAAATAACCTAAATCCTAACCTAATCCTAAACTATTAATTCTCTCGAGCTGTTTAGGAGTCCGCAAGTTAAAGGGACAGGTTCACGGCTTGGCGCATGTGCATGAATCAAATTACTTTTTTCCGATTTATTAGTAATTCTATCGGTTAATAATCCCACTCACATGTATCTGAGCGATCACATACTATAGTAAGCCTAAATGTTTGGGCCAAGATAACTTATTACCTTTTATAATCTTTCCAACTCCAAGACCAAGCTCTCCAAGTTTTGCTGGAATGGCTAGACCATTTTGATCTCTAAGCAAATCTCCATTCAAAGGATCGACTTTGATGAACTTTGCAGGTAACAATCCTGGTAGAACTACGGACACAAAACCGCAAGCCCCTGGAGTGTTGTCAATATTGAAGAAGGCTACATTGCCTTCTGTTGAACCGTAATATTCTGCAATGCTACCGATGCCAAAGCGAGACTGAAATTCCTTCCATATTTGTGGCCTTAATCCATTACCATATGCAATACGCACAGAATGCTTCTTCTCAGGGGGACGATGAGGTTGGGCCAAAAGATAGCGACACATTTCACCGATGTACTGAATGACCTAAGAACAAATTAAAAACAAAAATTGCAAGCGATGTAGTCATAATCACTTTGCAGTTGTGCTATCGAAAAAGGGGTATTTTGCTCCCCTACCAAGTCGAAAACAGGAAAGTGTTCTTGAAAATCTGGTTGAAAAACAGATTGCTATTAGAAGTATTGGTCCGACTTTTACGGATTCCATCCACAGACTCAAAGGTTAATGAGATTACCTTGTATAACACAATCTGTAACAGAATACTGTAACGTTCAATGCGTGGTGTTCACTTAAATAGAATGGATTTTATCTCCAGCATTAAAAAAAGTTAGAAAAGTCTACATGACTTTGTTTGACTCTGATGGTGAAGGGATCAATATTGACTTGCATATTTATTCATTATTTATGACACCATTAATTACATTTATCATAGATGACACTCTTGCAATTTAGACTATTAAGACTTAGCCTGCAAAAAGAATGGATGAACAAATCTAATTCTAACAAAAACGTTACCGTTGCCTTGGTCTCAATGCACTCGTCCCAAAAATTGCTGGCAGAGAATTTCTGTCTCAACACAACCGTGTTCCCCCTGACAAGGCAAGCTCCAACACTTATGCCAGTTCCACCAGAGTGATATAATGGCAGTGTACAGTATATTACGTCCTCTGGAGTAATGGAGAAAACAGCAGACACCGTACCAAGCCCGAAGAACCTTGGATTGGATAATAAAAATATGCAGCTGGTTATTGCTTTACTCTTTCATTCCAAAGAGTGTCTAACATCAAAATTCAAGACATCCCAAATTTCCTTTTTAAAAATACTGAAATCTAAAATAATAGTACCATGTGAAAGAACTGCTGATGAGGGTTTATTACAATGGTAACGCTGTAGGATTTCATCCACAGACTCAGAAGTTAGAATAACCTCAATGTCTCCATTCCCTTCTCTGGGAGAAAAAGGGTTAACTTATTTTGGTAAGGCATTTGCCTTCAACAAATCTCAGAAAATCTGACACCATAAACACCTGTGACAAAGCACGTCCAACAATGATTCCAACAAATCTCAGACAATGTGACACCACAAGCATCTGTGACAAGCACGTTCAACAATGATTCCAACAAATCTCAGGCAATCTGACAGCACAAACACCTGTGACAAGCACGTCCAACAATGACTCGAACAAATCTCAGGCAATCTGACACCACAAACATCTGAACCAAGCACGTCCAACAATGCTCCAACAAATCTCAGGCAATCTGACACCACAAACACCTGTGACAAGCAGGTCCAACGATGACTCCAACAAATCTCAGGCAATCTGACACCACAAACACCTGTGACAAGCATGCCCAACAATGACTCCAACAAATCTCAGGCAATCTGACACCATAAACACCTGTGACAAGCATGTCCAACGATGACTCCAACAAATCTCAGGCAATCTGACACCATAAACACCTGTGACAAGCACGCCCAACAATGACTCCAACAAATCTCAGACAATCTGACACCACAAACACCTGTGACAAGCATGTCCAACAATGACTTCAACAAATCTCAGGCAATCTGACACCACAAACACCTGTGACAAGCACGCCCAACAATGACTTCAACAAATCTCAGGCAATCTGACACCACCAACACCTGTAACAAGCATGTCCAACCATGACTTTTAACAAATCTCAGGCAATCTGACCCCACCAACACCTGTAACAAGCCTGTCCAACAATGACTCCAACAAATCTCAGGCAATCTGACACCACAAACACTTGTGACAAGCATGTCCAACAATGACTCCAACAAAGTCACGCGCTTTTTATGATTAATAGTCATAAAATTGCAAGCAATTTACGTTAAATAATCGTAAAATTGCACGCATATTATGATAAATAATCGTAAAATAACACGCAACTAACGTTAAATAATCGTAAAATTGCATGCAATGTATGTTTAATAATCGTAAAATTGCGTGACAAGCAGGTCCACCACAACTTTAGGTCTTAACCCTGTTTCACCCTGGCACACACACCTTCACCAACAATCAGAAGCAGCCCTGCCCATCAGTCAGGCTCATTCTTTGATTCTTCGAATGTCACTCCTGGCAACATTCTCACTGATTTCACTCCCAACTAGCTAATTCTGTCGTCTGTTCCACTTTTGATTGTAATGCTGTGGGGTAAAATGGTGCACAAGGTCTAGATCTTATCGAAGGGAAGGAATCATCTTTTAGTTTTTCTGCGACAAGGTGAAAGAGATTCAGGAGAAATCCCAACAGCTGGAGAATGTTAATTTTTTCATCATTCTCAGAATATTGGTGTGACTGTGACTGTGGAATAACTCTACCCTTTCTTTATTGGATCCAAAACCTATTGTTGGAGTTTTCAAACGTCAGCTGCTACAGTACACCTCAACTATTGATGCCAAATGTTGACTTGATAGCTGGCAACATTGCACCAATGTACCACACCTTTTTGCGGCATTAGAGTTTGTGCAGGTCAGCTGTGGGAAAATCAGATTCATTGCTACCACGTTAGAGGAGTCAATATGCCACTTCCTTGGCCACCTCATTCAAGAAGCCTGTACAGCTATAAGCTGAGTGTTGACCTACATTGCAAAGGAGACAATACTCGAGATCTCCACACAAACTGGTCACACCCACATCAGGGACTTAGCCACTGGCACTTAGATACTCATCTACCCGAATCAACCACAATCTTGGGTTGATTTGATTGCAGGATGTCCTCTCTGCAAGCCCCCATTACACTTTTGCATCATGTCATCCATCTTCCTCACAATGTTACTACTTGATCAAACATACTGCATGGTCATGAGAATAAAGGAAACGTCCACCAAAGATTAAAATGTCCCGATGTTTAGTCAGACTCTCCCAACTAGTAAGTAACATAAGAAATAAAAGGAGACTACACCTTAGAAGTTACTGGCCCCTTTGGAGGCCCCCAAAAAAGCCCCTTTCACCACTACAGGCCCTTTTAAGGGCCGTTTATACATGCGATTTTTGATGCAACTTTTGTCACACTTTTCAATGCAATTTTTGCCATGCTCGCACTCCTGAGAAAAATCGCAAGTGTAAACTAGCGGTGATTTCAGTGCAGTTTGTCGGCACGATATCACAGGTTTCGAACATGTTCGAAACTTGATGCAACTTGGCAGTGATTTTGGGGATAGTGCAGGAAATATCGCAGTCGAATCGCAGAGAAATTGCCGCTAGTTTACACTTGCGACAAAAGTTGCACTGGAGAGCGAGACAAAAATCACATCAAAAATTGCATGTGTAAACGGGCCTTTAGAGGCCCAGCCTATAAGAACCTACATTTTTCTTGGCTCTACTTTCCTTATATGGAAAACTAATTTATGCAAGTGAAAGCACATGTCTGAACGCCACTAAAATGGCTGCCAGTTTTTATGAGCAGAACAGAGAAGGCAAGCACAAACGGAAAATAAAACTTTCTAAGCGACTTTTTCACCATTTTGAACAACAACTGCAAGGGATGACTAACTTCAAAGTAGAATTTTGGCTTTGTTTTTAAGATTTGAGTGGAAATATCTTCAAGATTATTTGACCAATGCCTATTGAAGAAACGGCTGAAGTTTGAAGCAGATAGACAAACATTTAGGGCAAAATATTTGCTGTTTTGTGTGACTGAAGCACTGACCCGTTCACTTCACATTGTGGTAACAGTTGCACCACATTTGTACATCTTTCTTCCCCATTTTAAATGAAAAAAAAGTTAAGTAGTCATGATTGTTCTCCATGAAATCCCCTTCAAAGTTCAATATTTCTATCAAAATTGGTTGTCTGCCATTTGTGCTAGCTTTGTTAGCGGTGTTCAGGGCCCGTTTTTCATGGAAACAGTGGGTGGTGAAAGGGTTAAAAAAGGACTGAACTCTGAGGACAACAGGCATTTTCATTTTAGGGCTTAAAGGGTAATAACCTTAATCAATTTTAAAAGTAAATAGATATTCTCTCTTACTTTTCATTTGTCACAATAGCAGGCTTGGGATTACCAGTTGTTCCTGATGTGTAGACATACAACAACACATCTACAAGGAAATAAAATAAAACATTGTATAATCAGCCCACTTGCCTGGGGTGGAGAAAGTACTTTTATGTCAAATAGAATAAAACCAAAAACGAATTCTGACAAACTGGCACACTAGTACAAACACTGTAACTGACAGGAATAGGTCGGGGGGGGGGGGGGTAGGGCTGTTGCTGAGGGTTTGAAGCCCTGCGATACCGGTGCAGTGCTCTAACCAATTGCACCGGTATCACAGAGGTCAGGGTTCGAATCCCAGCAAGCCTGATTTTTTCAGGCTTTCTTTTCACAACTGCATAAGTTGCGTTAACAACTGCGAGGATCTTCTTTACATTTATTTCTTCATTCCGCAGTTCAAATATATGAATTTCATATATTCATAATTTCATCTTCATCTTTCCCGGGTATATTACGAACCAATTTAATGACCAGCTCCCAGTTGGCTTGATAGCTCAATTGGTTAGAGCGCTGCACCGATATCGCAGAGGTCAGGGTTCGAATCCCGGCAAGCCTGATTTTTTCAGGCTTTCTTTTCGCAACTGCATAAGTTGCGTTTATAACTGCGAGGATCTTCTTTACATTTATTTAAACACATCTTTAATGACATGAGCATTTAACCTACTTAGCAAAAAATCAGTTATGCTTCAAAAATTGTTCATATTCCTTGGGAATAACTTAATAAACTCCAAAGCACCACGTCCATTTCCCAAGACCTTTCCTTACTGACATGATGTTGTAACTCTAACACTTTTGTCTCGCCTGGTCACTCACAAAGCTGTTTGTTTTTCCATTCTAACAAAACCACGGGGCCTATTGGTTCATCCATTAATGATGCCTAAATTTGTCTGCTGAGGTGCACTGGGGGATATTATTTACTAGTTATTAAGGTTATTTAGTTATCATAATACAACCATAGGCAAATCTTGTAAAGTAATCCTTCAGATAAGGAAATATATAGGGATCAATGCCCTGGTACTATATTGAAAGCTGTGGGAAAAAACCTACTTGCACCAAGTCCTTCAATTGTTTCATAACAACGTGCTGCTAATCCGTTAAAGTAATGCATGAATCAAGATAAAAACTGCAATTTATTCATAGATTTAATGTCTAGTAAGTGCATGAAATCTAGAATGCACAAATGTTAATTCATTGTCCATTTGAAGAGTGCCATTGGTTTGCACAGGTCTCTATGGCAGAAAAAGGGTGCTGGATTGCAACGTAATGTGCCCTTGTTGATGCTAAGCCCTGAGTGTGACTATTTTTCTCCCATTTCTCACTCCCCCTCCCCCCTCCTTAATTACACCTGCTAGGCAGGCTAGAGTTTGGCCATCAAACCTTACCATAGATTGACTTGGTGTGATCAACACCTGGTGGTTTTAAAGAGCTTCTCTCTAGTTCTTTGATCAAGCTTGAAGCTGTGATGTCTGAGCAAGGATCAGTTCCAAAGTAATTCAACTGTACATTCTCTGGTATCCGATCACGAATGTTCTTCAATGCACCTGCATAGATGACTCACAGTAAAGCTTTGTTTTATATACTGGGAAAATCCCAGAAAATCAGTGATTTCTCGTTTTCTAACAATCCCCTTATGAAAACACAAAATTATGGCACACTAGCAGCTGGATAAACTGGGAAAATAGAAAGCAATTCTGTGTTCCACACGCATCCTGGACTTTTCTGATGGTCAACAATAATTATTATTCTCAACTTATGAAAATGAAATAACTAAGGTTTGGGACATCAGTGATATGATAAGCTCAGCAAGAAATGAAATGAACAACTTTATTAACACGTCACGTCTTCCAGCTGGCTACATGTAGCCTACTAATCAGGGACACCTGGACACCTGGACAATCGGGAAACAACCAAATCGCCAGTCACCTAGGTTAGGAGACTTTCTTGACGTAATGAAAACCAGGTTTAATACAGAAGTCAATGCAGAAGTCAATGTACCCCACACACACCCAATCAATTTTTAAAAATGCTCATTTGCACATTGCGGCAATGGTTGGCTAAAAACCAATTCAAAACATTCATTTATTTCAGACCACACAGTACATGCCCACAATGCATGGGCCATTTATTTTAAAAGCTAGCAACATTGCATAAAGTTGGCTAGTCTTTCTTGATAAGAAATAAGTTAACAGTGTTTATGTTTTGTGCAAAAATTTAAAGATTTGAAATAACCCACCCCCCTCTCTAATAAGCCCTCCATTTACAAGGTCTGAAATTAAATTGGCCCCAGTCATTCTGACTGCTGCAACTAGTTCTGCAGTACTGATAGCATAACTCAATTTTAATTGCATCTAAGGACTTTGGAGTGAGGTGCGGGATTGCGGAAAATTAATTCAGAGTTTAAAAGAAAGAGGCATATAACAAACGTACTGTTTTGTTATTCTTTTGTTATTCAATGAGATGCAAATGAGTGTGCGGCGTTTTTCTGCAATCCCGCACCTTAGAGGGACTTTGGTAGGCAGACTGCATCCCCAGACTCAGAAGAATTTGTCAATATTTAAATGAGGTTTCTATAAGATCTCCACTATGGCCCTGGGGTGGGGGGGAGGAGAGGGTGGTGGTTTACATGGACCCAGGGGGGGGGGATAGAAGCGAGGCCTGGGACCGAGAAATGATGTTCTCACAACTTGCAAAGCGGTCCAGTCAAAACGTGGACAGCGGTGTTCGTCATAATAAATATTTCCGATCGACGATCAACTCATTTGAAATAGTTTTCAGAATTTATCTGTATTTTGTCGGGGGAAAGTAAGCGGTGAGCAGCTAATCTCTCATGGAACTTACTGTCAGTTTCGTACAAGAGAATATTCGATGGAAGCGACATCGATGAAGACGCTTCTGTTTTCGCACTGTCTTGTTTGTTGCAGTGGCGAGTGGATCAGCTGCGAGCTGTACGGCAGTCACGTTTCGCTTATTTATACTTGGAGAACAGGTTTGCGACAAACGTTTCAAAGTTGAATGCTAGAACTAGATAATTCAACGTAAATAAACTTCTCACCGAGAGAAAGCGCTTGAACTATTCAGGATTTTATTTCTTGTACTTCGCGACGTAATTTTGGTCTTTGTCTATCGCTGAACTGATGCATGTGATAAATAAAAATACTGTCAATGTTTATTTTTACATCTCATTCTGTAACGAATTGATAGCATGAGATGAGACAGTTATGGCTGTACTTGGTTTGCATGTTTTCCTCCAGGGTGGTCTAAATAAATTGCAACGGGAAATGTGCCATAAAACATCGATGGAAATAAATTCAATCAAAACTTCGAAAAACTGCTATAACCTAATGCATGGAAACAATACCTACGCACAAAATACGACCTTTATTGTCAATAATCCAGTTATGTGTTAACAAGATCATTTCACAGTTCAGTACTTTGAACCCGATCCCACTTTTTAACCCAGCTTCAGAAAATTCTATCTCATTCTATACAGTTGATCAGCACAGACTGGATTGATCGAAGCGCTACTGTTCTACTTTGCGACTAAAAAAACATCGAGAGTAAACTTTTGTCTTCATAAGAAGCAAAATGCACGAAAATATGATATAAGTGTAAAATACGATCAATTCGTCAATTACCTAAACGAAGGGACAAAACCGAATCCGCCGCCTTTGGCCGCCATAATTTTTTCCCTTCAGCGTCCGAGTTCCGTTGGAACATGCAACATCTGCGCACGCGTAGGAGGCATGTCCGCTGACCAGAACCTCACAGATTGCTTTGCAAGTTGTGAGAACATCGTTTGGATTTCATATAAGAGAATGTATGGGAAGTTGCTTCCCCCCCCCTGACATGGACCCCTGAAAAAGAATTGTTACGAGAGAAAATGCAATAACAAAATAACCAAATAAAACCAAATCAAAAATAAATAAAAATTACTGTTTTATGATACAGTCAAGTATAATTCAGTCCGCTATTTATTTGGTGACAAAAAGTTACCTGACAAGTCCACACCAAATATTATTGCCCTTGCATCCGCTGCAGATATGCAGTGCCACAATGATTCCTGTCGCAAATTAGTGTTGATAAGAGCAGTGATTACACCAAGTTTTGACAGCCCCAGCCATATACAAACAAATTCAGGACAAGATTCCAGAAACAGGGCAACTGTGTCTCCTTTCTTGAAGCCCTGTGACTTGAAGTAATTTGCAATTCTGTTGGAGTAATCTTCAACATCTTGAAATGTCCATGTCTGCTTTTCAAAGATGAAGGCTGCCTTCTGAGGGTGTCTGGACGCTGTTTGCCGAAAAATGTCCGCTACTATATCGTTATTCTTTGAATGTTTTCGTTTTTGGATCAAAATGGTTGAAACTAGGTAAATTAACCTGTAAAAGGAGAAGAAGCGTTATTAGGCTTGTTGGTCAAAACAAACCAAACAAACCACACAAAACAAGAATAGGATGGATGATCAGGTCAACAGAGCGCAAAGATCTACATAACCGATACAACAATGCTAGAAAAACGTTAAAAGTACGATGTGTTTCTATAAATCTTCTTTCCGATATTTTAAAAATACTTGGCCTGGTCCGCCGCTTTCTTGAACGGGTGAAACGAAGTGAAATATTTGGCGGGAAAATAACCACTGGAACAACGCGCGCGTGACTGTCGCGCGAGTCTCCACGACAACATGTTCGTGTGCGTGAATTGTTGAAAGGTGCATACGATTCGCTCGTCTGGCCTCCTGTTTTCCCTCCCCGGCAGCTCCTACCCTATCTTTGTCGTTCTTTGACTCCTTTAAGATCAGATAATCGCTTTGAAAGTAATCAAAATGGCCAGAATACGCCAGTGTTTGACCACAGGTGCAGTGTTTGACCTACCTCAGATCACGAAGCGCTGTCCGAAAGAACACTCGCGGAAAAGACTTCCCTCCTGAAGCCAGAAAAGCGCCAAACAAGAGAACTGGGAAGAAGACCCAAGGAAGCTGGGTGTAGTATACTAAGAATGAAATACCGGCCACCACTGCTGCCCACATGTACGCCATTGCGTGTGCAAGGGTAGAGTCCGTTGTTTTTTCAGTGTTGAAAATTGATAGAGCAGAACGAAATGTCCTTGGTTTTTTCGTCACGTGGAAGCGCCGGAGGTCAAGAGGTTCGCAAAGCGCACTTGACTTCCAGTGCTCGCTAAACTGGGTAATGCGTAAGACGTTTTCCTCACGCCATATCACAGCTAGGGTGAAATGTCTAACTTCTGAACGAGAACAAAAGCCTCTGCAGAAAAGGCTACCTCTAAAACGGATGACAACTATGACAACTACGTTTGCACTCTCGTTCCCAGAGCCCACGATCCTTTTGGTCTGCGCCAGGGATCGCTCTGGGGAGGCTCTGGGGACGAGAATGGTACGTATGCTCAGTGATGCTCAGTACGCTGCTAGTGAATTCGCCCTCGACTGATAAACAACAGCCATGGGGCGATCTTGCGGTATGAGAGGTCTTTCTATGCACTTCAAAGAGAACCTTATATTTCAGATCGTCCGGTGGAGGGTAGTCCTGGCGGAAGGACTGTTTTTTGTGACATTGACCGACGTTTCGACAACACCTGTATGTGGTGAAATTTCTGTCAGTATCCTTGGGGGTCACTTACATGGAGTTAGGAAGGGTTACTCTTCTTCATTGTAGTCCTACCCCGTTATTCACCCTCCTAAAGGGCCAAGTTTAACAGGAACAGGTTATTGGTGCCGCTACTATTAGGGGGTCATCCTTCCCCGTGTACTGACTGAACAAGACCTTAACTTTGTGGGTCAGGTTGACATAATAATAACGGGGTTTGTTACGAAAAATGATGAACAGGCCAACAAAAAATGCTATAAATTAAGAACGATGGTAAATTTTAAGCTCGGTTAAGAAAGAAAAAAAGAAAGAAAGAGGTGGAATAGTCAGTAATCAAATAACCCATTTCAAGCCTTTGTGCTGTGTGGGGCGTAGTTAGAGAACATAGCGCTAAGAAAGTGTAGGCACCCAACGCGTGCATGAGCTATTTTGAGTGGTTCATTATTTATTTCGATTCGCCACATGATAGATACACAAAATAATATTAACTAGGAATTAGAAAAAAGATAAATGAAGAAAACGCAGTTGATGATCACATCACGTAAATTGCGCAATATAAGTGAATAAATTATTATAATTGCGTTCGACGATAGGAGAGCGCAACCCTAATCCCGGGCGGAGTGAAATCGAGATTTTCTCTGTGGTGGATGGATGGATGGATGGATGGACGGACACCAATTTAGCCCCCCCCTCGAAGATTTTTGCAGGGGCATAACGTCGGCCGGGAACTGGTGTATACTTTGACTCACTTTCATGGAACCAAATGATCTCGCTTTCACATCCAAAGGCGTCTTTGTTGCGAAGAAGCTTGTTTCGAACGAGGGAAGTTCCAGGCCCGAAAAAGCAACCTTTCGCCCAAGGAGTTATTGTAAATCCTTGATCGAAGTCTTAGAGAAGTGTGCACGACTCCTTGGTACATATGACAACCTGCAGTTCGCCGTTCAGTTGGCATTCTAACCTTCTCGCCTTCGATGAAGAACCACTCGGCATATAACATTCAAATTTATATGTCCGTGAAAGAAACACGCTATTTAAATTTACTTGATACTTAAATCATTTCTCTCTTGAACAACGCCTTGGCGAGTCACTCTCGAAGTTTTGTGTAATGTCCATGCTGCCACTTTTAAATTTAGAAATCGCGTTGTCTGCTTATTTCGGAAATCGACGTTTATCAACGAAGCCGCGAACTAAAAGAGGTTGAGAGGACCATTGCGCGAATATTTTTGGAGGTTATCAAAGGTAGAGTTCAACGGTAGTTGTAACATTTCAGTTTCATTCTGTATTTACTGTGAAACTTTCGATGAGTACATACAAGCGGTCATGTAACTAAATATGTCCACCTGAAAAATAACATATGTCACGCAACTTTGTTATTTTAAGATTTACATGTATTTCGTATCTGACAATGTTCGATTTTCTATTGAAAATATATCAACTGATAACAACCGAGGGTAGAGAAAGATCAGAAAGCGGAGCAGACTCTTTCTTTCCCTACTTTCGGTGTCGACAAGGGTTGCAGTGGAACGCACTCCACTAATCTGCGATTACTATTAGTACAAAAACCGTATTTACTCGAATAAGCGCCGCATTCGGGAAAAAAAGTTAATAAGCGCCGCGGTCTCGATGCGACGCTTATTCGAGGAATTGTTTTTAGAGAAGAGAAAACGGGACATTTTTCAAAAAATGCTATTATTCCATTCAAAATAACCTAGAAAGAACTGATGGTAAGACAGCGTTTTAACCTAGGGCACCGTGCACTTCATTATGTTCCTTGCTTACAATTTTAGTGACATTTTGTTAAAGTGCCGGAAGAGACGAATGGTGACAATCGAAAGACGCTTCCGTTAGTTACTATAAAATTTTCGTACAGATAGAAAACATACCGTTAAATGAAAAAAAAAATATTCGTTTGTCGCGTAAAATTTTTAAATAAGCGCCGCCCTCGAATAAGCGCCGGATTTGAGGCGCGAAAAATTTAATAAGCGCCGCCGCGCTTATTTGAGTAAATACGGTACGCTTGTAAGAGACAATAACAGGGCTTACGCCCCAATTGAAAATTGACCTTCGAATAAAAAATAGAAATATTTCAGTTCAACGATTATAAAATGAATAGAAAAAAGTAAGCTGAAACATGTTTTTTATTACGCGTATTTTGTATCTCTGGGGCGTGTGGAGGCTGGTAGCCCGGATGTTCATGTTTGTTTAAAAGTAGAACAGTCAGCGGTATATTATATTTTGTGAGTGATGTATCGATACCACTCTTGTCGCCCCTCGATGGCTGGACACGCTTTGTAGAAGTAATAAGGCGCCTTGTTGTTTAATATGTCTTTTGAACTACTCACTTAGGTGTTAAGAAAGAGTGAAATCAAAATAAATTCTGGTCGCAGAGATATGATTCCTCTTCCCATGTAATCCTCTCTAATCCAAGTTGCTCTTGAGATAATTTTTATGCGCGTGCAATGCTTGCTATCACATAGAGTGAAAAGAAAGGAAACTTAGAGGGACATGGGGACGGTTCTTTCAGCTGTGATTGGTTTGATAACAAACGGTTTTCTTCCTTCGTTCAAAGGAAAGTACCAATGAAACAAGATACATGTAGTAGAGATACATCTAGTTAACGGTGGTAGTGATAATATTTTTAGTTCTAACTTTTTGGTTACAGTTATTAGTTTCATGATCAAAGTCAAGGGAAAAGCGATCTTCATTATAAAAACATAGCGACAGAACTGGATAGTGCTACATTCTAATTTCTCCACGAATAATCTTTTCGTACTTGATCTCCTCCAGGGCCAAGTACATTTTCTCCTTAGAATCAAAGTAAAACAACTGATCCTCTACGACGCCAATATCAAAACCTTCCTTCCTCAACTTGTTCTTCTGAAGTTTAAATGTACCCGTCAAGTCCACATTGTGCACGATCCTAAGAAACATCGGAATCGCGTAGCTCGGTAACAATTCCTTCAAACTGTGAACCAACGCCTCGACATTCACTTTGTTATCTGGGTCAACAATGGCCGCCATACCGGCACGTCCTTCAGTACCGGGCACCATGACACCGTAAACAACAACGTCGCGAAGACCCAAGACTTTGCTCATTACCGACTCCACTTCAGTCGTGGAAACATTCTCGCCGCGCCATCGAAACGTGTCTCCCGTGCGGTCGTGAAAATAAATGTAGCCCAGCTCATCTTTCATTACGAGGTCCCCAGAGAGGAAGGCCGAGTCTCCTTTGCGGAAGACATCGTGGGCGATCTTCTTGGTTGTCTCCATTGGGTTCAGGTAGCCGTCGAAACGCATACCGGGATCACCTGTGGAGCACAAAAAAGGATTTTAACCCTTTACCTCTAACAGTGACGAAAATACAATTTTTCTTTACATCATCGCTAAAAATTCAAACATTCAAGTGACGAGGATAAAAGAAGGGATCACCAAGGATAAGATGTCTTGATATTTAAACAAATTCTCCTTACTAGTTTGGTAAGAAATGTATGGAGAACAGTAAGGAGAATATGCATTGTCATATCAGGGCTTAAAGATTTAAACCTAGTATAGAACCGTTAAGTCAATCGCGATTAGGCTAACTAAAGGAGATTGAAACAAAACAACTATTCTGGGTAGTTTTTTCCCTATTTTAGTTAATTTAGTTTATAATGTAATTTTTTTTTCGATTTAATTTGGCAAAATAAAATGGTTGTTTTTGTGTTGTTTGTAGGGTTTAGAAGCACGAGTAGAAGTTTCGGAAAACGAAAAACTGTTGTAAGGTAGGTTAGCAGGTACGTTGTTCGATGAATATGTCACATGTTACCTGGTTGGTTTTTCGTGCGCGCGATCGTTCATTTGTTTGTGCAAGCGTCCGTTTATCCATTAAATTTGGGTCCGCGAATGATATCCGTAGGTCGGTTCTAGCTACATATAATAAATAATCCAATCAAAACAAATACTTTTAATACTCTTTCCAACAATCTGTCCGACTTCCCCTGGCTTGGTCTTCACAGCTAATCCATCTGGCCCACGCACCAGTTCCCCTGTATCTGGATCAACTTTACAGATGACAACAGGATAAGCAGCAGGAGCGATCTCAGACACAAAGCCACAAGCTCCAGGGGTGCTGTCTATGTTAATTATGGAGGCGGTCCCCTCTGAAGAACCGTAAAATTCTCCAATCTCCTTGATGCCGAACCGTGACTGAAATTCCTCCCATATCTGAGGCCGGAGTCCGTTGCCTAAAGCCAGACGTACTGAATGCTGCTTCTCTGAAGGGCGATGAGGTTGGGCCAAAAGATAGCGGCACAGTTCACCGATATACTGAACGACCTGAGGAAAAAAATAGGCAATGCTAAATCACAATGGCATTTTTTCTCATTGATGCTACGTTATTGCGGGAAATTTTCGCGACATCTTAGTTTTGCGATGTTGGAGGGAGCGAAATTTCACGACAGCAAATTTCGTAAATTTGTTGAATTTGTCGAAACGTTCCTCTAATAAAGAAAATTTAATAAAAAAATTGCGACAAAAATGTTCGCGATTAAAAAAAGCAACAAACAAGAGAAATAGTATATTACAATGGTACCCCGATATAACGAAGTGCCATGGACTGGGTAATGTGTTTGTTTTACCGGGGTCCTTTTCCCATACATTTTACTATCACTGAGCTGAAGGATACCGTTCGTTATACCAGGGTCTTCGTTATATAGGGGTTTGTTAAATCGGGATTCCACTGTAAAGAGTAGGGGTTTTAACCTCGGGGCGGATTCGCCCAGTACAAAAGGAGCGGTGTCCCCCTCCTCCGCCCACACGGGCAATCAACAACCCTCACGATTGACTGGCCCAGGTGAGAGCCAGAAAGTCGAAGCAGGAGGTATATGTAGTGTATACCCGTAACAGGCTTCTCACTTCTGAGACTGTACATAAAATCCTAACTGCGACCACCCACAGCATTGAAAGCAGATAACAGTGCTTGCCCGTGACAATGTTTATTATGCTGCACAAAATACGTAGTCTTATTTTTTTAGTCTGTGGGTGAAGTCCTAAATGTGACCATATCATACCACCATTATGTTTATCATTATTGCAAAATTTCGAAAAGATATTTGTAAATACTCAATGAATGTTAAAGTGGTACTACGATCAAAAAATCACTTTTATTTTCCTTCGCATTTCGAAACTTTGTTTACTAAACACTTCCCAAGCGAAATTTTAATCCTTAATTTCGACAAGAAGACTATTTATAGTCTGCAATAGTCCGCCATTATTACACCAGATAGGATATAATGACGTCATTCACTCAAGCTTGTGTGAAAGTGCCTCATTTAGTATGCAGCACGGGAGTTTTGAGCTTTCAGACTCTCAAACTCGTGTTTTGCAGAATCTGTAAGCTGTGTTTACACACTGCTTTCTACAGCTCTTGACTGAATGACGCCATTGTATCCTTTCTGGTGTAATAATGGCGGACCATTAAATCGGAAAATTGCAGTTTAAATAAACAGTCTTCTTCTCAAAATTAAGGCTTAAAATTTCGCTTGGGGAGTGTTTAGTAAACATAGTCTTGAAATCCGAAGAAAAAATAAAAGTGAGTTTTTGATCGTAGTACCACTTTAAAGTGCCCTCGCACGCTAATATTTCCCCCCGGGCTCGCGTCAACCTGTCCGGCCCTAAACACGTCAGCTCGCCAAAGCATTTTCTTTAAAACTGCGTCAGCGGGGCCGCACGGAGGTATAATAATAAGCAGTGCTCTCCTGTCGTGCTGTTTGTTGTATCCTACAAGGTGACTCTAGATTTTGAGTCCGTGGGTGAAATCCTGAATGTAACCATTCAAACATCAGATGTTGGGCAATAATGCTTAGCGGGCACTGATTGCCTCTCAGATCGGGGCACCCAACGAAAATTTTTTAGCAAAATACTTGAAATATCATTTTCTGCTTTCTTAGATTGTTTCAGAGCTTTTTAAAGGCATATTTTTGTAAGGTAATACAGATTGATCTGTTCGGCGTTTTTAGCTGAAGATTTAGGCCACAGAAAATTTTAGAAAACACAATCCTATCCGCCGAATTTCCGACCTACTGATGGCTCTTCGAAAATGCTAGCTGACCTTAATTTGCATTCTAAACGTCACCCTTGTCCGGCCGAAAAAAAAGAAAGTGAAGTCCTCCTGTTGCGAACGTCCGAGGTGATGCTTCGCCAAAGGAAACTTTAGCTTTCACTGCAAGTAATTCCGAATATCTTAGCCGATTTTAGGCCTTTCGAACAGATATTCCCCGAAACGAACCGTTGGGTGCCCCTGTCAGATTGTCTTATGAGAAATTAATTTCACTGTCGAATTTGCTCCATACTGACAATCTGAATACAGATTAAGAAAATGAAGACTCTATCAAAAATTTGCAATTAAAATTATGTTTAAAAATTTCAGCACTCACAGTAGCCTTATATTCAACACAATCATCCCAGAATTTGCTGGCAGAGAACTTGCGTCGTAGTGCTAACGTACAACCACCAATAAAACACTGACCAACACCAATGATAACACCGGCAGTATGATACAGTGGCAGCGACGAGTAAACAATGTCTTCATGACGAATGGCGAGCGCACAGTGTGCCCCGTACGACATCTTGAAGTACCTGAAAGTTCACGAAGATTGAAGTGAAAGAAAGAAGAGATAGAAAAGTGGTTTATCATGTTTGATGAGGGCTTTTAATCACATTCTGAAAAGTACTCTTTGAGGGGTAGTGATGAACTTACACTTAAGAAGAATTATGCTAGGACAGATACTTTTAAGTCTAGCTTTTTTAATAGGATTGTTGATATGTGGAATGCGTTACCACTGTCAGTTCGTCAAGCATCAAGTAGTTCTAGTTTCTTCAAGAAGGGAGTAGGGGACTTCTTATTTTTGAGAAATGAGTAATTATAATCATCATCATGATCATCATGATCATCATCATCATCATCATCATCATCATCATCATCATTATTATTAGTATTTTCTTTTTCCTGATGATATCGATATTTTGTAATTTTCTGATAGTTTTTTTCTTCTTTTGAGGTGGTCTGCCTTGTATGGGGTCAATGACTCTTTTGCTCACCGTCCTTATGGCACTATATATTCATCATACTATATTTTATTTAGTCTTTGTAAATTGTTTCAGGCCATTAAATTATAATAAATAAAGGGCTCCACTAAGGGATAGTTGAGCAAAAAGAGGAGGCGTGCAAGCACAATAATCACCCGCAGAGTGGAAGCGTAACATGCCTGTGTAGTGAGCCAACTACACTTACCGATTATCATGCGTGCATCACGTTTCCATGTGACTGGCAATTTTCAGGCTCTCTCGCGTCTCTTTTTATCAATTCCCCCTTAGTGAAAAGAGAGACTGCTCGTAGTCTACATAGGAAGGGTTCCAAATGGATTAGTTTTTGAAAACTTTATTTAAATCAGTTTTTGACAATGTTCATTTCAAATGTCCAATCAAATTCAGAAACTATGACAGGAGGAGGAAACGCTTCCCCTTTTTTGTTTGTTTGTATGACCAGAGCATTGGTGCAAAACCAGTAATGTCCAGCACTACCAACTGAGCTGATCAGCAGGTGATGATTTTCTACTCACCAAACTGAATCAGGGAAGGGTTTGCCAAGAAAAATGAAAGTATTTCCAGAGCCTGATGAAATAAGCTATGTACCTGGCATTTGCTACCACCTGAGCTGATCAGCAAGTGATTTTCTACTCACCAAACTGAATCAGGGAAGAGATTACCAAGAAAAAATGAAAGTATCTCCAAAGCCTGATGAAGTAAGCTATGTACCTGGCATTTGTTATGATGGCAGCTTTAGGAACTCCAGTAGTTCCTGATGTATAAACATAAAACAACACATCTGAAACAAAAAGAAATGAATTGCAGATTTTGTGTACTTAATGGTGCAAGAATCAAGAATTTTGCCATATAGCTGCGGCCATTTATTCTTTTCTGTACAGGCCATTTACTTGACAAATCAATAGCTAAACACTTACATAATCTAATCTAGTTAAGTTTGTTTGCTCCTGGATTACTTTACTTATGATGGCAGTATTCAGTTGAGATAAGAACTGCAACTTCATTGAAATAATAAAAAAGGACCTTTTTTGTACCAGAAAAAGATTTAGAATGACTGATCTCAGGTCTTCCAGGAGAACTCTCTTCAAGCTTCTTGTCTAAATTAACTGCTGACACTAATGCAGAGGGAGTACTCCCTAGAGTGTAGAGTCGTACTAGGTCTGGAATTCTGGTCTGGATTTCCTTTAAAGCACCTGCCAACATAAAACAAAATCAAGTTTTGAATATGACACTCCTGTGGCTACTGCTCATTTTCATAATGGTAAGAACATTATAAAATATAAACATCATTTGTCTCATGATGTACCACTTGAGATATAAACAGCTATGTTTCAAGTACTCAATTTAAAACTAATGCCGCGGCTAATCCTCATCATTTACTTCAACAACATACCTGCCAACCTTATAAAATCAGAATTAGCCCCCCCCCCCCCCTCCTTAACCCAGTCCTGGGGTAGTGCCCTGCCCCCAGCACTGAGCAGGGTCCAGGTTGCTCCAGGGTTTTTGCATTAATTTTTAAAAATATTGCCTGTACTGTACTGTTTTAGCATTAGCATTTTCAGGTGTTGGTCTCAAGCACTACGTGTATTACACAAAACAATAGGATTTAGAAGAGTCAAGATTAATCTTTAACAACCCAGTTCAAAATAATTACAAAAGAAAATGTCTCTTTTTTCCTCTTGAAAATTGGAATATCCCAATTTTTTTAGGTTTTGAAACTCAAAACTCGGGACAATTCCGATTAAACCGGGATGGTTGGTAGGTACATTGTATGTAACAAAACAAGTTTTGGTGAACTGTGCAGAAGATTTTGGTACACTTAATACTAGTGTAGCTAAATGTAGCCAATTTTCATTCTCAGTTAACAAAATCAGAATACTGTCTCATCCAGTTAAGGCCTGTGTCAAATGACCACAATTAACAATTTTAGGCAGGAGACAATTGAATTCTGTGACAATAAAGTTTTGCAAATTACCTGAAAAATCTGTCCCAAAAATTATCCCCTTTACAGTAGCCACAGATATGCAATGCCAAAGCGAATCAAGTCGTAGGTTAGTGTTGAGAAGAGCTGTAATAACGCCAAGTTTGGACAATCCCAGCCATATACAAATGAATTCAGGAGAGTTATCCAATAAAAGGGCAACAACATCTCCTTTTTGGTATCCCTGTGACTTGAAATAGTTGGCAATCCTGTTTGAGTACTCTTCCACTTCGCGAAATGTCCACTTTTTTTGTTCAATTCTTACGGCAATTTTGTCGGGATGTTTGGACACTGTTTGCTGAAATATGTCGGCAATGGTTCTGTTATTCTTTGCATGTTGCCTGGTGTAGAAAAGTACACTAGCATAACGAGAAAAACCTCTGCAATAAAACCAAACAAACACAGTAAGATATAGTGGTTTTCAACTGGGTGAATTCAACCAACAAACGAAAGTGAGCACTACCCAACTGATCACACCAGATGCAGGCAACACTAAGGACCAATCAAAACTCAAAGCAAATACACAGGAAGAAGGGTTTTAGCAAGTCCCAGTCAGTTTTGGTTTTAGTTCCTGTTGGATGAGAGAGTGGCATGTTTTTTAAATACTGTTTAATAATAACACTGTCTCGCTAATCATCCTTGCAAGTACAGTAAGGACGCAGCTTGACAACGTCGGACTGAAAGTATGTATAGGTGCCTTCTGGCAGCTGCTGTACGGTCCATGACCTTGGAGCACAGCCAACAGCCAGCTCGAATAAGCTTTGTGTTGGTTTTTGCTGAGGGAGGAAAACAGGAGTACCTGGAGAAAACCCTCGGAGCAGGGTCGAGAACGAACACAAACTCAGTCCACATATGACGCCGGGAAGAGTTTCTTCTGTTACTCAATCACTGTGCAAATGAGTGAATGGTTATTTAAATTTGACTTTGTTTTGTCAATTTTGAACCTACACATCCAGTGAGAGTTCAAATCACAGAAAATGTTAACAAATGAAAGTGATGGAATTACTTATATTTTTTATCCATAAATAAATTTCAAAATCTAAAGAAAATAATATAGTACTTGTAAAGGTTCAAATGAGGCCTAACACTATTGTAAGAATTAAAATCTAAAATCCAAGCTTTCGCCGATCAATGGCATCAAACAAACTGTAGATCTGAACGTTTGTTTGAAAAATATTATCCAAACTTTCGATAATAAGCATAAGCATATGATAAGTAGTGACTGGTGTGCAGTATTGTTTCGAATGTACTGAAATCTAGCTTTAACTGTGGAGTGAATTCAATAAAGAGGAAATTGGATGGCAATACAGATCTTAAAACTGGCTCAGCATCTAAGTCTCTCAACACAGCTTGAGCTAAACCATCACTTCCTTTCACACAGAGTCCCAAGCATTTGCCAAGCTGTTATTTTTTTTTTAACAGGGTGCAGAAAAGGGGGATCCAGAAAGGAGTCCAAATGGGAGTCCAGAAGGGGTCCAGATTTTGGAGTGCAAAAGGGGGGGGGGGGGGGGGTGGTGGACGTTTTGTACCGACCCTATTTCATCTGTCCTTTTGTGGGACACAGACTCTAAGGTGCGGGATTGCAGAAAAACGCCTCACACTCATTTGCATCTCATTGGATAACAAAAGAATAACAAAATAGCACATTTGTTATATGCCTCGTTCTTTTAAACTCTGAATTAATTTTCCGCAATCCCGCACCTCACTCGACACAGACTTGCCCATTAAGAATGACCTCTATAGCGAGTAACTCTGCTTGGGCAATGCGCTCATTTATTGGATTTCAATGAAGGGAATAGCGCCCCATCCAGAGGGAGTAGTATCGCTCTGTTAATTGATAAAATTATGAGCCTCTGAGCACATGAACATGGAGAGATTTTCATTTGACCTCGGCTGATTTAGATGTTTCATCTGACTTCATCATAATCAGCACTAGATGAAGAAATTTAAGCTTCTTATTTAGCTTTTTTTGAAATTACTTTTCTTTTACTTCTCGTCTGTTGATCAATGAATCAAAAACTGTTGTAGCATTTAAGGCTTATCAAGACTTTCAAGTGGTCACGCCTGTAATAACAACCAAAACAACAAGATGACAGCGAAGAGACTTACTGAATTGTGACTCATATCAAGATATATATGCACGATATAGCTACTGCATATGAAAGGTAGATAGGTTTGCGCGAGGACAAATAAAGGCTACTTACATCAGATCGCGAAAAATTGTTCGAAAGAACACCCTTGGAAAACTCCGTCCGCCTGACGCTAAAAAGGTCACGAACAGTAGACCTGGGAAAAATACAAGAGGAAGGCGGCAGTACCAGACCATAGTTGCTAAAGCAACGATCACAGCACTCCAAGTGTAAAACATTTTACGTCCTCTCACGTGGCGAACAATTCGAGCTGGAAAAGATAGTTTTCTCAAGCAGTCCGAATCACGAGACATGAAGCCGTGAACCTAGTCTGCTTTCAAATTCAAAAGATCTCTGTTTTCGCTGTCCCGCTGATCCAGTGCACCAAATATGGCAGTTTTCCGCTATTCGATGAATTATCGATTAACATTTGTCCACGCTCGACACGCTCGACTGATTATCGATAGGCTTTGGTCGTTAGGGCCGGATAAACGAAACGGCGGGTAAATACTTCGCACCCTAGAGACGCCTGTGGGTGAATTTATAAGGATCAGTCAATTGTGTTTTACACTGATTAGCTTATCGCGTTTTTTGGCATTGCCACATCACTCTGCATTCTCTTCTAGGATGAGATAGTCATCACTAACGGCTACGAAATCGTGAAACGAGCAAAGGATTCGAGTTAATTTGATTGCAAAATCAAGTTATCGACGCTGCCAAATTGCAAAATATCGTGTGGATCTTTCATTCCTGTGTTGTTTTAGCTTACATGTATGTTTCTCTAACGGATCTGACATCAGAGGAGACAAGACTTAAAGTCAATTATAAATGAGTTCTGCCTCCGTTGCGAAAGTTGTGGCAAAGAAATTGTAAGTATTTTACCGATCACATTTTATTGCTGGAAGCTCATGACAGACGATATTTTCGCGAGTGTTTACAATGTCAATGATCTTCAAGTGCGTGTATTTGCCTTCACTAGTTTTCTCAATACCATGCTCTGTTAGGTAGAGACTGTAGGATTTGTAAGGAAATCTTCACACTTTTCCACTCTGATCCTTTTGTCAAATTTTACTGAGATACCAATAATATTTAATTAAGTAGGTTCATTTCCAAATTTATTTGATCAATTAAACAATTGAGGTCTTGGTGCTATAAGGAAGCCATTTCAAGAATACAGGGCCTCATTTTATCCTGTTTTATCGTTTTAAGCTTACTGAATCTCATATTTTTGGCTCAGTTTTTTCGTTAAACCCCCACTGAAATGCTAGATAAAAGCTTTGTTTTCTTTTCGTACTTGTAGTGAGGCATTTAGGGAAAAGATTCCCAAGTGTTGTTTATTTCTTCGAATATCACCAAACATCCACTGCAGTTTAATTGGTTTGAAAGAGTGCTGTAATTAAAACATTAAATTCTTTAAAACACTTCATTCGAGACTTCAGTGGCATACAGCAAAACCAATATATCTTCAAAATAACCAAGAAAGAAGATACCATTCTGACATCTGGACAAATGTGAAATATTTTGGTTTGCTGTACTGCAGACACATGCAACATTCATGAACATTGACTTGACACCCATGCATGGTGCTTGTCAGTACTTTAAAACAGGAAATCATAGTTCTGTACATATCAGTGGTAGAATACAGCATTTGTAAGAATGGGGGAGGGAGTAAAATAAGAAAGTTTTTTTGCAATATTGCATGAAATTTTGCGATCGTAAAGGTGCAAAGAGTTAGCAGTCACTACGGACGGGGGAGGGGGGGGGGGGTGAGGGTTGTCGGAAGTGGAGTAAAGGGTACAGGAAGTAAGAATTTCAAAAATCCTTGTCTTCACTTTCTAAGTTGTTTTTCTCCAAGTGATTTTCAACTCTCAATGTACCGGTTTGTTAGAAGAGTTTGCAATTGGGTGTTGAAAGCAATTTGCATTTTCATTAGTTTTGCTTTACTTTGCTCTGTGATCGATTAAAAAGCTTGTGCCATTTTCTCAACCAATCAGATGTAAAACCAAAACCAATCATGACTTGCTGCACACATTTTTTCCTTACCTGGCGCCGGTTACATTAATTTGCATGGAGTTCTGAATTGGTTCATGGTGTTGAGTGTGCCCGTTATGATCGGCCAGAGTGACTGCTTTGGGTTGGGTTTTACAATACTGAATTGAAAACCGCTCTAAATACATGTTATTATAGGTTTTTAATTGAGTAATTTTATTTTTTGTGTTTGGTTTGGTGTAGATGTGATTGGTTCATAATAGTCGTGTGAATTTCTAAACCAACTGTAGGTAAATGCAAAACTCAGCACAACTAAGTTGTTTACATGCATATTCTGTTGTGTGCTGCTGACATGGAGATGCGGCAAGTTCTGTTTAGTTCGTTGTGTTGTTTGTGAGTGGTTTTTTTGTTGTTGTGAGAGACCAGAATGATAGCTTGGCTTTTCAAATTGGCTTTTTTCACACTCAGTCATTGAAAAGTGCTCTAAGGATATATCAATTGTCTTTTACATGTAGTTTGATATGATAATCAGTATGGCATTGCATATATTTACATGGCGCTGGATTCCTTCTGTGATGTTGTTGATTATTTAATCAGGTGTGTGTTGCAACTTGTTCAAGATAGAGTCTAGGCTGACAATGAGTTGGGAATACTTAAAGGACTGCATATTTGTCTGACTAGACACTAGGTCTTGAAAAGCTGCACAAGTGCACAAATTTTGTCAGTTGAATTATTTGTGTACAATAGCCAGACCAGTGAAGGGAATTAATCCAAGATGTAGCACCTACTATATAAGCCTAGGGCAAACAACTTGTTTTAGAACCGAATGTGGAACATGTTAACATGTTGTGGCCAGTCATGTACAGTAAAGATTTGATACTGCTCACAAGAATCACGATACTATTCAAGCATACTCTTTCAACAGGCTGTCTTTCCTGTGAATGCTTGATTGTACTTTCTATTTTTTTTTATGTCCATAATAGCAAAAAGCTTTTTGAATTCAACTGACCAGCAGACAATTCTCAGTCACTCTTGTTTTACATATACCGTAAAATCCTTCTTACAAGCCCTGGGGTTATACAAGTTCGTAAGGGGTTTTGGGTGGGATTTTAAACAGAGGGGCATATAGCCAGAGGAGGGGGGGGGCACTTATAAGTGGTATAAAAAATGTTTCAGAATGAGCAGTTAAGAAATAAATTAAGACTAACATATAGCGCTATCCAAATATGTTTTCCATTTACTCACGTCTTTAGGCTTTGAGGCATCACAATAAATTGGGAATTTAGTTCAATACCATTATTTGGAACAAATTTAGTTCAATTTACTATTTGGAACATCAGTATGATTTAAGTTATTGTTCCGCTCTCTACTTGCATTATATCTTCCTAATTTTCAATTTGAAGTTGTTCCTTGTTCTTTTAAAGTACTTATGTTAAAGAAACAAGGATAAGTGGAGGGGGTTCTTATATCCGGGGGGCTTATAATCGGGATATACTTTGTCAACAGGTAGATGGGCCTATAACCAGGAGGGCTTATAACTGGGATTTTACAGTATACAGGCAAACATGTACTTAACACTGACAGCTCATTCTAAATTGAGTCAGGCTAGTAGATTTTTATCTGAGTTTTTAATGGGCAGTAAAAGGAATAGCTGCTGACCTTATAGCTGGGAAAAAGAACAAGACTTACACCAAACTGCCCAAGGGACATGGAAAGTGATTTTCAAATGCATTCTTTCATGGATAAAAAACATATATAATAATTATATAGTTTCATTTCATTTTATTTTATTTTATTTACTCAAAATTTTAAAGCATGAGATTTCAGCAGACAGTCATAATTTTAACCTTGACTCCAAAGTACATGTAGGTCATTTGCATTGTGACTTCAATTTGACATCTTATTAAATTGATTGTATTTTTTTAATCCCAGTAGAATTTGAAATAACAAATTACAGGATTATTACTTTAATCCAATTAAGCTCCAGCAAAAGAAAACCCTGAGGTTCTGCTTTTTTCTTGACTCGCTCCAGTTATTAGCTAGTTACCTTTTTACTTAATATTATTTTAAACAAAATTGTAAGATATTTTGTAAAATTAAAGGTTCAATATATTAGTGATCTCTTTACTGAAAAACTTATTTCAATCTTTGTATCAGATAAAAAAAAAAGATTTTTTAATGATTACTTGAGAGTCTAAACTCACTAATTAACTTAAGTATGCCAAAGCTAATATGTTTTAACATAATTATCATGTAATTCCACAATGAAGTTGTTGGTTGAATGATTGTTTTCCTTTTAGAGACCATTTTCATAAATAATTAAAACAATAATTTCCACTCCAAATAATCATTCAGTGATACCCATTGTTCATGTTTTTGATGAAATCCAATCAAGAATATATTATTCACTATTCAACATAAACTGTTTAGAAATTACAACAAATCATAGTTCTGGAATAATGAGAAAAACCCATGTCAAAACAACAAGATGAAATATTTTCTGAAAGCTATGCAACCTAGCTTTCAATTTTGCAAGAAACTCTCTGATGAGTGATACAATTTCTAGACTATTAATAAATTATTCATGTTAAAATAACATCCTGCTCATGTTTCCATGGTCTCAAAACTTTACTTGACTACTGAGTGTAAATCCTTTGCAAGCTTTCAAATACTTATCTTGGAAATGAACACAGTTGATCGCAGACATGCTGCATAACTCAAACAATTTGGTGATTCTGTTTTCTTGAACTACCTGGCATTTTGCTTGATTATGATTCTGTGTGATTATCATCTTTGGAATAATATATGAAGAGGAATTTAAAAAGATCTTTGAATCGTTGTCGTTGTCCCAATTCCTGCCTGTATTTTCTGGCGGAGGATTCTGACTCCGAGCATGGCAGTCAAGAAAAGTATGAAAAGCAGCATGCTACTTTATAAATACATAAATTAGAGCAGTTCTTGTTACAAATTAGTTCACTGAAATGTAATACCTGATATTTTACGTGAACATTGTGTCTCTTGTACTGGCGAATGTTTCTGTTTTGGTTTAGTATGTTTCTCTTACTGAACATGTTTGCTGTTTAACTGCAGAAAGTACTATCTTGATGTACAAAGAAGAGAGGACGGTTTTGATTTATCAGGGCCATATCTTCCCAAAGAGGATCCTGTTCCATTGAGAGCTGTAAGTAACTGCTTAAGATATATTTTTGGTTTCTTTGTAAAAATTCTCTTTAACTTTCCTTGTCTCAGTTGAGGGTTTGTAATTAGAACTTGTGCAAAAATAACGTTTCAACAGCTTTGGCACCTTTTGTCTTGTGCTGTAAGGGCAACATCTTTTCCCTAGAGTACATGTATTAGTTTTTGTAAACTGTTTGAAAATGATTAGGAAAGTTAATCTTGTTTGCATGAACCTTGCCAAGATTAGTTTTCACTTTTTGTAAGTTAAATAAGGAAGCACATGCATACATGTGAACAGTGAATTAGTTTTTATTAACAGTCATGTCTTAAGAGAGTTAAAGAATGTTTTTAAATACTTACATGTGTTTTAACAGACTTCTTGAGTTCATAATAGTTGGTGGTCAGAAGTTTGCACAAAACGTCATTTCAAATTGACTTTTCTTTTTCCAGGGTCCAACGTTAGACTATGATGGAATCCATGACAGAAGTTTAAAACACTATTTCCACAATAACAACGTTAAAAGGCAGTTGCAAAAAATGCAGACAGCACGAGACCAAGAGTCCCGGGAAGATTCCATGCGAGGCTTTGTGGACCAGACTATGGCATCTGTGGATTATCGACTCAAACCAGGGCCTATTTCACCTTATGCATTGCCGCAGACTGTAAAACCTAAGCCTCCCCCTCGCCGACCACAAGCTTTGATGACTGTTGATCATTACATGAAAACAAAGAGAGGTGCAAAGCGAAGGTAAGGATAATTATGAGTGCAATTACAGATGAACGACTTAAAGAATATTGGTTTCTTATAATTGAGTGCTGGCAACCAGATTAAATCCCAGCCACTTTACAAGCCACTTTCAGTTCATCAACTTTGAATTCTTAATGAGGTAATAACTGGCTATCACAATGAAATTCAAATGCTGACATTTTGAGCATTACAACTCACCAACTGAGCAAAAATGTTGGCTTGTGAGAGGTTGACAGGAGCTCCATTGTAGGGCACTAGGAATAAGTTGATAGGTGTTTGGGGATCAATATGTCAATGCTTTGCCTTGTTGCGTTTGTTCCTCACAGTGTGAATGATGTTAACTCTTTCCCCCCCCCCCCATTTTTTTAGGAAAATGCCAGTCAATGTGGTTGGAAAACCCAGAAGAACTCTGAGGCGCTCTCCTCCTCAGCATGTTAGTCGAGATGAAAGAGAGAGACTAGTTGACATGGCAACCAAGCTGATTGTTGCTACGGTAAGGAGACAAAACATAATAATTATAATTATATCTGTTTTGATTTGAAGCATGCATAAACATAAATGTACTGTATACATACATTTAAGTGTCAAAAATATGCCAAGGCTTTCTCTGTTTTCAGTCTTCACGGAGAATACTTAGTTGAGAGTTAATTGACAGTTTTTAAAATTTAATATAGTACTTTGCATCATATCAATAGCTGCTACTTGCACAAAGGTTTTGATTACCAACAGCGGTTTTCGACAACTTTCTGACATCTTTCTGACAACTTTTTGTTGGCTTCCACTTCAGTGCTGACCAATCAGATTTATCCATTGATGAGAGAAGTCACGAGCATGCATGGACATGAACCTTGACAACTTTGCCTCTTACAGTTCTTTCATTATTTTTAACCCTTTAAGCCCTAACAGTGACGGAAATGAAATTTCTCTTATGTTATCACTACTTGTTCAAACATTCAAGTGATGAGAATAAAGGAAGTGATCATCAAGGATGAGATGTCTTGATATTTAGACAAATTCTCCTTACCAGTTCCATAAGAAATGTATGGAGAACAGTCAGGAATGTGTACAGGGCTTAAAGGGTTAATTGGGCAGTTGACATTGATTGCAGGCAAGCCCTAAAAAATGTATTGAAAAGATGTCACAAACTAATCAAAAACTTTGTGCAAGGAGTAATTTTACGCAGTGCAGCACAATAACAAATATTTTGTATTTAGTATTGTTTTTGGCTGCAAAAATTAAGTGCATTTTTCAAATAAAACTGCTGTATTAGGGAGTAAATGAATAATCAGATGGCTATGCTCTTCATTGTTTTTAGGAAACAGTTGCTTTACCTGCAACCAAGAAACAGAGCAAAGGCTTTCAAACTTCTGAGAAGGTAAGGTGTCGTAGAGTTTATTAGATACTGATTGTATCATTATGCATTAAAAATGGTATTCTTTACATTATTGTTTCTATTCACTCTGGGAACTTAACCACCATTTGTTTGTACACGTACATTTGTATCTACCTGCCTGTTCTCATACTATTTAAACAATTAAGTTCTTCTGTCGAAGGCACTATTGCGTGATAGGTTGCCTGAGGCAATTTGATGTTCACAACAAATATTAGCCCAAGAACGTAGTTCGAGGGCTTATATGAAGTTTGAACATCAAATTTCTGAGGGAACCTATCACACATAGGGCCTGAGATAGAAGGACTCTATTGTTTTTACCGTACAACGCTAAATTTGGAGCGAAAATTGCCAAAAGCGAGCACTATGTGCTGATAGGTCCCTGCTGAGGAGAGACACTACCACGTCACGTGATCAATTTTGACCAGTGGGGGCATGCCAAAATTTAGCATTGTACTATAAACATAGCTTTCTTATGAGACCACCGATGAACACTAAGGTTGTGAGACGATAAACATGTTTTGGGATCTCAGTAATAAACTTGAAATTCTACACAGAAACTCTCCTTATTTCTTTGAAGTGTCCTTACAGAACAGTTGTTTTGTGTGCTTGATTCCATGGATGTACGAAATAGAGCAGTATTTAATTGAGTGTTGAAAGTAATGTTGTCCTTGCTTTGGTTTTGCATTACTACTCTCTCTGATTGGTTAAAAAGCTCGCACCACTTTCTCAACCAATCAGATGTAAAACCAAAACCAATTGTGACTTGCTTGCACGCGTTTTCCCACGCTTAGCACCAATTGCTTGTATTTGCTTTGATTTCTGATTGGTTCATTTTGTGTTTTGTTCTTGTTGTGATTGGTCAGAGTAATTACTTTGGTTTTGGTTTTATGATCCTTATTTGAAAACCGCTCTGTGCAGTTTTATTTATTGATTTCAAGACTGATAGACTGATTGTTTGCAATGATCAATTGCTGAATTGACCAACTGATTGATTGATTGATTGATTGATTGATTACTGAATTGACTGATTGATTGATTGATGATTGATTGATTACTGAATTGACTGACTGATTTATTGAATGATTGATCACTGAATTGACTTACTGGTTTATTGACTGATTTCATGATGGATTGTTTAAATGATTGACTGTGACTAACTTATCTCTCTAGGATATTCCCAGACTTAAGAGGGAAAAACAGCGTCAAGCAGCTACCGAGTCACTCTCGTCAGGTCAGTTGAGAGCAGTTTTGTTACTCAACCAGCAAGCAATTAGTGATGTTCTTGTTATGTTCAAGAATGCTATTAAGGCCAGTAGGTTGTTAATGTGATACTGCTCGGCGAACTCAAAATGGAAGAGTTTTTCACTGTCCAATTAACTTGCTTGAGAAGGGCAGGGCTGCTGATTTGTCCAGTATTTCATTTTGAGTCAATCTCTTTTACATTGCATTTGGTCTCTTAATAGATTCAGAAGGTTCTCAAAAAGTGTCAAGACGACCAATCCCTCCAAAGGTTTGTTACATATTGTTTTGTTCATGTAAAATGTTTTTCAAGCTTTAGCGTAATATAATGAGCGACCCGGGTTCTCAGTAGAATTTGCAGCAGCCATTGCTTGCATGTAAATAACCTGTAACATGTATCACCACCATGTTTTCAAACACGTGGAAGGACAACATCTGCAAGAAGCCTGGGTGCAAATATCGTAAATTCAATATGTCAACTATGTTGCAATATTGTGAGCGAAACCATTCAAACAAAGTGATTAATGTCACTGTTCTGCATAATATAATTTAACAATGATACAAGGATGTAACGCAACCCGTGACCATGACACGGCAAAATAAACAACAACAGCATGGCGTAATAGGGGGACGCAGCCCTGTGGCAGGTTATTAGCGACTTCGAGTTATGCGCACCAAGTAAAGCCTCACTTATCCCCCCACACCGTGGGGGTTAGGACAAGAGTATTGGCAGAGCCTTTCTTATCTCCCCAGCGCCTCACGGGCTGGATCGGACAAGATTAAGGCAAAGGTATAAAATGGCAAGACACGAGCCATGTCAAAAGCTTGGTGGAAGTCGCAAACCCAGTTTAATGAGCAAAAACAACAAAATGACCCTTCTCCAAAGGGAGGGAGGGTGGGTAAACGAAATTGTTACAAATGTTGCTTTCGTGCAAGACTGCCAAGGTAATGCACTTGGATAATGTTCTGCTGCTTATATAGCAAGACAGTGTCTCAGAGTTCGGCCAATAGATAAAGTTGTACTATTTATAAGCAAAGTAGACACAACGTGGCAAACTACTAGCGATGAATAGAGCTAACAAAATAAGAACCAATGCGAACAAGGCTAAGATACATTTCTAGACTACGAAAAACAAGGTATTGGTCACGATTTTACACATGAAAGACTTTTATTCTAGCTACATGAATAGGGAGTATTCATTTATGAATAAAGCCTTCATTGCTATTTGTTTTTCGCAAAGCCTGCCTGACCTACCACCCCTAGGGCGTCACGTTCCATTAACTGCGTTTTACCGCTTGGTAAAAGCGGAATTATTTGGTCGTTCTCTGGTCAGTCTAACTCAACTAAAACCGGAAAAAAGGTACATTGCAAAAGCACTTCACTTGATAACTTCCTTCGAAAGTCATTCTTTTATAATTGCATTTAGCAAATGAACTGGTCTTCTGAAGCACTCTTAGAGCCGTAACACTTACAAGGGACACCCATGACAGGTGTTACGGGTTACGGGTTCAACTGATAGTTGTCACTGATAATTGTCACTGGTAGTTGTCTTTTGCACAGAAGAAAGTTTGATTTTGTTAAGATGTTGAGAATAGCAAAATTAAAAGGTGAATTTGTTAATTTTTTTTTTCAGGGTAAACCTAGAGCAGGATCAGCACCTCACAGAAGACCAGAATCAACATTTTTCAAGTCCTCTTCAGCAGAAAGAGATGGAACTAAACGCAGCAGAAGTGGTGTTCATGTTGTGCTGCCAGGAGGATCGCAGAGTGAGGATGACGACCGTCTCAGGTGAGATTCACAAGCCAAGTTACTAACAAATGTTTGTGACTCTCTTGCAGTGTTAGTCTCAAGTGTTTTGTTACTTAAAAATTGACAGGGAGGTGTAATAATACTCTCCCAAAAATTTTGCCTCAATTTCAAAGGCTCTTTGTAACATGTTTAAAGGAAACCTTAATATTAATTATCTTGAACATACATGTTACCAATGGTACCACCCAAAAACCTTAGTAACACTGCCAATTCTACCCTTCCTGTAACCCTTTCAGTCCCAATATCAGCAAGTACTGTTAGTATATTCTTCTCACTGTGTTTTCCATATGTTTCAAATGGAACTAGCTGGGAGAAATTGCTTAAACATCAAGACATTTTGTCTTTGGTGATCATTTCCGTTATTCTCATGACCTGTATGTTAGACCAAGTAGTGGTTATGTAAGGAGACATTAGATGCTTGCTACTGTTGGGGCTTTAAGAGTTAAGAAAGCTGTCCCTCCACTACCTCAGCATGGGTACCACAAAACATTACTCTCTACCCTCTGAAAAATGATTGCTTGATGATATGATATACTAGCTTTAGAAAAGATCTGTGCCTTCAGCAGAGTGCTTCCTTGATGCTTTTGCAGATCACTGGTTGGTCGCATGAATTTGGAAGGCCGTGGAAGCAGTGTAGTGGCATCGCACCGACCAAAAGAATCCAGGCCTAAAAGCTCCAACATCCCAGTAAAGTCGCGAGCTGCTGGCCCAGAGGAGGATAGCTATGATGATGAAGAATTTGAAAGTGTGGGATCACCAGGGTTGTCTTCAACTCGTGTAACTCCAAGGTTGTCATGGATTGAGCACGAACATGACATGATTGACATGTCCACACAGACAGTTGTCCATTCAGGTATTTTTTCCTTGCACGCTGTTGGTTGCAAGCTAAACTCTCCTAGGGACCTCAGGGGTGGGGGGACAAGGAGGAAGAGTGCTAGCCTAAATGCTAGCTCTTGCTTCAATTTCTTTGCAATTGTCCCTGAGTAGAGCTTGTTGAAATGCAGTGGTAAAGTCCACCTTTCTTCAGTAAGATGCCTCTTTAAGTTTGGTCCCCAACTTACATGTAAGAATAATGTTCTAAGTCGTGAAAACAGTGATGGCTGTTCAGACAATTACGGTCGCATATACTAAAATAAATTAAGGTTATTTTTTGGTTTGTTTTAATTTCTAATTATACCACCTTTTCACTCTAGGTACACAAACTATTAAGCAGTATGATGAAGATCTTGAACAGATGGACAGACAAATCGTTCTGCCTCCAAGACTCTCACCAATCAAAAGAGACAGTCTGGAGGAAGTGAAAGAAGTCTTTGTGGCCACAGAGACAGCAACAGTTGGTGCTAGCACTGCCGACATACCGACGTCAACTCCTCTATCCGCAGAGACACAGACAAGGAACAGAGATTTGGAACCAAAAGGTAATCTTGCGTTACAAGGCAAAAGGTAGTTAAATTCCACGCCCAATTGAATGAATATAGTAGGGTGAAAAGCGTTGGCTTTAGGTAACCTGCTTGTAGGCTCAAGACAAGAGCGGAGAACTATGTACACTTACAAATGAACCGCTGATTGAAAGGGTGGAGCGTGAAATACCTTGCCTCAGTCTACATACACCTTATTTGGTGTTTTTGGTGATAATACGCTCGGATATTTTAGGAGTTGTGTAGCGATGAGTAAAGTGTCCGCGCGTATTATCGACCAAAACACGGAATAACTGAGGTTTATTATTCCACTGCATTTTCTTCTTGCTTCATCCGCCTTCAGCGAAAAAAAAAACCGGTCAAACTGGGATTGTAGAGTGAAATACGCTGGCATATTTTTTGCGTTCTCTTGCCCTTATACGGTAAAATGACACAACGTTGGAATAATAAAAACTATTTATTGACAGTTGCCCAGACTGGAGGGGCTAAATCTACTGTAACTGTGCAGAAAGTTTACCTGCTTTCTTCGATTAATGACTTCCTACAAGTACTTTGTATCGAGTACAGAAAGATGGCAAATTTTAAGCTTGATTTAAAAAGGGTTATGTTCATCATGTCATGAGCCTGGAGGGGTGCTGTTTCAACGTGGCAAATAAAGGTATTTTCTCTTCTGTTTTGACAGTTCTTACATATGAAGTTTACGTTCTGACTGGTGATAAGTTGGGTGCTGGTACAAAGGCTGTAGTAAAGTTAACAATTTTTGGAGAATATGGTAACTCAGGAGAGAGGCAGCTACTGCGCTCACGAACACACAGGACAAAGTTCCAGAGGGGACAGGTTAGATTAAAAGATTGCAGATCTTCTTGTAACTTCCCCTATCGGGGAAATATTATAACAACACAGTACCGAATAGAAAGCTAGTGTTTGAAGCTTCACCAGATAGCTTAACCAACTTAATGGCAACTCATTTCCGGGTATCATAAATCTACGTGTACATTGGTTACCAGGTACTTGCTAAGGAAAAATAAAAGTATGTGTGTAAAGAAATCATAGATCTCAGCCAAGTACAGTAGACTGAACATGAGACTACGAGGAAAAAAATTCTGAGTCCCAATGAGGGTCAAAAACGTACGGTGCTGTGCGTCGTTGCCACTGCGTTTTCCACCAAGTTTTTGAGTAGTTTTTGCCAACTTTTTGTCATCTTTTTGACAACGTTTTCTTGATTCCCATGTCAAGTGGTCATTTGAGTGAATGAAATGGAAGAGGCAGAGTCGCAAGTTCACGTTGTAAAGTTTCAAAAGTTGTCAAATTTTACGTTCACGTTCACGCTCGCTGCTCCTTTTCTCATAATTCCTGCATTTGTCTTGTCAGTTGAAACAGACGCCAGGAAAGAGTTGTCAGAACGGTGTCAGAAAGTCGTGTGGCAACATTGCAGTGTACAGTACAGCCCTAATATTTACCATCTTAACTGTTATCAATTTGGCCAATGTATCCTAAACACAATGGCTCACTCCAGAATAATTTTTATTTCTCGCACTCTTACTCATTGTGTGGTTGTGTTTTAAGGTGGATATCTTCGTCATAGACTCGGTTTTCCTTGGAAAATTGTCAAGTATTAGGATTGGTCACAGTGAAACAAAATTAGGTAAGTTTTGTCTCCATTCAGCTTCCTTGTCGTCCATAAAAACTTGTTTAATTTTGCTGGTTAATTTTTCCTTGTTCTGAGTGTTCCCTCTTTCTCTTGCAAGGTTATGGCTGGTTCTTAGACAAGGTGTTCGTCAAGGAAGGCCCAGAGGCGACACGAGCGTTTGAGTTTCGCTGTAACAGGTGATGATTTCAAGTAAAGTTTTGTTTTCAATTTTATGATTGGTGCGTAGGAATTGTTTTTCTCCGGCCGGTTTTGGAGATTCTTGTCAAAAACCTCGTGCCAGTTTGGTAAAAAATTATCAGTTGTGCAAGTGAGTGTACAAAATGCTAATTTTCGTTATACACTGTATGTGTGAACTGGGGTTAAAAATTTTAAAATGTAGGAGATCCTTTCTTTGATTTTATTACCTTCACAGTTCTCAGAAAAAGCCTGGTTTTTGCCAGCCTTGCGCTGCATCTGCTGACGTTGCTGAAGTCCCGGTCATTTGCCGTTTCCCTGTATTCACCTGTTTTCTGCGATATTTTCACTCCTCTCATTTTCTTATGCAGATGGTTATCGTCACGTGATGATGACGGGCAGATTGTTCGAGACCTCCCAGTGTGTGACGTTTTACCAGGTACTGAAACATGCGATTCTAAGCTGTGTATACAGGTTTAACAGGTTTAATAGCAGGTGCAACAGTTAGGTCATGAGTCTTCATGGACGCGCATGGGAGCAGTAGTAGTACCCTTGAGAGGGTTCCTCTTACATGTGTCCTTGTTAACTTGCATCCTTTACTAAACTCTTGCGCCTGTTATGCGGACTAGAGTTACAGCTGGGGATGGTAGGGTGAGAGTAGAATATTGTCAGGGGCACCCGACGGTTCGTTTCGGCGGAATATCTATTTGGCAGGCCTAAATCGCCTGAGATATTCGGGTTTAATTGCAGTGAAAACTAGACGTTTCTGTGGCGAAACATCACCTCATTCTTTCGTAACAGGGAACTGATTAATTCCTGTTGTTTTCAGAGGGACAGTTATGTCGTTTAGAGTGTAAAATAAGGTCAACTAGCATTTTGGCATAGCCATTAGCAGCTCGAAAATTCAGTGCAACAGATCAACCTGTATTAGCTTACACAAATATGCCTTTAAAAAGCTCTGAAACAATCTAAGAAAGTAGAAAGTGACGTTTCAAGTATTTTGCTAAGGTTTTCTCGTTGGGTGCCCCTGCTATTTCATACTGCTTTATTTTACTGTGTCGATAGAAGGTTTTACCAATGGAGTTTTCATGACTTCTGTGCTCCGTTCAAGTTAAAACATGTTGTAGCTTGTTTGGTGCTCTTTAACAAAGTAAATGTCAAACAGGGGTTATCACCAAGTACGACATTGATGTCTTTTTGTGACTCTTTGAAAGAGTTATTCATTTACTTTCTCTTTTGTTTTTTTAATCTCTTAAACAGCGTCACATCTGGTAGCTGTGTTACCAAGAATCGACGAAAGACAGGACGACGACTTTTTCAAGAGCGGTAGCGAAAGCGACAGCTTTTCGAGCGGTGAAGAAGATGTCCCTCCTCCTGACTTGCGAGAAGTGAAAAAGACATCGAAGAGCAAAGAAGATTCGCAAAGAGAGAAGCCCCCGGTGCCGTCAAAGCGTGCATCTCCACCTGTCGTCACTGAACCCTCAGACCCGGTGCCGGTAGCCCAAGAAAGGGCGGTTAACGAGGATGGATTTGTAGCAGTGAAGGCTGAAAGCTTGTTTGATATCAGCGAAGGGGAAGAAGATGAAGGAGAAAATGACAAGTTTTTCGAGCCCGAAGATAAGAGCGATGATTCAGAAAGCGAAGACGAGGAAACAGACTCTAGAAAACAGGCTAAGAAGCAAAGAGGGAAAGAGGAAGAAAGCTCCAGTGAAAGCGAGCAAGAAGAAGAAGCGGGAAATGACAATGAAGGTTCACCAGAAGGTGAGAAGAGAGGCGCTATAACAAGAAGAGGATCAGATCACCTTAAGCTCGTCTCCACAGCCATGACACCATTCCTGAAACATAAGGAGTCTGGGAAGAAGGCTGAGAAAATGGAGACCGCGCCTCAGGAGACTGAACCCGAGGAAAAAGAAAACCAGGAGGAGACAGGAATAGAAAAGGAAAAAACGGAAGAAAAAGAAGAAGAGGAGGAGAAGGATGAGGAGGAAGAGGAAAAGGAGGCGGAGCCTGGAAAAGAGGAAGACGAGGAGGAGCCTAGAGTCGAGTTTACTGGTGAAACAAAACCTGAGGTAAGGAAAAGCAAACAGGCGATCACGTGATCCTCACGACCCTTAAAAGTTTGCTTGATAAACCAAAAGAATTTCTGCTCATGTTACACTAAACCGATGAAATGTTAAGCGCGGGTTAGACAAGAATAGGAGTTGATGAGAGTTCCAGCTGTTTGGGAGCAAATACGTTTAGAATGCACGAGGGTTAGCAGCCAGTAAGAGTGAGAACTGGGCACAAGAGTCAAGGAAAGTACGTGCGAGTTGCCAAGTTTTTTTTTTTCTTTTTGGGTTTAACTTAGATTTTTTTTTAAATTGAGCTAACACTACATGCACACAAAAAGGGAGTACAGCAAAATTACTACAAAAAAATATAGCAATAGGAAAGCTAAATGAACAGAGAGCATTACAAAGACGAAAAAGTTGAATATGCTATAAGGAGCTTAACTAACATTTGCCAAGTTGCCAAGTTAATGTGAGTTTGGCCTCTGTCAGATTCTAAAGTTTTAATAATCGAACAGGGTCAGTTTTTCCCATTTCACGGAATCAACGAGGGCGCGGAAGAGTTGAGACAAATGACAGTGTAGATTTCAACTTTCACTGATTCTAATGAAAGTCTGAGCAATCTCAGTTTCTGTGATAGTGCACGATAGGTAGAGAGAGTACATCAGAAATGGGAGTTAAGCGAGAACAATTCTGTGTGTACCACTCTTGCTTGCAGCGGGCTTTACAGGCAGAGCCCAGAAGCAAGTGACCGTTTGCGCGGGCATTCATTTGGCTAATGGCGTGATCTGCTTTCAATACAACAGAAAAGGAATGTTTTTTTCTCGTGATAAGGAAAAGAAACCAAAAGAAGAACGTTACTGTTAAAATGTCTCGTGTAAAAGTTGGCTCACAAATCCAATGATTTTCTCAACAGCATGAGCGTGAACGGCCTATCTCTGCACAAAGTGATGACTTTGTCGAAGGCTTCAAAGCCGGAGTACGCGCCAAACACGAGAGAGAGCGGGAACGACACAGGGAGTCCGTCCACGAGAGTGAGAGTGTCTTGAGAAAAGGTGCGTGAATGCATTTTTATCAGCTGTTCACCTTTAAGCGCCAATTTTAACGGGCATGGTCTCCGCACTGTTCTCGACATATTTCTTGTGGTGCTGGTTAAGAGAGACTTTGTTGATCATTTCTTTTATTGTCGTGACCTATATGTTTGAACAAGAAATGATATTGTAAGGAGAAATAAGCTGTTTGTCACAGTGGCCGGGTTAACAAGGTTTTAGATAAGAAAATGACTACATGGTGTTTTGTTTTAGCAAACAGTTGGTCGTAATAAAGAGGTGGCTACATCAACCGGGTGGTCATACGGCGCGTCGCAAATTTCCCTTTCGTAAACGGTCGTTGCCATTTATTAAGACACTTAGAAAATTTTTGAACTGTTATTGAGAGTTTTTTTACTTAATAGAATTCCGAAAAATTAAATTCCGAAAAATTTAAGTATATATATTTAATTAACTGTCTTTCATAACTGGTAATCTACAATTGTTGACCCTAAGCCTTTCCCGAACTTTTAACGCAAATTCAACTTGGGCTTAAACGTCGTTCTTTCTAAGACTGTTTAAAAATGAATTTGTTGCCTTATTGTAACTTAATCCAGAGCATATATTACATCTACCATGGCTAAAGGCTTGGTTACCAATGATTGCATCGACCGTCAAAATGGAAACGACCGTTTACGAAAGGGAAATGGGCGGCGGCGTCCAACTGATTAATCTTGACTGTGAATGTATGAAATAATAATATATGTGCACTGCGGATGAAACGAGAAATGGTGATGACCATTGGACTGAAAATATTAATTTGAGTACTTGAAAAGAAGAAAAAATCCAGGTACTTCTTTTTTAACTGCTCAAGTTGGTGTTTTCACTGTGATGGTCGTCACCATTTCTTGATTAATCTTGGTAGAGAAAAATTAGTGTTTAATTGTCTCAGATTGCCCTTCAAATGTAAATGAATGGCAGAGCGTTGTTGCAAAGACTTGAAATAATTAATAATACGTAGGCCCGTATAATTGGTTCACCATGGTCGAACCAGAAGGTTTATGTTCTCAGCCAGATCCAAACACCAGTCACACGGTGCGCCTCTTTTCCCGCGCTTTCAACCAGTGGCGTATTTTATTGCCTTGAGTCGTGATTGGCTTATGACGCTCTTTGCCGCCATTTTGTGATTTATCTACGATGAGGTTTTTTTTGAACAAAGGCAACACAAATTTACAATACTTATCTGCTCTTAACACTAAATTAACAGTTTACCTACGATGAGGTTGCTTAGTTGGTTTAATCAGCCATCACAAAACTCCTCTGTCTTGTTTACAGGCGCTTCCATTCACGATGCCGCCAAAAATGGAGATCTCGAGCGAATCAAAGAATTGATTCATGTGGTGCCCGAGATAAAGAGCAAAACTGATGAACGCGGAATGAATCCACTGCACTTAGCCGCCGCTAATGGCAGGCTGGACTGTGTCAAGTGGCTAGCGGTCAGCGGTGTAGACCTAGCAGATGAGACACCAACTGGCTATACCGCCATGCATCTGGCTGCAATGAATGGTCACGTGAACTGCATGATGGTGGGTTTAAAAACGTTGCATAACTTAAGGCATCTATTCCTTGCAGCAACAAATGCTTTCGCCTTAGCCTGCTTTAAACGTCGGTAATGCCTTACGTTACTTCAGTTTTTGTTTAAAAAACAGTAAGGATAAATTTCTTGTTTATCTCTTCTCATTTTTTCCGGGAATATGTTTCCTCAAGCGCTGAAATCTGTTGTTTTTGCCTCAGCGAAATCTTTGCAAAATCGCAAAATTAAAATACTAGCGAAATACAGCAAGATTTGGTAGTTTGTGCATCCTTAAGTAATGTCAAGTATAATATCATCCTTTGTTCCATAAAAAGTACTCCCATTTACTTATGTCATTTGTATCTTGCATAGATCTTATCAGCAATGGGAAGCACCTTGAGTTGTAGAACAGTGGATGAACTTACTCCCCTCCATCTTGCTTGTATGAGGTGAGTCTACCGTTACCAGTATACTGTTCCTATATTACCCAGCTGCAGTAAATAGATATTATTGAACTGGCGCAAGATCTGTATTAGGGATATACTGGTCGAGTTCTTTTTTGCAAGTTTACGGACTTAGACGGGCGCATAAACTTGAGAAAAACGACCTCGACAAATATTCCGCCAACAAGAACTAAACAAACTCACCTAACTAGGTCAATAAAGTTTTAATTTTGTTGTTTGTTTGTTTGTTTGTTTGTTTTTTGTTTTGGTTTTGGTTTGCTGACAGCATTGTAAATGCGCGTGCGACAAGGCAAAAGCGAGATTTAAGCACAATGTATTCCTGTCGCATGAGTTTGGCCACCGTTGTAGGCCACACACGGAAAAAAGTTTCCTACTTAAAACACTATTACTTATTCAGATTGTGCACTCAAACCTGCTACAAAGGGACACCTTTTTGGTCGCGTCTAATACTCTAATGACTCAACATAGCTTTCTTCGCTTATGTGTACATGACTTTATTTTCTTGTAGTGGGTTTGTAGAGTGCGTGAAGTGGCTGATTGCTAACAGGGCTAAAGTGGACGTCCTTGATAACAACGGGCGCACTCCCCTGGACATTGCTGAGGTAAAATCTTACTTTGTGTGTTTGTAAGCTGCGCTGGTCCCGCTTTGTAGTTGTTTTTGTGGTTAGCTCCTTTCGATATCAAGCTCGCCGGTTGGAGCCGTATCCTCTCTCCTCCGGTAGCCGTGCAAACGTCCCTGGCGGCCGGGAGCGGAGGGGAGTCCATATACTCAGGCTACTTTACTTAACGAAATACCGCAACTGATTCAGCGATGGACTAGCTCCCATCCTTGTAGACGTACGACCGGGACTATTCTTGTCAACCCAACGAGAATACAGTAAACATGCTTCGTACCTAGGTGTCATGACAAACTCTCCTCCCTCGTATGATAGATCACGTGACCTATGGAATCTCAAATGATTCCACTACATCCTGGGAAAAGGGGGGGGAGGGGGGGTCATAGACCTCGAACAGTCCCTTCTTCGGCTTAAAAATACATGTAGTTAAGCCAGCACAACAGGCACAAGTTTTTCTGTTTTTGAAATTAGTTATTGCAAACGAAGAACCAAAAACGTGTGGGGAGCTCACGACACGCGCGCGCGTCTCTTTTCCACGCAACAGCTGTCTTTTGCACGCGTTCGCCGGTTCTCGTTCGACTGAGTGAAAGAAGGGACTGCTTGTAGTCTAAAGTAATAACACTCTTAGCTGTTTCATGCTACAGACACCGTGTTAACCTTTTAAGACCTGATATGAAAATGCATATTCTCCTTACTGTTCTCCATACATTTCTTATAGAACTAGTAAGGAGAATTTGTCTAAATATCAAGGCATCTTATCCTTGCTGATCACTTTCTTTATTCTCATCACTTGAGTGTTTGAACAAGTAGTGATAATGTAAAAAGAAATTCATTTTCGTCACTCTTAGGGGTTGAGCTTGTCTGTGGTTTAAACGCGACGTCAGGTTTACCGTTTACTTTACAAATGTGTTTGTGAGAAGACTAACCGAACTGTTGTTTTCTTCTTCTGTAACAGGAATACGGACACGAAGAATTGGTTAAACTCCTTAAGAAGTTTAGTAAGTTGACTTATGTTAGAGATTTCTCCTCACAAGTTTTGGTCTACATATGGCTTGTTTATTTCTTGTGTTCTATTGACCAGAAATTAACGCTACTTTTTTGTGTCATATAGAAAAAGAACTCACAAGACAAGATAGTACCCTCTCTCAGCTGATGACCAGTGAAAGCAAGAGAAGAAAAAGGTAAGCTGAAAAACTGCAAGATCCAAAATCCGTAAATCACTTTTAAGGTGACCATCTGTTTCAATCGAAATGTCTCAAGTCTCACGCAAATGTTAAGACAAATCCACGGTTTAAACACTGATTTCTAACCTTGTGTTCTTAACCGATCTCATCTATCTTCCGATCTCTGTAACACTTCTTTCAACACTTCTTTCAACACTTCTTTCATCTCCGATTTCAATTGTTAGTCTAGACTACCCAAAAATGTCACATCTGGTTCTCGTTCTACTGAAGTCACATTTTAATTGGTTAAATTGCAAGCAACACGCTTGAAAGAAATTGAATGACGAAGGTTTCTACATATCTTGGCATTTCTTCTGTCTGGAATGAAAACAGGTGAATGTTGTGTACTTTACTGTTGCAGCATTGATTCCATAGCAAGCGATCAGGACGGTGTGCCGTCTAAGGTATCCGACAGCGGAGTTGGAGGACTGGAGAGTGGAGAAGACAGTTGGATAAGTGATACCGAGGTAAGTTAGTGAACGTTTTTAACTTCCAAGCTAACATCCTGTAAGCAACATTGCGCGCAATATGAAGCCGTCTATCCTGCAGCCTTTTCGTCCTTAACTTGCTGTGTGCAAAAAAAGGAAATCATTTCCGTGGTAGAAAGGTGAAATAGAGTCAGGAGTTGGCACATGCAGGCTACTTTATTATTGCTTCATTGTTGCGCACCTTTTAATGCCGTGTAACCCGCACTTAAAGGCCGGCACACATTAGGGGACATGCAGTGGGGACATGCAGTGGGGACATGCAGTGGGGACATGCAGTGGGGACATGCAGTGGGGACATGCAGTGGGGACATGTGGTCGGGACAGTGCACACCATGCGACATTGAAAATTGGGGTCATTTTGTCCCCGCTTCATAACGCACGAATTCAAACCAGCTGACTTTTCATGCAACATGTTGCGGGGACAAAATTCTGTCCCCGCAACAGCGCTTTTTCGCAAAAATGGCGATGTCACACGAGGAAAACTGTCGCTGCAATATTTCCGCGCTACATTTCCCCGGAACATGTCCCCTTAGTGTTTGCCGGCCGTAAGTTTGCTCTCTAACTTTTCTTCGAATGATCACACACAAGGATTTTGTCCAGAGACTTACAGTCTCGCATTATGGGACGCGTAGTGTTACTTGAAGTAGGAATCAACACTTGTGTTTATTGAAGAATTTGAGATAAACGCGAACCAAATTAGCGCAAATTTTTGGAATTGAAGGAGCGTTAATAAGTTTCTTTTAATAATGTAACACTATAGCGCTTTCAGTTATAATAGGTGCGTTCACATTAAATACTTCAAGTGACGCGCATTTGATTCCTTAGTGTAAACCCACCCAACATCTGCCGTAAAACTAGGCTTGGAAGCTCTCCTCGAAATCTGTTTGGATAGACAAGCTCACGAAAGTACGGGAATTGATCACAAGTGGTTCTATTAAATTTTGTGCTTCGCGTTTTAAACCAATCAGGACTCGAGAAAAATTGTTTATTAATAAAGAGCGTTTTCGTTTACTAGGAGGACGTAACAATGGAAGGCATGAAAGACACGCCACCAGAATCAGCTTCCAGGCCGCGGCCGGGCTCAGGAAGAGATCGCCCTGATTCAGCCTCGCGAGCAAGAACAGACTCCATAACGACTATAGAGGTGTGTATGTGTTTCAAATAATGTGTCTCAGTTGGTATACTGATGCCAAATTTGGCTAGTGATGCGAACATGCTGAAGTAGACGAAAAATATTTTGCTTCTTTTGTGGAGCATCTGGAAACGGAGTCTTTTGAAAAAGCATTAATGTGGACGGGGCGAAAGGAAAAACAACTGACGGCCCACTAACACTATTTTCTTGTTGCAGGATAAAAAGAAAATCTTTGACAAGCAGCAAAAGATAATGAAGAAAAGAAACTCGAGCTTCTTGGACAGCATTAGGATGGAAGTGGAAAACGATGACGAGTTTTAGACATGTTTGCTGTTTAACGCTGTTATCAAGAGTACATGAAACGGTTACCGGCTGTCTTTTGTGACTAGAGTGAAAGCTCAGAGATAGAGAGAGGGACCTTGTAATGTCCCAGAATATAGAATGATCAAACATTCCTCTACATGCTGTTTATCCCTTTACATCCGGAGAAAAGAACACCGAACGGGATCAAGATGAACAACAATCGTACTGAATTTTAGAATATTCTAATACAAGTTAGTCCCGCAGTTTGTAACAAGTATTTACACTACGTCCCGGTTCCTCAAGAAGTGAAATACTTAATTCAGTGTAGAAATCCTACACAAAGTGTATTGCTTTCTATCAGCTGGACAGGGATTTAGCAACTGACTTGATAACGTTATCCACCCTTTGAACAACCACCGCGCACTGCACTGATTGCATGTTTTCCCGCGCGTCGAAATCTGATAGGTCGAACTACCGAGTTCTAGAATTATGCTAGATTATAGACTATATGATAGGCGGCCTCTAAAATGATCCCAGTTTTTAGGAGGTTGCCATAGCACTCTTGGTCAAGAGATGTATACGGGTTCTGACTTGAACGGGGTGTAATTCATAGAATTATTCTTTAAAATATTACATAGTAATGAACCCTGAACGCATCAGAAGCGTAGACACATTTCCAAACCGACAATTGCAATGACATGAATAGTAGTACTGAGTTAATGCATGTTCAAAATTTTCCCTTACTCTTTTTACTCGTGGAATGTAAAAGAGTTGGTTAGTCTTCCTTCTAAGCTAATATGTAAAAAAGTTACGTGTTCATGTCTTCCATATTTTACATGGAAATTTATGATCTGTATTTGTCCTAAAGTCACTTGTCACCATGTACGACGTTACAGTCACTTACCTGCTTGCTTTAGTTTTTGTTTTGCTAAGCTACCTGTTCAGAAAAAGGCTTTGTAGAGTTCTCTGACAAATCACAGCAAGTGACAGATCACTGCTCAGGAGAAAAAACAAACAAACAAACAAGCGTGACCAGCCTAGTACCCAGGCGCTCTCCTCCCTCTCACTCGACTTGGCGCAAAATGTCATGACATCACCGAATGACGCGGTATGCCATCCGGCGACGTCACATTTCACGCCAAGACGAGTGAGGGGGAAGAAAATGTCCGAGTATTAGACTGAATTGCGACTTGATTTTACATTTTCCCGGGCTTCGTAGCGGTTGCGTGGTTTTGCTTCGAGTTCTGATTGGTTCTTTGCATTGTTTATTGTGATTGGCCAGATGTCATAATTTGGTTTTAAGACCGCTCTTTTGTTTGTCGTATAAGGCACGTTCTACTTTCATGTAAGGTTTACCTTGTCATGCATTGTTTTTATGGAAAACTATTTATAAAGCAAGAATATAATATGGTTGTCTCGGGTTGCAAGTAAATAGCAGAAATTATTTATCACATATGTCTAATAAAAATTCTCTTGCCATGCAAGGGGATTTCTAGTCCTTCAAGTCGTCACGCATCGAGAACAGTAGCGTGACAAATTTTGCCCCCAACGCTGTTTGTCATTGCGTGGCGTTTGAGGTGACTGCTATGCAAAGAGTATATTGATTAGAGAAAGTACTTCAGGAGAAGGCTAATTTGGGAGGAAGTAAGCCGACTTAACTTTTGTACAGTAACGATAGGTTTTTAAAATAAAACATTTATAGTAATAGAACTGCAATGAATTGTTTCGCTTGGAATGAGATGGATCTGTCCTTGCTCGGCGAAGGTTACAAAGAGGAATTCAAATACATTGTTCATATGAAGCGCCTCCCCAGTTTCACCCCTACGCCTTTTTGCGGACTGAGGAACATCATATCTGCCCTATTCGGATCCAGTTTCATGAGTGAACATAGTGGATAGAGAGTAGTGCACCTACATAACGCAAATTCCTTATTAGTTCTACATACTCCATTGTGCTTTAAGATTGCTTTACAATTCAAATGAGGGTGAGTTCGGCCGTCAGCAGATTAGCTGTAAATGCTCAATAGCCGCTATAAGTCAACTGATGATAGCATTTAGGGTGCGCCTTATATCCCGACCGCGATCCTTGCGTAGATTCATCCAATCCGCTCTTGTTAGTGTCCTCGTATCCGTCCCTTTCTCTATCGGGCTTTCCTCTTATCCGTTCCTCTCGGCTAACAGCTTCCTCTCTTGTTTGTCACTCTTTGTGACAGCCTCCCATCTTTTAGCCATCCCTATCCATAGCAGGAACCCCTATCTCTAACAGGCTCTCCTCTTATTCGTGTTCTCTCTAACAAACCCCTTTTTATTATTCTCCCCTCCCCCTAACCGGTTCCCTCCTATATTAACCCCTCTCTTTAACAGGCTCCTTCTCTTATTCGCCCATCTCTCAAAGAGGCCCCCTCACCTCTTGTTCGTCCCTTTCTTTACCAGCTCTCTACCTCTTATTAATCCCTCCCCTTTTCGTTTTCATCCTCTTTTTTACAGACGTCCTTCTCTCATTAAAAGCCCCGTCTCAAAATTGTCGCTCTCTTTAACAGGCGCCCTTCTGTTAGGCATCCCTCTCTTCCTTTTAAGTCCTCTCTCGTATTCGTCCCTCTGCCTAACAGCCCCCTCTAAGTTCCTCCCTCTCTCTAACAGGTCTTCCACTCTCACTCGTCCCTCCCTCTAACAGACCCTTTCTTGCTATTCACCCCTCTCCCCTATTGACCCCCCTCTAGTGTTCGCTCCTCCATTTAACATGCCGTTCTCTTATTCGCCTCTCTCTAACAGGCTCGCGTCTCTGTTTCTTGTCCCTCCTCGAAAGAGGTCCCCTTGTTTAACTTACGGAGACCGTTTTCCCTTCACCCAACACAAGAGGTTGTTAGCCCAGAAGGAGACCTGCAATACCCCCCAGACAATATCCTTTCCTCTTCTTTACTAGCCTGAGAAAACAGCCAACGTTTCGCGAGGTCGCCAAGCTTGAGCCCTCGCAAAATGACGTTTCAGTAACGAGCGCAGAGATTCCATACTGATGATGTGTCGCTCGCTACCCAGATCTTGGTAGTGTATCTGATTGGTTGGAATGTCAAACGTTACTCAAACGTCGTTTTGCGAGGGCGCATGCCCAAGGGGCGACCCACGAAACGTCGGCTGTTTTCTCAGGCTACTTCTTTACAGTCTGTTCCATTTTTTTAACTATTATTTTTTATGTTTAATTTTTTCTTCTTATTTCGTTTTTATACAAACAAACTTTTGGCGAATTTTTATCGGCAAATCACAGTGCATCTTGTAATAGCTGCGTAACGTATTCAATCCACTTTTTCTGTCAAAAACTTGAAATTTGAAAAGTCAGTTGCAGAATCACTTGTCCAAAGGCAAGTTTCAAGCCAACTCAATGCAGAGAGCCGAAATAAACCAATCAGGAATAAGAAAGAAACTAATCTTAGGTGGTGGGAGTGATTTTAAAAAAATTTGACCCCCTTACCTTCCCCTTTGCCTTCCATATTTTGACAAGCTACTTTCACCCCTGCTCTTTAAGCTATAACGAATTGGATACGTTCCACAGCAAGTTGATCAACAAATAAATTGGTTTTTAGTGCTTGTTTTAGTTTCCCCTTTCACGTTGAATTTTCTAACCATGCAAATGATGTATAGGCAGTTTTTTTTTTGGGGGGGGGGTGGGGAGGGGTATAATTGACACTTTTATTTGAACGGGATAAACATTAAAAATGCATACTTGAAATCTTAGCCGGATCCTTCTGTCTGCCATTTGCTGTTGCTGCTTCTATTGTTCAGTTTGTAACGCTAGACTAACAGCAGGGCAGGAGTAAACAATATATATTTTCATGCCTCTACTGCATGTCTACATTCCTGTTCTTTCCCATTTTTTTCAATTTCCAATTTCCGTTTCTAAGGTCAACTGACCTCAACTGGCTGACTGTTGTTTTTAGAATACAGTTCTGCCGTTGCAGACGTTTTACCACTTTCGTGCTATTGAAAAATAAATTTCTTTTTTTGGCATAGTGTCTTTTTTAAGGAAAATGAAGAACTGGAAAGGTTTAAAAGTGGAAATCAGGGGCCCGTTTCTCGAAAGTCCCGATAACTTCTTGGGCCCGGAAAGCTATTTTATGTGCCCAATGTTTGCATTTAAGACTCAAATTGAACGCTGAGCAATAAAATTCTAAGTTGACAAAACAAGTCGGGCTGATATACAGGCTAAAAACTACGCCAACTTTCAATAGATTTTGAATTTAAACCATAGCTTCGGGCCCTAAACGGGCCCCAGGAAATGAAACTTGGAGGAAATCAAATGGAATGCTGGAAATTAATTGACAGCTGTCAAACCCGTGTGCCCTTCCCGCCTCCTTTTCCACGCGCTGTAATCAACAACCGTTTAGATCGCTTGTGCTGCCCGGGGAAAGCGAGAATTAGGAGAGATGGCAGGCCAAATGGAAAGCGAATTTCGTACTGTAGCCATAACGGAGACCTCCCGGAATTTGGTATGTTCACGTGTAAGGGTGTTTTTACTCTGTTAGTACGTTTCAATTTTACAGGAAATTTGTTTCAGCCGTTTTAGCTCGTTTTGGTAGTACTGAAGCTCAAAACGTCTAGTCTGCAGCAGCGCGTGTTTCTGGTAATTTAATTTAAGCGAAAATTCCAGATTCTTTTCAGTTCAGCATGATTATTGCCGCCAATTTTTGAGCAGCAAAAGAAGAACAGCAAGCTATTTTCTCTTGCAACTAGCCGATCTTCGTTTCTGCAAGGTTTTGGACTGGCAGGCCGTTTGGTGGGTTGACCGAAGCCTCAACAAAGACTTTTTTTCTGGCTAGATTCTTATCGCAGTGGTTTTTACCGGTGCGGGAGGTCTGGATATCTACTAATCTTGTTAGAAAAAGAAAAGAAAAAAAAGACAGTTCTCGTATCAAAACAAGAATGGGTTAAGTTAAAACCAAGTTAAAACAAATCCGGTCGTGCACTTTTTACTGAATTTCCACCGATGGTTGAGGTTATGTTGTCTCGATCGCTTTTTCTTTTGATTTGTTTCTAGCGGGCCGTCAGTTATTCTATACCCCCAAAAATGTTTGAAATCTTGACTGCGTATTTCTTGAAATCTTGTCCTCTCTCACCTGTGTAACTTTCTTTAAGCCGTGTTGATTTAAAATGTAAATTCACGATCAATTAACAATACATTTACGTCATGAGAATACCACAACTCATTTTTAACGGGAAATAGCCTTGATGTACTAGCACATTCATTATGTACCAAAAAATAGCCAATTGTTTCCGTCAATGCTGCGTGTTTTTTTCTACTTGTCTTGTGCAGGGGCTGGGGGATTCGGTGGCTAGCCACCCCCTCTTTGGGATCGTTTATGGTTGAAATTATGAAAGGGAACAGAGCTATCACTGAGGCGATTTTGTCTTTGATTGTTCTGATATCAATCTGCCAGGTCAGTCACCCCCCTTTCAAAAATCCTGGATCCGCCACTGCTGTGCTTTGAACTTTCATTTGTTGGGTAGATGCAAAAAATGTGGTCTTTGAGAGGAAGTGCAACTAAAGTCGACTTTGTTTTCAAATGCCAGGTCACTAAGCATACATCTCTGAACTGGGTTACTGGCAACAAAGTCAAAAGTGTTAATTGCTTCTTTTTCTTTCCACACACTAAAAGATCTACTTATAGACCAGTGAGTAGAATGCAACCTTTGATACCTGGTGCTAGCTCTGTCCTTTTTTATCCCTTCTCCAACAGCAATATAACTTCCTAAGTTCGCCTGTACCCTTTGAGTGTCCAGATACCATTCTGTCACCTGCCCTGTCTTCATCAACACCCCACACAGTCAGACTGGAGGCAAGCAGCAGAGTGTTCACGCCTATTCCTTTTCAGCCTAGGGTGTCGACTCCCTATCCTGTTGTTGATTCTGTCGCTTCTGGAAAAGGTAATTTTCGTCAAGATGGTCAACTAACCCAGCAGCAAGTATTCCAGCATTTTAATTAAGGCCTATGTTAGGGTGAATGTGGGATTTTAAGAGGACAATAGTTGTTTTTTCCAAATATTTAGTATGCTTTATTGTACATGTTCTCAGACCTCACACCCCTAACTTAGCTGGAACATGCCACTCAACCCTGTGGCCTATAAAAATACAAACTGAACTCACCCAGTGATTGTTGAGGGTTTAGTAGAACTGTAGCAAACACTAAATTTGAGAAAAAAACTGTATATTTTATACCTGTGGAATTAATTAGGGAAATGAAAAACAAGAAATTGATGGACTAAGTTAAGGTTATAGTCTGCAGGTTCTCATTTCAAACAGCTAACAGTTAACCAGTGTGTGATGAGCTAGAAACAAATAGTTTGATGTCTTCCCAACAAAAAGGACACTACAATAGGGTCAAAGAACTGAGGCATTGAAGTGTGAATAATGACAACTCTTTAAACTTAGCCAAAGAAAAACATGGTAGCAAATGTCCCAAAGTTTGGGTGTGGTTGTTCTCCCAGTTCTAGCACGGCTGTACTGATAAAAGAATCTAGTTATTAAAACTACAAACTGAGACCTCTCTCCAAAACATGAACATCCTATCCATTCAAATCTGTTTTACAAGGTTTCAGTTTATAGGGGAAAAACAACACTTAGTTAGACATAGAAGTAGTCATAGTTTGTTTAACCCTCTCCTTCCTGTCTGGCGAAATGCACCAGCTAACTACTGGTACACCACAAGCTAAAGACAAAGAGATGTCCTCCTTCTCTTTTGTTAATTGAATTAGAGTATGTAGCTAACTTAAGTCACTTTACACTAACTTTACTTAAGTCATTTTTGCTAACTTAAGTCATTTTTGTCATTGGACACTAAGTGTACTTTTTTTTATTTCTGAACTTAAAGATTGGCCAGGACTATCCCCAGAAAACAGACTTTTTCCTTCATCTTGGGGATCAGAGTCCACAGTACATATTGGTCAGCAGTTTCAAGGCTCCATGTTACCAGTGGCAACCAGTACTTCTCACACGGTTCATCATTATGCATTCCCACAATCATGGCACCATGCTGTCACATCACCACAGAACTTCAGGTAAAACATACTATCACTTTTGATGAGTTACACTATAGGTACATGTATTAAAACTGAGGTTTTGGTTGACAAACAAGGAAGGCAAAACCACGTTATATTGTCATAAAACATAAGAGGCAATTGAGAACACAAAAGAAGTTAATATAGAAAGCACAGTCAGGAGAAAAGCATTTTTTCAGTTCTCTCAAGTTCCCAAATGCCTAAAGTGTTTTATCATGGTATGGTACATAGTTTTCTCCTTGTTCACATGCTTGACATAAATACAGAATTTCACCAAATCTCTTGTCTATGTTCTTGGATATTGTACTTAAAATTATTTTGTGTAAAATGTTTTAAATCTATCCCTGTTTCAGTTTTTTGTCTTGCAGAATGCACTCCGTAAAGATATAAAGCACTCTTTTCTATGCTTTGTACTTTGATGAAGCATAGTTTTTAGCTTATTAGAGTGCGTACAGCTTCCAGTCTGTATTAAAATCTGAAATAATTTAAGGGTTTGAGCTTTGGATGCCACAACCATATGTGAACTTCTCTTGGGGCCATAGACGGCAGTGGACACAATTTTGGTGTTTGTTTCTATGGTTTCTCTGGGACCTTCAATTTGCATGTCCACTGCCAAATTACTTGTAGAATGGTATGTCTAGGACTTGTCAGCATGATATACCCAGGCGTAAGGGTTTCCTTGGAAATTACCTAAGGTTACTTTAAACCTAAGATCTTCTACACCTATGGGAGTGACCAGTATTGCTAACAGTGAAAATTAGTTCCTGTAGAAATGGCAAGTTCATATTTACAGTTATTAGAGGAAAGGGGTAATTAATAATGGCAATTGTTGCCTTATTATTATTATTATTATTATTAGTATTAGTATTATTATTATTATTATTATTATTATTATTATTATTATTATTATTATTATTATTATTATTATTATTGTTGCACCTATCTCTGAAAACAGAGTATCTGGTGTAAGTGTAGGTTTTTTTGTGTTTGTCTAGAAGTCATTTTTACTCCCATAGTGCATATATGACTTCACCCAAATGGGTTCTGGTTATTGCAAGCAAAGTTATAGTAGGTAGTAGTAGTGGTAAAACTTTATTTTAACACGGTAAATCCATTCAGGAGAGAAATTTATACAAATATTATTAAAAGAGATAAAAACGCTAACTACACTAACTAATAAGCTAACTACTAGTTAAACCTGCTTTACAAGGATGCCATGTATGATGCCTTAACATTACTAAATGAGCTCACTTTGGAAAGTATGATGCCAGGTGAGGCTGGCATTCCATACAGGGAAAGTTAATTAATACCTCTAGTCATTGTATACAGCACATTGATGCCTGAATGGTAACATGGTGTTTTTCTTGCAGTGCTCATAATTTCCACAGCAATGATTTTTGGTATCCAGGAGATTCTTCACTAATTGAAGGGGTAAGATTAATCTCGTTAATTACTGGGACAAATCATAAGAGTTTGTTCTAGGGAATGGAAATTAATGTAACTTAAAGAATCGACATTGATGTACCTTTCCTTTACGAATGTAGTTTGGAAATGTTGAGGATGGAAATGATATTGAACAAGATTCCAAAGTGACATCAAGCACAGAATTAGGTAAAAAATCATTTTTTTTAAATTTAATGTGATTACTTGTTGGTATCTTTAATTATTATAAGGTTGGCTATGCTTAAAAGTATTTAGAGCTCTTACTAAGCCTTAAAAGCAAACTTTACCATCTTATAAAAAAAGTATTTATAAAAATTGTAGGTATAACTGAATTTGTTTTCCTTGATTTAATTGTAGCATCATTATGGAGACCTGAGTTGGTTCTTCCTCCTGTTGCTGAGCTGTTGAATACATCAGTAAGATAAAATATTGTTTAGTGTTTTGACCTAATAACAGTAATTTTGGTGGATTAAATCTGAATATAAAGGGAAAGGATGGTGCAGTCATGAGAGTGCTCAGTTTTCCCTGAGCTTGGCCTCATTTGTGGGCTAATTTCCTTTTTGTTGATTCTCATCCTTGCTGCAAGGGTTTTTTTCTGTGTTCTCCATTAGTTGACCTCCCTCCTCGAAGACCAATGTCTCTAAATTCCGAATTGGAAGGGCCAATTCATTTATCTTGCTAGTGAACAAATACTCATCATTATTGTACATAGCAGTTAAGGAAATTCTTTTTTGAGCCATATGATATGCCATATTTTTTGCTGGAAATGAGAAATGGCTGTTTTCTTCCTTGTGAAACATGATTCGCTTAGTAACTGTGAGCTGTGATTTTCTATTGTTATTACCTGTTAGCCCAGAATTATTTTTTTAATTTGTTGTGAAATGTAGTTTTGTAGCCACCAAGCAAAATGCCATGAGAGATGATTAACTGGAAGCTAATATGAATTGTTAATTTTTATTGATGCATAAGTCTGATTGCCCCTTCCTCTTCTCCCTGTCTGTGCACCAGCCCTTGTGCTGAAAAAGAGACCGGGGAATTTAAAAATAAGCCATTAGACCATTTAGAAGGCATTATTTACTGCTATTCTTTCAGCATGGAAACATAAAGTGTGAAAGGCTTAGTCCCATGGAAGCGTCTTTTGCAGATAACAAATATCTGCAGGCACCTAACATGCAGCCCAGTGCAACATGTGTTAACCTCAAACAAGGTACTGTTTTGAACTGTTACATGAGTTAGATACCCAAATTTATACCCTTGCAGCCCCACATTTGTTACAGTATTAGTAATTATTTAATAACTGTTTGTTCGAGAGTGGCATTTAGTTGTGATGAGGTGTCTTTTTTTAGTGTTATTGTGGGTGTGTGCTTTTGAGTGAATAGGTCATGCTTATTGGTGTAACAGACCCTTTGATTGACATAATTGGGAGGATAAAACTTTCAATTTTATCATCATCCTGGAGCATTTATTTCTGTTGGGATCATTTGTCAGAGTGGGCTAACTCATTCATTACAAACTTAAATCTCTCAGAAGCCTTTCAAAGACAGACACTTTTCCTAAGCAGACACTTAGTTGTTGTCCCAGCCACATACAAACAGTAACTTTTTAGCTTGCTATAAGCAGACACCTCTCATACTCTGGACGGCTTAACCCTTTAAGCCCCAATAGTGACAAGCATCTAAATTCTCCTTACAGTATCACTACTTGATCAAACATACAGGTCACGAGAATAAAGGAAATGATCACCAATGATCAAATGTCTTGATTTTTAATGAAACTCTCCCAACTAGTAACATAAAAAACAAAGGGAGCACGGTAAGAAGAATATGGATGTTAATATTGGGGCTTAAAGGGGTAAATGTAGTCCTATGGGTGCTCAGTTTTGGTTAGCCTGCACAGTAGGCATGGATGGGGAAGGGGCAGGGGGAGAGAAAGTAGGGACCCCCAGTCCCCCATGTTTTCTCCCTCTTTCTCATTCCCCTGCCCTTCCCTGTTTATGCTGTCTGCTATGCAGGCTAAATTTTGAGAGGCTCCGTTGCACGTTAACTCCTCGTTGATATCATGTGTACTTACAGGTAATGTAGTTAAGACCTTTGAGTGTTAATTTTTTTTTTCTGGCAGAAGCTAAAACTCAAACACCATGGAAAGTAAACAAGCCTAAAGCAGCTTCAGTTGTTCAAAGTCAGAACAAGAGAAAAGCAAAGCCACGGAAAAGAGTAAATCCACTTGTTTACTCTCAGCAAAAGTTAGTGTAAGTTCATGCAAAAATGTATAGCTTTAGTGCTGCTAGTGCCATCAAAAGGAAAAAAAAAGGAATCCAAAAGTTTGCATTGAAGTTAGGTTAGGATAAGTTCCATCTGGCTGGTGAGTATCTCTTGCCCTTTGTGAAAGCTAACTGTTCATAGTTATCTGTTTTGGTGTTCTCACCACTGATTATTGCAGTGAGTAAAATCACCCTATAGACAGTGCTAAATTGGTTTTAAAAATACTAACCATAACAAGTTAAATTCAGTGCTCAACCAGCTGAATTTGATTTTTTCCAAACTAATATTAGTCTTGAACTTTACTTTAAAGCAAACTCAAACTCAACATAATAATCTGCAGGTTATCAATCTTGCCATCCTGGCTAATTTTCCAGCAATTTTTCCAGCAGTCACATCTTGCTAATTGTTCTGATTGGCAAATCCTGAAACTATGGCGTTAAAAAATCTATAGACCTGTCTTGTTTACTGCCTTAATTCTCAATTCCAGGCCAAAACGTATGCCACATCCAACACCCAGAAAACACATGGGGAACAATCATCTGGGACAACTAGTGTTAGGATGCAAAAACTGTAACACTTAAGTACATGCAAACTCATGAGTTGCCTTTCCCAGTTAAAGTGATCTACCTTTAGATGGAAATGGGGAAAACGTTTGTGAATTATTAACTTAAAAAATAATTTAGCTTTCAATAGGAGGCTAATACTGTTGACAGCATGAATAGGTGAGTTTCTTTTACTTGTAGGCAAAGACAACGAGAAAAGGCTATTAGAGAAAAGATAACATACTTGAGCACAATATTACCTTGGGGTGACTTGAAGAACAACCGCCCTTCACGGAATGAAATCCTTGAAAGTGCAATAAGGCGCATCTTACAGCTTCAGGAGGACATCAGAGAGGCCTACCTCCAGAAAGGTTTGAAGACTGAGGATTTAAAGGCTGCTTTACAAGGCAATGTGATGGTTGGTTTGAACAGTAGCTGTAATGGCAAAACTGATGAAGAACAGGACTTGGCCTTGATTTCAGATGATAGTGTTCCTAGCACTCCAGAGCTCGTGGTAAATGAAAATTTGCCGGATACCCCATCATCACCCATCTCAGAATTGAGCAGCCAGGGAACAGAAGAACCAGAGAGGGCTTCTGCACCAAGTTCAAAGCCTGCAGAAAACCGTGATAAACCAAAGAGGCCCATGAATGCTTTCCTTGTGTTTAGCAAAAAGCACCGGCAGTTTTTTAAGCACTTGTATCCTGGAAGGGATAATCGTAAGATCAGCTCACTCCTTGCTGAACAGTGGCGAAGAATGAAACCAGAAGAACAGGAGCCATACAAGAGGGAATCTCGGGAGCTGATGAGACGAACTAAGCAAAATTACCCAGATTTTAAATACTGTGATGGAATTAAGAAAACTGGCACAGTGATAGCAAGCAGTGATGGCAACAAGCAAGCGAATATGACTGAAGGCTACAGGTAGTGTGTCTGTGTAGGAGGTGGGGGGGGGGGGGTGGCTGGTGGAGGTGGGACAGAGGGTGGGAACCTAGGCAGAAAGGGGATGGGTGGGAAGTCCATTAAAATAACACAGGCAAAGTTTGTAAATGTTATTTTAAAGTCTTCACATGCCTACTACTGGAACTTAACGTGGTTTCTGTAGCATGAAGCGAATAAGAGTAAATGCTTCTCCCCCTGTTTGATTGGATCATGCATGCTCTATGATTGGCTAAATACCCAATTTACATGAGGCTTTTCAAAAATAGGTTGACATCTATGTTGTTTGCTTTATTACGTAAAGGAAATAGCTAAAGAAAAGTGACTGGATAGTAACGCATAACCTTCATCTTTCATCCTGATGAAGGAGCTTAGCTCCTTCATCAGCCTATGCATCCGTAATTCTAGCTTGAGAAAACCAAAAGTACGTAATATCTCTCTCATAATATATGTTTTCATGTTTGTGTTAAAACTAATTTTCTTATTTTTTATTGAATTTTGTTTTGACATTTGCTTCAGGGTTGGTTCTCATATCCTAAGACAAAGGTAAGCTAAAAATAAAGTTTCAGTTTTTAGTATTTTATCTTATGCATTGCAGTACACTCTGTTTTATTACATGAAAAAAATTTTTAACTGTATGATTGAAATGTAACTCAGGCAATCTAAAAAAAAGAGTGAAAACAAAAAAAGCAGATGAAAATTAGGTAAAGTCAAAGATAAACTTCATATGGTAAACTACCTTACATTGTGTTTCAGAGGTGCTTTGCACACAAGTAGCAAAAGTTTAAAGCCAGCAACCAAGAAGATGAAATGTCAGCAAGGTAGTTCAAATTTTAAACGTAATTTCTAACACAAAGAATTTATCAACTCCAAGCCATAAATTCTGAACCCAGGATTCCAAGAACCTAGTTTTAAATGGTGGCATTTTGTGGCATGGTTAAAATTTGCAGAGATGCATCATTTTTCTTACAGCATTTTACATTCCTGATGATGTCAAAGGCTTTTTCCATCACTTTTACTTCAAAACATGCATCAGCCCTCTTCTACCAAGAAGCTTTGAACAATGCTATTTAAAATTCCTCAATGAAAACTGTAAGGTAGAAGGTTCATGAGCCTTGTACTTTAATCTGCAACTAGTCTTGCAATCTCGTCGTCTTTGCAAGTTGCAGAAAAGATATCCTCATGTAATAGTGCCTGTAACCCTGTTTGTGCAGTGTGAAGCAACTTACAGCACTTGCACTCCTCCCTGGATAGGACACTAGTCCATCAGGGCCTGGTTGTTCAAAGGGTGAATAGTGCTATCCTCCAGATAAATCGCTATTCAGGGGATAAATGTTAACAAAGCAAAGTTCACTATCCACTGGATAGTGATTTATCCAGTGGATAGAGTTATCCACTGTTTGAACGACCAGGGCAGAGGATTATCCCATAGCATTTTATTAGGTTTCTCTAACGTTATATTGGAACCCATTTATACCCATGGGTGGAAAGAGACAACATGGCATGAAGCTTCTTGACTAAGGAAACAACAACACAATTCAGAAGCAATAAGCCTTGCACCACCTACCACCATCCCCCCCCCTCCACCCCAAAATTTTCTGACTGAAAGACTAACATGCACCACATGTGGGGATGTTTGCATTACTTCAACTGACAAGGTACTGAGCTCTCACAGGTTCTTTACTGAGGCAGTTGTTGTATCAGTCGTATTCTTCTATGAAATTTATTATTTTAATGTGGAACTAAGAAAACCATGAACACTAGAATTATTTCTGGAATGTCCATTGTGGTTTGATCTTGCATCTGATAGGTCACGACAAGATGAACATTTCAAAAGTAATTCTCAGTGTTGACAGTTTAATTAGTCACACAAGTAGCTAAATTGAGGTCTTATAATGCTTTGGTACTCCGGTACCTCCAAAACAGGTAAGGGAAAAAGGCATAAATTACTGATTGGTTCTTTGTTTTTAAACAGCAAATAAACCAGATATAAAGGCAAACAGTGTACCAGGGAGTGCAAATGATGTAACAATATTTGCAGCCAAGAACATTTCACCTCGTGTTTCTTTGAGTCAAAGTAGTAGCTGCAGCCTTGTGAAGCAAATCTTGCAATCATCGAATCCCAGTCAAGGAGACACATCTGTAGCAGCTAACATGGAGTGGCGTCCTGGTAGCTGTGACATGTGGGTTCAGTGTGAGAATTGTAAAAAGTGGCACATGTTACCAGATGACAGAGATCCTGCCTCTCTGCCTGACAAATGGTAAGAGAAGCTACATGTATATGGTGTCATCCATGGTTCAATCAGATTGCACTGAAGCATGACTGTGAGTTGGTTAAATGATGATAATTTTATTGTTATTGGTTAAGGGACTGAACCAAGGATTTATTAATCAAGGGTCAAAGTTATCTTTGAATTGTCGCAAGGTGTGTTATTTCTAGTAACATGTACAAGTTGTATAACTTTTGCGTTCATAAAACCTCCCTATATTACATAGAATGACAGTCAGCATTAGTGCATTTGCAATTCATCAAAGGCCGACATCATTATGTAGTCCTATGTACAAACAAAATATAGCGTGAGCCCAGCAGACATATTTTATTGCCTCTGGTCTTGAACCGATCGTGATAAAGATTCCATATTTTTTATCTCTTTAGGTATTGCTGTGTGAATACTGGTGTGAGATAAAGAAATGGGGTGGAGCCATGAGTTTGTCGGTCTCTTTTTGAATTATCCTTTTTGACAGGGTCAATCATGATTGGCATACGACATTTGCAGTATGCAAAGTAACCTTAACCTGGGCACTAGAAAAGACCCAATCTAGGTGTAATTCAGGCCCAATCTACCATTGGTTTCATCTAAGTGTGGCCTAACCTGATTTGGTCTCAAATTTTACATGTTTCTTCAGCAAACATTTGAAGTTTCAGGGAAATTTGAAACTGTGTTTGGCAAACTTTTGCGCCTGTAACTGTTACACAGAAATGAGTTTGTTCTAGAGACATGTTTTCTAATGGTTTCCACCTGTTTAAACACTGAAGGAATTAACTGTAATAAACAGTGGTTTTTTTTTCACTCAAACTTCAGTTGTAACAAATTAGACCTCAGTTACTTTGAACATCCCCAACACCATGACATGTCAAACTTTGATGACCAAACATGTTATCTTTGAAACCAAATTCACTGAATGTTTTTTGCTTACTTAATCCTTTCAGCCCCAATAGGACGGCATCTAATTTCTCCTTACTTGATCAAACATACAGGTCACGAGAATAAAGGAAATGATCACCAAGCATAGCAAAGTCTTGATATTTGTGCAAATTCTCCCAACTAGTACCATAAGAAATATATGGAGAACACTAAGGAGAATATGCATATTGATATTGGGGCTTAACATGGCCATGCTAAGGTGAAAACAACAGTAGTCCCCAGATTATCTGATTTATTCGATCATCTTTTATTTGTGTCGTTATAATATTAGTAAGGTTGTGGCTGTTATTTTCTCAACATTTATTGTTATAGCATTTTTCAATAGCTTTATTTACATTATTATTTATTGCTCTTAGTTTCTTGGGGCCCCTTCCTATTATTATATCATCATTATTAAATTATAAGGATTAGACTGCAATCAGCAAATATTACACACTGTCATGACTAAGTGATGTTTATTTTGGTACCATTCCTTTACGGTAATACTACAGTTATCCTTTGAAAGGGTTTAATTTAGGGAATACCACTAAACTTTTTGCTCAGTGATTGTTAAAAGGGTTTTCTGTAAAGGATGATAAGAGACCTGTGAAAAACAGTCAATGGTTGCCATGTTGACAAAAATCAATATACCACTTTAATTATTTTAGTCCACGGATGTTATTGGATGGCAGAACAGTAATTGAACAGGCCGAGTGCTTGTAGGAAGATTGATTAGTTGCTTGATTAGCTAAAAAGGAACACTTAACTGATATGTTGGTAGAAACATCAACAAAAAAGTCCATGTTGGCAACAGTTTTGGCTGTGTAAATGTAGATAGTTTGTTTCAGACTTAAATTTTTTTTATTATATACTTGGGAATAATTTTGCTGATCTAGTGTGTTTACTGCATCTGTTAATAACACAAACTCTAAGTTCAAAATTAATCTTATGTCAGGTTGTGTTTTAAATTGCTGTAAAATAGCACAAATTGCAGTTTGCCTGGCATTTTTAACCATTTAATTTTTTCGCGGCACATGCAAGTACACACCATACATTTCTTCATAAATACTGTGAAAACCTTGCTTCTCATTTAACGAGTTTGATTTAGATGACAAGATGACGGTTGTTATGAAACTTCACATTTTTCCTTAATTCAGTTTTATGGACCTGGTTTTTGTCTAGATCAATATTTGAATTGCTACTCTTATCTGACTAAATGTCGCACAGATCGAAGCAAAGAAGTTCAGTTCAAGTTCAAAAAGGTCATGGATTATCGTCAGCGGATTTCGATCCAATTCCATTTTGTAAGTTTCTATTCTTCAGGGCCTAATGTGTTTGATGGACTACAGTGTCGGCTCTTTTGTTTGTAATGATGGTTGGCAGTGGTGTACAATAAAATTTTGAACTTTAGAGTTTGCCTTATTGAAAAGTGCAGTAATTTTAGTACTTTTATACTGACATTTTTACATTAAAAAGTCAATTTTGACCATGTGTCATTTTTAAGTAGAAATTAGAGTTAAGATTACGGCATTTGTTATGCTGGACATCATTGAAATTTTAGTGTTGTACAATTCTCAGGGCCCTTTAAAACATCCCAGCTAAGATACTTCAGGAAATTCTCTAACTTGTTGTAAACAACTTTGTTGTGTTACTGTTTATTATTGCTTAAAGAAACCTTTTACTTCAATATTGTATGTGAAACTGAATAATCAAAAGAAAGAACCAGTTTTGGTATTTTACTGTACCGATAAATAACAGTAAGCTGTTGTGTTTTGTCTTAAGGAGGTCCTCTTTGTTTGTAGGTCTCAGAATATTCACATTATGTCAGTATTTCACACTGTTGCTTATTCAGCAAATTATTAAATCATAAAGCTCTTGAGATCAAAATGTGTAGTTCCAGAAAAAATCCATACCCACCCCAATGAAGGTCTTTGGAAATTCCTTGGGGGAGGGGGTCTTACAAGTCAAAATTTTAGAGCAATGTACGAAGCTAAACTGGAATTTCCTGGGGGGAGGTGGGGGTGCAAAACATAAAACCTTCTGTGGGGGGGGGGGGGGAGTATGGATATCTTCTGGAACCGCACAATAATGTAATCCTGTAGATCTACTTTCCTATTTAATTTTTAAAAGTAGTAAAAGCTAATGACAGCAGTTGTGTTTTGGAAATAAAGCAGGAAAATATTTATTATTTTGAAGTTTACACCTGTTATAAACCTAAATAGAGAGATTCTTACAAAAAATGAAAGTGAGAAATCAGGATAAGATAAGATAAGATAAGATAACTTTATTTATACACGGTTTTTCCATCAGTCAATTAAATTACTGGACTATCTACCTATCTAACTAACTACAAAAATTTAATAACAACAAATTCAAAATAACAAAAGAAAAGTCTGCTTTTCATGGAGGCCGTGTCTAAAATTCACTTACATGTAAGATTTAGATATTACTTTAAACTGTGCCGACTTAATTTAGATTTGAAATCGGCCAGTGAAGATGCTTGTCTTAGGTCTACAGGTAAGTTGTTCCACAACTGAGCTCCGCTGTACGAAAAACTTTTTTTGAGATAATCAGTTCGAGGTTGTGGAAGAACTAATTTGTTTTCGGTATTCCTTAAACGATAAGCACTAACATCGTCACGATATACGAATCTTGATCTCAGATAATCAGGAGTCATACCATGTAATGTTTTATACATTAGGATAGACTTCTGTTCCAATCTTTGATAATAGAGTCTTCGCCACCCCAGTGTCCGGAACAAATCATCTAAATTACTATCATAGCTCGCAGACATTAGGGTACGAGCTGCGCGGTTTTGAAGCCTTTGCAGTTTTTCAGCAAGGCCCTTGTTACAGCTTCCCCACACTACGTTGCAATAATCAAATTGATGGGGTGAATAAGAACCTCCTTAATTAATGACTGTGAGCCTGATGCTAAGGAAAGGTAAATTCCATTCCTTCAAATTCTTGTCTATGTGCGTGAGCTATTTTTAGGAGCTGAATTAGTGAGGATGTCATTCAAGTTCAGACGTAGAAAGGAAAATTTATTTTGTCTTCACATTGTCCATAAAACCTTACATGTTTTAGATGCTCTGTAGCACTGTTGTAGTTTGCAAACACAAGATCCCTGATAATGGGGGCTGTGGTTTGTAGTGACTGAGTTCCAGTCTGGCACCTATTAAGAGAAATATGAAAACACCCCCCCCCCCCCCACCCCCAAATAAAAGAACAACAACAACAATAAATGGCAGCAGCAGCAGCAGCGAAAAAAAATCCGTCTATTTTTTCCCCACCCACTGTAGGACTTTGGAAGAGCCCTCACTATTCTAGCCATTCTTTAATTGAGTTTGTTTTCAAAGTAAAGAAAAAATATCTAAAAGAAAAATGCGATTAAAACTCTTGATGGCTGTCTTTACCCTAACCTCAAAAGATACAGGGTGTGAGAAATGTTGGTCACGGAGTTGTAAAATTAATATTTCATGGTCTTCACTAAGCACAAACAAGACTAGAATTCCCCTCCTCCCTAAAAACAACATTCTACACCCACCCCAGTAAACAACAGTAAACTAATCCATATGGCGAGAAGACTGAGAAATTAAAATTGAGACAGAAATGAAAGGGCAAATACATCATTTTATTTCATTTCTGTCTCAATTTTAATTTCTCAATCTTCATGCCATAAGGATCAGTTTGCTATTGTTTACTTTAGTCTTCAAGATTTAAACTGATCCAGCATTCCTCACTGGTTTGTCGCTGTGGTTTTGCCTTTAGTAGTTCTTTTGATATGCCCCCCCCCCCCCCCCCGGCAACCCCTTCCCTTACACTCAACTTGGCTTCACCAAATTCAAAGTTTGGATTGTTTATTCCTTTCTATATAAAAGCTGATAAAGTTAATCATGATATACTGTATATTATGAATGTTATACTGCATGTAGGGAGACATTTTTAAAAGCAGTTCACTGCAAACCGTAATAAATTATTGGTGCAAAGCTTAAATTTTTTGTTTACATGTTAGAACCAAAAGCTACTATTATAGCAGTGCCATTTTTGTACATGTATCTGCCATTTGTATTTGATTACAAAATTACCTGTACAGGGGACAAAAAAACAGCCTATCAAAATTATTGTATCTTTGAGTGATTAACAGGTGAAACTCTCTTTTGCATGTAACTTACAAAATTAAAATTGCATGCATGCCATAACTTCACAAAATGCAAGAGTTAAAACATACTATAAAAGGCACTCAGATCCCTACAAGCTTTCATTAGACCATTCTCATCAACAAGCTGTTTTTTTAGAATAATTTATAATGGTGCTAGCAAAATGTTTTGGGCCAATTAACATGTTCAGAGTAGTTACTGTGACAAAGAATGTATAAAGATTGTCAAAAGTGACTGCACCTTGTTGCAGTACGTTCATGATTGTACCTTATGTACTTCTCAAAACTTACATCTTCTTGGTTCTTGATAGCTTTGACAGCTTCTTCTTTGGAGGGCCATCACAATGAAGATTATTACTAGCACTTGCAGATTGCTCATTCTCATCAACAGTGGCAGCATGCTTTCGCTTTACCTGACTCTTAGGGCTGTCTTTGGATGCTGCAATGCTCAGCTCACTAAGCAAACGATCCACCCTCCCAGGTTTTGGCATTTGTGTATCAGCTTGTTTGGACAGACGCACAGTGGTCAGATTGGTCTCGGCCTTTGTGCCAATCCTGGCACGAAGCTTATACAGTTGAGCCACCTTGTAAACATCATTTCTTTCCCTGGCAGTCATAGGATCTAGCTCACATTCATCTTGAGAGGCATCAGCAACAAAGATAGAGATCCGAGAATTGACATTAATGAGGAAGCTCATGTCACCCAATGGTTCATCTTTATCTTCAATGATTGCTGACTCTTTTCTTGCAGATTTATCATTTGTGCTTGCCATCCCACCAACAGAGGACTTCGATTTTGACACTGGATTTTCAGGAGTACCGGTATTATCTGGTTGAAATTGTTCATCTGTCATCTCACTAATTGCGACCAGATTATCATCAGAAGCTGCCTTTGACTTTTTGTTGCGAGAAAGCTTCTTGTTTAATTTTTCCTTCGACTTTCCGTAACCTGGGGAATCCTTTTTCTTTTCTTTGGATTTCACCCCAGATTTACTACTTGGAGTATCTTCCTGGAAAACTTCGTTGGATTCCTCTTCTACATCAACTGATCTCTTTTTCTTGCCTTTCTTCTTCTTCTCTGTAACTTCTCCTTGTTGATTGGCATCATCTGGTTGCATTTCATCTTGAGAACTATTTTGTTTCTTCTTAGTTTTTGTTTTCTCTTCAGTCCCTTTCGGCTCTCCCTTAAGCTCTAACTTGGGTTCCTCTTGTAGTTCAGCTTCTGCCATCTCTGCTACAGCTGACACCTCCTTTTCCTGTTTGTTTTCTTCCAATTTGTCATTGTCCAAAATCTCTAAAGAGCCTCTTTTCTGACCTTTGGATTTTGAAGTGGAAACATCGAGTTTTCCCTTCTCTCTTGTTCTGTCTTTGCTCATACTTCTCTTGAGATTTCTTTTCTGTTGTTCTTTCTTGGAATTGTTTTCTGAACCACAGATCCCATGGTCAAGGGTTGATGCTTTGATAGCAGACACAGCTTCAGATTTTGATTCCAATCCTAGTTGTTTCTCAGCATCAACTTCTGTTGCCATTGATGAAATTTCTTGAGAGTTGGAGTTGTCAACTCCACTCGTGGAACTAGACAGACTGACAGCTTTCTTTGAGGTCATTTTCTTCAACGTTTTCTTAGAATTTGTCTTCTTGTTCTCTTGTGGAGACCTGGTCACTTCCTGGTCTTTGGGACTTGAAGCACCTACAGAAACCACATTGTCATCTGTACCATCAATGTCAAAAATGTTTGGATCACTCTCTTCCAAGATGTCCTCTACTTCGGGCAATAAACAGTTGGTTTCTCTTTCACTCTCCTCAACCTCTTCTGGTTCTCTACTATAGAATTTAATCAATGAAACAAAACATATTAGTAACTTGATTATAAGGGTTAAATTAAACATAATCCTGGAAACAAATGGTAAATAGTTTTAAACGTTTGGTTGCTAAAAAATTGATACACTGTGTAAATACCGTTAGGTAACTTGAAGTGGTTAGTTAAAATTACTTACGAAATGTTAGTTACAAGATCTTCCAATAATAAGCTAACTCCCACAATATACTTTGGACATAGTATTCACTTTTAAGCATTTTGTTCTTAATCTTAGAACATGTAATACTCACTCACTGCCTTTATAGTGGAGGCTGTGCCTAAACTCAAGCCAATACTAGCAGCAGAGTCCCTCACCTCTACCCCCACTACCTGTATGTACATGTAGCACAAGAGTTGTGTTTTACGGAAGCATAGTGGTCAAGTTGTTAACCCACCAGATTTTCTAAGCATGTTAGCTGCCCTTGTGATGGGTCCACAGTTCTTCTGTCCACCCACCACCATTTGTTATAAGAAGCATCCCCATACGAGAAAATCTAACAAAGTGCTGGAGTGGAGTGCCATGGACCAACAATTTTTTTTTTGGGGGGGGGGGCATGGGATACCACTTCCTATACCCTTTAATCCCAGTTTCTTCCCCTATTTTGTTGGCTCGCACCTTTTTGTACTTTTTGATTGCAGAATATGATGCAATATTGTGTATTTTTTTCCTATTTCTTCCTCTTCCTGCCACCTTGGGTTTCCCACTTTATCCTTGCCTCCTGTAGGCTTTCTGCCCCCGTTTTGATCCTATTTCTTGCACCCTGTACCTCTCTACCAAAGACCCATCCAAGGGAGTTGCAATGCTCACAACGACCAGATGCAATGGAAATGAAAGCTTGTCAGGGCTGTACTAAGGGTGCCAGGGGCCTCGGGTTACTTACTTTCCATTTCAGGCAACTTGAAAAACATTTTGTTGCAAGAAGCTTAAGGTCTGGGCACCTCAGATTTCAAGGCTGGGAGACTTGTGATTCTCCTAAGAGCACAGCCTTGCTTGTGTGGTAGGAATGTTTCGAGTTATTGTTGAAACCTAACCTATTGCCACCTACAGTTGTAATCGTTATGGCCACATTATTTGGACCCAAACAAATTCCAGCTTAGGCATTTACCATTTAAAACCTTTAACCTTTCATCCCCCCCCCCCCCCAATTAATACAGCCAGATTTTTGTGGCCAGTGGCCAGTTTTTTATGGCTACATGTAGGTGTCATGCAAATTACATTGGCCCCTGTCTCTTACCTGCTATTCCTTCCATCATCAGTTGTTACTTTGTTTTGTTGTTCCTCTTTGTCGTTCAAGGGTTTGTTGCCACCTTTTCCCTCCTCAAGATATCTTACACGTTCCTTTAGGCATGATACTTCATCTTCAAGGTGACTTCTCTGGGATTTGAATTCGTTTTCCAGACATCTTATTTCTGAACATAATGAAATGTTATGTAACGGCGTCAATATTGTGAAGTGCTGTTATGACTTATTTCTCCAGGCTAACATCATTCTCGTTCCCAGAGCCTACGATCTGTTCTGTCAGCGGTGGGATCGTAAGGCTCTGGTATCAGCCATTACCGGATGACGCGAAATTCACGACATCCGGTAGCGCATGTCTAATTCGTTAAGGTGCTATTGCGCCTGCTCCGTTCTCGTCCGTGGAGCTCTGGGCATGACAATTCTGACAACAACTGAGAAATTTGAATTCCTATCGATCGAGTCGTGGTGCTTTATGGATCGACTAAAAGCTGTTCAGGACCCTCTTAATCTCCTGCAATTAGCGGAAAACCTGGAGCTTTAAAAGGAACAAACTTAAGAAGCTGCCTTTTGTGCCGTAGTTTGGTCAGAAGAACGATTGTCCCTGCATTTTGCCCACGGGTTTTGGATTTGTATCTTGCCTGATTAAAGGTATAATATTGTTGCATTTGCGTTATATTGAATTGTACAGTTTTTTTATTACATTCGTCTGGTTTCTGTTATATGAGAATGTCAACTGTGTACTTATCGTTTCGCCACCTAAACGCTATACTGTATTACGTTTTACCCCATCGAAAATTTCCAGAAGCATTTGGCGCCCAAGTTTTTAAACATCGACATCAAGAGGTCATTACAAAAGTTGATGAGACAGTTACATGTAAGTTTATTTATGGACAAGCTGTAGTTTTGTAGAAAATGCTGTAGCGAGGAAAGAATCACTGGCATTTAGCGACAATCTCAACACTTTGAATTCAAAATTTGGTCGCTTAATCTGCCCTAAGCCGCATTCTTTGCGTGGAAATTGATCAAGTCAATATATTAATTAAGGCCCTGATTAATTCAATCGGAAGTAAAACGTTATGCGTAGAAGCCAAAAATTTTTTACGTTATTGCGCATACAGTTTGAATCGGCCAATCCAAAAAAATACATTTTTGGCCGTTACCAGAGCTACAAGAGACGTAATTTAAAAAAAGCCGCGTAGCTCTGGGGACGAGAATGGGCTAACATTTGACTGTGACCACAAACGTTCTTATGGCACTCCTTGGGTGAGAGTTCGCCAATACATTATAATTTGGTCATATGCTGCAGGGAAGCGGGGGGGGGGGGGGGGGCTGCAATAGAGGCATAGAGCATGGATATCGTCAGGTACATGGACTGTATTATGTCGTCCCATTGTTTTAATTTCCAAGTTTAATATAAAGAAAACTTCTACTACTTCAGACTATCCCAAGGGCCTGACATTATTAAACTGATGGAAGCAGACACTATCAGAATCACTGATCTCTGATCCTGAGGAATAAACAACATGAGTCAGCTCACCTGAGAAAGCCAAGCGAATGAGGCTTTGAAGCTCCTCGCATACCGTGATTAAACCACCAGTTTGGCACTCTACACTGCCTTTTAACCGACAAATCGACACAGCAGAGGCCAGTAGCTTTTCTGAATTCAGAAAAAGATCTCGGCAAGGGTTTTCATCCTTTCTTATCGGGGTGGAAAAAGGAGTTTTCCAAGAACTCAGATCACCTTCACTTACCGCCATTTTCAGAATGCGCGCGTTTTAGACCTCGTCCCCAGGGTGAGGTTGCTCAAGGTATTTGCCGCTGACACCAACACGTTTGGCACGTGTCCAGAATCAGTGCTTTTCGATCGTAAACTTCCTGCGAGACATAGGCTTTGACCAGGGCTTTGACCCTGTAACGAGATTTGATTTGTTATGGCGTCCTCTTTTCACGTTGATCCCAATTTCACCGGTTACGGAAAGACCGGCGTACGCCTTCTCAAGATCAGACGCAGTGGAAAATACCACGGAATCAAGCAGATCGAAGTCTCGACAGAGCTCAAGTTGAACAACTACAACGATTACTACTACGGTGATAACGCTAGCGTAGTTCCCACCGATACACAGAAAAACACCGTGTATGCGTTAGCGAAAGAACATCAAGTAAGAGAATTGAGTTGTCTTATTTAGTTTTTCAGTTTTCTAGACCTTGGGCTAAGGGAGAGAACAATTGATTTTTGGCCGGCGTTGCGCAAGATGACCGGCCGGTTTTGCCCGGGTTTTGAGCATACGTGACGACTGTCACGAACTGGAGTCACATGGATTCCTGAATTCTTCTCACATCCTTAAATGATAAGCGATGAAGTATGTTGTCCCTAATTCTGCGGCAGTTTAAATTTCTTTGAAAGTGATTTAAGCATGCTAATTCAAATGCATAGGTAAACAATTTTCAAGAACTGACGATGGCACCCCACCCCCAACCAACCCCGATTACCCGTGGTGGAGGGGGGGGGGGCTACCCTGTGAATTTTTGGGTGGAGGTGTGCCACTTGGTCTCTGAAACCCATTCCCTATGTCAGACCGAGCTCAGTTGCATTTTGCGACCCCATTCTAGACTAGACACCAAAAATCCTCACACTACCTTGGACTTGCTAAATGATACCATATTCTAGACCAAAACTCCCCAATTTCTGTACCCTATATCAGATGAAACTCTCTCTCCTCCGCATAGGCCTCCTACAGTCGCGCCTTGGGAAAAATATAACTGCGGCGCGCGGAGGCTGGGAAGAGGAAAATTAAAGCGCGTGGATAACAGAACAATGAAGCAAGTGGCACATGAACACCAACCTGCAGTATGGCCATTACCTTACCAGGGGTGGACCAAGGGAGAGGGTTTGAGGGGGTTGCAAGCCCCCATTTGGGAAGTTTCCAAACTTGTCTGATTCCTCATGTCTATTGCTTTTTCATCACAAAAATAATAGCATGTTGGTGTTTTTTCACTTGGACCCCCCCCTTGAAAAAATGCTGCATTTACCCCTGCTTACGCATGTGCACAGCCATATCACCGGGGCAGTGGCAGCCATGGACAGCTGCTGGCGATTCCCAACCAACAGCTACCACGTTTACGCTAAAGCAGTGACTTTTCAAGCCAAAAAGCAATTTTTGAATTGGGTTTTGGATCGCAAGTTTATCATCTAGCAGATACTTGAAGGTTTGCAACCAATCCCAAGAAATTCAAAATATAATGACAATCTCATGATCGCCACATCCATGCACCATAACCCTGGTAGAAATCCTACACAGGATCCTACAGGATTTTCTACGATCCTATAAGGTCCTACAGGATCCTAAATGGAAATAATCCTAACCATGTTTTATAGGAACCTGAGTAGGATCCTGTAAAATCTTTCAGGTTCCTGTTGAAGATTTTATAGGATCCCATGTAGGATCCTATATGATCCTAGAGGATCCAGGGGATTTTAAGCAGGATCTTATCAGGATCCTGAGTTAGGAACCTACAAGATCATATTAGGATCCTATTAAGATCCTGTGCAAAATTTCTACCCAATGAAGAACGTTTTGTTAACAGTATACCAACATCGCATTGATGTTGTAACTTGCAAAGCAAGAACAAAATTTTTGACAAGAAATTGCTTTTTTAATTCCTGTGCTAATTATTTTTTCTCACAGCTCAACACAATTGAGGAGTTTGCACTCCGTATCTGCAACCACTTTTTGACAACCCACAAACAGGTATATTGAAACTGTTATTAATACTTTTCAGGTACAAAGTTAGGCTTCCACTTTGAATGTCCAACTTAATAATATAGCACATATAGGACCTTCTTGTGACATTCTTTTGTTTGCTGTTTAGAGAAACAGTTCACACATCAAAATGTCTGTTTTTTCAACATAGGTGGATCACATTTCTGTTGAAATTGATGAAACTCCTTGGAGGCGCATCCAACAGGTAATTAGTACTGCTGTCATATAGCAGACATAAAGGTAAAAAAGCCCGGGGGGGGGGGGGGGGTCTCCCTATAATGGCCTATACGAGGAGGCTCCTCCCAAAAGGGCTACCTTTTTCAGGCTTCAGGTATATAAAAGGGTAGGAATTTCACGAGCTGAAGTATATGAAAGGGTAGGGAAATCTGTCATCTAGGTATTTAACAGGGTCTTTAACTAAAATATTTCGAGTAGATAATAATATTGATTTTTGGTTAACATCTCCTCCGGTAATACTGTTCTCCCCTAACATCGTTCTGCCATTAACTGCATCCCAAGGGTTTAGAAAAGGGATGCAGTGCTCTTAAGTAGGTATGTGAAAAGGGTACCATTTTTCAATGGAAGGTATATGAAAGGGGTACCTTGTCAGTCAAAAATGGTATAATATATTATAAGAGGGTAAGGGGTTGGACCTCAGGGTGGAGCCTCCCCGTATAAAACTTTGTCGAGTACCCCCCCCCCCCCCCCCCAGGTAAAAAAGTGGCTTAAACTTGGCAGTTGTGAACATCATCATCATCTTGTTTGTTCTCTACACTCTTTGATCTGGTAAATCAACATAATAATAAATTAAATAAATCAAATATAAAATTGTCATAAAGGAAGGAAATTAGAAACTGCTAAAGACCTCACTCAATCTTTTGGTATGTTATCTTGTTTTAATTTAGAAAGGCATTGATCATGCTCATGCGTTTGTGTTGAGTCCGGAAGTGATACGATTCTGCTCTGTTACTCAAGCCAGAGGAGGTATGCAGAAGTTGCATTTACATTTTTTGGACTCTAAAACATGACTGTGACCAATTTGAAGTAGCAAGGAAATGGAAGAAAGTAGCTAGAGTAAAACATTTCATTTCTATGGATATGAGTGCCTTAAGTATATAAAAAATATCCTGTTTTTCAAAGTGACCGGAGCCCAATCTGCAGCACCATCTTAGACTTCATTTGTGCTTGCCTTGTTACTAAGCAACTTCCCTTGTGACCAGGGAAGGTGACTGCTGATGGGAGATGGCTGCTCAGGGCTCGGCAAATACATTAATTTTTCCCTTGACTTTTCTGTTTTGGTTTGTCAAATTGATGCTCAATTTAGATTATCGTTTGTTGGGTTGTAGCACAGCTGGGATCCTTTTGTACATGGGCAATTTTTTGCTTTGATGACCTGCTGTTAGATGCAGCATACCAGGGACTCAAAATAAAGCATTGTCTGAAAACTGTTCGAAAGGAATTTAGTGAGGAACCCTTCCCACCCCCCCCCCCCAAAAAAAAAGAAACAAACAAAAAACAGGATTTCATAATTAAAGTAGTTGCCCAGGGGAGATGGTCACTTACAATGTGGTTGCTTAGAGATATTTGCATATACAAACGTACTCGTCTGGTAACTGTGAATTTATATATTAACTTATTTTTATGCTGACTTTAATTTATATTAATTGGTATTCCCTTTTGCATGGTTTGTTCAGGGGAGCCTAAGGTGTCAGGCGGCCTCAAGGAAATGAGAATTCTCAAGACAACTCAATCAGGATTCACAGGTTATTCCCTTGGTTAAGGATGTCTACTGAATTTTAATATTGCATACTTCATTATCATCAGTTCCTTTTCCCTAACTGGGGAACAGGGCAGGAAATCATCCTTCTCCAACAGTCTCTGTCCCGGGAAACGTTGGAGCCCTCAGCCTAGCACTCCAGTCCTAACTCCTTTAGTTTTTAATCTCTACTGTTCATCTCCATGTCTCACTGGGTCTCCCTTTCTTTCTCTTGCCTTTTGGTGCCGATGTGATGGCGGTGTGTAGAATAGCCTCTTTGTCCATTTCCAACATATGACCGATCCACTGCCACCATTCTTAATTGACAAGTATTTTCATGAGATTGCTAATTCTAATTCTAATTATCATTCTTGCAGGATTTTGTAAGGACAAGTATACCATTTTGCCAGAATCCACTGATCGCTCCTTCTGTACCAAAGTGTACTGCCGATACGAGTTTGATAGCACACGGGGTGTCAATTTTGATAAGTGTTGGTAGGTAGACTGGGAAGCATTTAGCATTTGATCAGAAGTGCATGCTTAACGTGATATCAATGTGAGCCTAAGTTCGTGTAAAAATTGAATTTTTTTGAGTGCAAGCTACATACCAGATTGTGTTGTGATTTCAAAGGAACTTGGCCAAGAACACAATTCTGGAGGAGTTTGCTGGTCCACCACAGACTGGTGTTTATTCTCCCTCAGTTCAGGTGAGTTGTATTCAGCAGTTCAGCTTTTGAAGGCATGTTCAGCAGCAATGATGCAGTGATGGGAGTGTTTTACTCCCATCAGTGTCTGGCCACATTTGAATACCAAACTCAGCCTCACAAGTGGGTTGGCTTTGAATTCAGGTTATGGAGTTTGTTTTACATGTACTTCATACAAAAATTAAACAGTCCTCTTTGTTTGCATGATTGTCTTGCATTAGAACACTTTGTACAAAGCAGAAGAGAAGATTTTGAACAGCGTTCCTCAGGTTAGTCCTCGAAGCCTTTCGTTGTTCATTAAAGACAGTTAAACCTGTTTTAAGCAGGCAGCCTGAACTGGAAGAAAACTGGAATGTGGACGTCCACTTATAAAGTTCCTTCAGTAGTTATCCTTGGATATTTATTTGGTCAAATTACATTTGGTGGGCTTCCAATCCATTTAGAAGAAGTGGCTAAATTCTTAGTTGTTTGAATCATACTACAGAAACCATAAATGAGAACTTGCCTACAACAGGCTCAGGAATAGAGGAGCAGTGGTCTGACGTGCAGAGTGAAGGTCCTTGCTTCCAGCCTGTTATCTGCTTCCTTGTCAATTCTGTAGACAAGAAACTTTGATCCAGATTGTCTCTCTTCAATAGGGTGTTCAAATGTGTACTGGTAAAAAGAAAACAGAAAACAGTGTACCAGGAAATGTTATGCTGTTTCAAACAAACTATGGGCTTTAGTTAAAGTAATTATCATTCTTTGGCTTTATAAGTGTCAAATACAAGTTACCAGTCGGATTCCCCCATCAAAAATTTCTTCATCTCCCTCTGCAAATTGTTGAGGAAACGTAACAAAATGCTGTGGGAGGAAAGCTTGTGATAGACCAGCATCCCATCCAGGCGGGAGTACATGTAGTAATACTCCTTGTTGCTTTATGCTACAGAAACCACGCTGTGTGTGACTCAAGTCTGTGCAATCTTTACCTTGACTTGGTCTCACTCCAGGAGCAGCATTTTCTATCCGCTTTAATATTTGTTTTGCAATTCTTACAGATTGGTCATGTGGAGATGGCAATGCCAAATATTCATTATTTTACCGTCAATATGGCACCCTTTGGAATCTCAAACAAAGATGAGGTACTCAATTAACAAAGCTATCTGTAGTTTTTTCAGTGTTGTCCTCTGGGCTCGAGAGTCTGGCATCCGATCAAGGGGGAGGGGGTAGGGGAATTAGTTATGCTTAGTTACTTCAGGCCATCAGCATAGAAACTGTTATAAAGCAGAGGCCACATGGGTCCTAGGCCTGAGTTTGACTTAATTTGCAGTACATATCTTACGTAATTTCTAGACCTTTCTAAGGTTGATATTCGAATCAGTAAACGGGATTATTCTCCAGAACACTGTGTTACTGTGTTGCTTTGTTATAGATTTTGATGCCAACTGACAAACCTGCTGGACTGATTAAGGCTGCATTATCACGAAAACCCAAGGCAAAGCTGTAACCTTCACGACTGACAGTGGATAGAATATAAAATGTATTTTTGTGGTGAAATGACTACTTGATTTGATGTAATGAAAAAGAAAACAAGGAGCAAGGAGACTACAGTATGCTTATTGTGATCGTCTAGTTGTGGGTTGCCCTTAATGCATCGAACACGGGAAAGCTTGTTTCGTCAAGTTATCCAACAATATGTAGAAAAGCGATCTACCTTATTCGTACTTAATTTCGAGAAAATGTGTCAACAAAATCTTATTTTCATAAAACTTTACCTTCGTAATGAATTATCAACAGAAACCGTACAAACGTTTTTTTCAAAGAACTTTTAGATAAAGACGATCAGTCATTCGGTCATCCGATAGTTATTCAGAAGAAGACAGCTAGACAAGATGGAAATGGAATTTTCAACTCTCAACATATACCTAATTCAATAAAGATTGCTTTTGGGCATTGGGCAATTGCGCATTGGGAAGCTATTGTTTGGCGGTCACTCAAGCAAAGCATTGCATTGTGTTCCGTATGCCCAAATGCCCAATGCCCAATTGCCAATGACCAAAGCAACCTTTACTGAATTAGGTATATACGAGTCTCTTCAGTTCTAGTTTCGTCATATTAGTTACATGAAGGTATACCAACTTGTTAATAACATTCATTGATTCAATTGGTTGATTAGATAAATTTCTAATGAGGGTATTAAATTTCGCAATTTTTTTTTCAATTCGCGAAAAATCGCGAAAAGTTAGGCACGCGAAAATAAGTACGAATAAGGTACGCTGTGGTGTTGTTGTTAGTGTTTTGTTTGTTTGTCAAAATGTGTGCATGGTGTTGAAGATCCCGCCAAAGACAAATTCGAGGGTTTGATATGTCCTCTCCAAATAAGAAATTAGAGAAGAGAAAGCAAAGAAATAAAACGTCCGAAATCTATGCCTTGTAAATACCACTCAGGTAGACGCTTTCAAGCCACATGTCCCCGACAATTACGCCAATGTGATGTCAGAACTTCCAAATGAGAAAAGGTGTTGCTTAACATGGAAAATGTAATCACGAATCAAGAATTCACGTTCCCCTTTCTGGTCTCGCAGTGTTAACGTTTATATTCTTACCACTCAAGGGCTTAAAAAGGTTAAGGGTAATTTGGTGTAAAATTTTAAATGTGTGGGATATTTTAAATCAACGAAAGAAATTAAAAAAAAGGAAATATGAAATGTACGTGACATTCTTTTTTATTGAAAACAAACAAAAAAAAATTAAGCGCTGTTATTGCTTAAAGCCGTTTACTATCATAACCCTGTAGAAAAAACAACATTTTTAATCGGTCATTTCATAAAAAAATAAGTAAATACTGCCCGTTTTTGCGTAGCGTTGTAAAGGCAGCGGAAGAAGTTGGGAGAACACGGAAAATTAACACCTACCGTACGCGACTATTTGTTAAATGTTTGCAAGCTGCGGTTGCCTAACAAGCGCGGTGACTGGATAACCAGGGGAGGACAGTTAAAAAAACTTCAAAAAGAACGAGACATATATAAATAACAGATAAGATCACTGAGTTTGTTGGCGTAGAGTACAAATACAGAAGGATTCAGTCAAAAAACCCTGTCAGTTCTGCGTGAGAGGGGCTCGCTAGTGACAAATACAACTCGGCTATCGTAGCTCTTGAAGCGACTGGGCTCGAACTCCCCTTCCCATTTCCTCGCTTCATGTTCCTAACTGGCGTTTTGGCCTGTTCGTAGACCTCAGAATGCTGACAAAGGTCTGGAGCGAATACCAGCTTTCTCCCAGCTTGCAAGCGTAAACGATCTCGTAAGAGTCATGGGCGATCTACCTTCGCAATTAGCGGCGCGTTTTAGTTGTTTGCTTCCAATTAGTTTAGCGAGGTGAGTCAATATTGGGGGACAGGCGTCTACAAGAAAAGCTTTTCTCCCTTGCATTAAAAACAACAACAACAACTGATAGATTCCAGTTTTCTGCAGCACCAGACGTCGAAAGTGAATCACTAAGAAAGCAATCATGGGCTTGAAAACTCTTTAAGTAGTTCACGTGTTGTGAACTAGTATAAGGATTCTGTGCCATCCAATGGTTACTCCAGCTAAAAGAAGCCCTATCTTATTCCTCCAGTTTAAGGAGATTGCATGTGAGAAAGGAAGAATTAACTTCTTCTTTAGTGGATGATACTGCCTAGTGAAAAAAGCGAAAAAATATCATTTAAACCAGCCAGGACAAACGGAAACGTTGAGCTGAAGGTAGGCAGGCTTTATTTGAAAATATTTCGATTCTTTTATCACCGGTTAGTTCGTTACAAATCTTAAATATAACGGCGCATATAAGCGGCCACGCTGTCCAGCGATTTGCGTAAAAGAACGGTACAAAATTGACCAGAAATTAAACAGGACAAATAAGTAGATAATAATGTAAGGTAAACAAGATTTATTTCGAGCTTTCTCAGGTCACCGGACAGTTTTTAAATGAATTTCACATACAGCATGTCTGGGCTGCCTTTGTTGTCAGTCGAATATTATATACAGAATCTCTTGTAACTGCGACCATTTATTTCCCTTCATTGTTCAGTCACCTGAAATCCTGCTTGAATCAGTTGTCAGTCGAACACTGTATTTTAATATATATAATAAGAAGTATATACGTAATAAAAGCTCTCTTTTTCCTTTTTCCCCTACTTTTTTCCCTATCAAGCACAAGCGTTCGCCACCATAGTGTTGTTTCCGACTGCACGCTATGCGGGCCTAAAATCTGGTTAATCGTTAACATAGGGCCGGAACCTCGGCCGCACTGCAGAAACATTTGACAACTCCCGTGCAACATGGCTAGGCGATCTCGCTATGTGTTTTGCAATGAAAGTTGCAGTTTCCAGCCAGGAAAAGCTCACTTAATTAGGTAAGAGTTATTTCCTAAACATTTCATGAATCGGTTTTATACTTCGTTATTGATTCCGCATTCACGTCGTAAACAGATTTTGAATGTATAATTCGGTGATAAACAAAGTAGGTCAATTTCATAACATACTTCTCTAAATTGTCCAACATCGCTCAATATTGGGAACAAAGGCCTCCAAATTCAAAATCTTGGTTTCCTCTACTTGAAAACATTCTAGAAAAACAAGCAAACTCGTATTCTGGTGAAGGAAAGTCACATTTTAAGAGCTGCTGTGTGTTGATTTCCGTTGACATGAAAGGTCAAAGGGTCGCTCATATCACTCAAGTAGCCTGTTTTCAAAGCGCTCTCAAAAGTCGCCGTTTCATTTATCCCAAAATGTTTTTCGGCTGATGTTTAGTTGAAGGGATTATTCTTTCCCGGAGTATAGTCTCGTTGTGTAAAGCCATGTACCAGAGTGCTTTTTTGAGCCTCAGTTGAATTTAGCCTAAATTGGGTTGTCGGTAACGACCGTTGTTGGGTATAAATTATAAAATTTCGTAAAAAATTCAAGTTTGCTTTCCATGAAACTTTGACACTGCTAATTAACAGAAGAAACAAGATCTTTTAACTCCCCGGGTTAATCTTTTTTAGGACGCTTTCGATATTTGAACAGGAGCTTCTGGAAAAGTCCCGATTTTGGCGTTGATTTTGACTGCCGCGAAGGGCAAAATACGAAAATATTCACTAAAAAATAAATAAAAATCTAAACGACCCGAAACTTATATTTTTAGAACAAGTTCACCAAAGCCTTTATCCTGGCAGATTTTGAGAAAATCGGATTTTTCTATCTTGCATACCCTTAGTCGGTTCTTACAGCAAACCGCTCTTAATTTTTCATAATTACGACCATCTCCTTTGAGCGACCACCAACGAGAAATCCTGCTTAATCAGTTTTTGTCAATCAAATGCTGTATCTAGGATTTAGAATTTCTCGAACCTTCAGCCTCCGCTTTCGTGAAGAGTTTTTTTTTTTCTGAGGCAAAGGGAGGCGCCGCCCTTGAATTGTTTTTTCCGCGGATACGGTTCAGTTTCCATCATTTCTTCACGTTTACATTACCGGCCTCTGGGGACAACGTAATTTCAGTAATAGTAATAATAATAATAATCATCATCATCATCATCATCATCATCATCATCATCATAATACGCCTTTACACCTTTAGTATTCACTACCACAGGAGGAATGGCCGAAGAATGCAGACGATACCATAGCAGACTCGCAGAACTCCTTGCTGACAAGAAAGGGGAAGAGTACGCCACGACCATATCGTGGATCCGGACAAAGGTTTCCTTCGCAATCTTGAGATCAACCCTTTTATGCCTAAGAGGATCGCGAACAACAAGAAGGATATACACGAACTTACAGAACAATGACTTTGCACTTGAATGAGGACTAGCAGCGACCAAATAATTGTTTCCTTTTCTATTTTTTGATTCTTTTTGATATATATACATTAACTTTTACAGTATTTGTTATTTCTCTTAAGCTTTTTATTACGGAGTGCCTATTCTTGAACAACTATTTTAAAACATACTTTTAAATTTTTGAATACGAGTAACTTTTAAGTTGAGAATTTTTTAACGTTATGCCATTTTTAATATTAAATGTACATAGGGTTTTCCATTAGATTATGTTAATAGTTAGCAATTGTGTAATAATAAAATTTGTTTCATTTTTTGAAAATAATAATAATAATAATAATAATAATAATAATAATAATAATAATAATAATAATAATAATAATAATAATAATAATAATAATACAAAGATAGAGATCAAACTCGGCAACTGTACTTGCCTAGTGTGCCCGACTTAAAAACCGCAATAAACGAAAAAAACATCGGCATCAGTTATCAATCAAAACCTCCAGAGTTTTCCAAGACGGCTGTTTTCTCCTCTTCAACGTTATCCTCTTTACTGATTCTTAATTGGTCTAGAGCAAAAGGTTTTTAAGATGTCCGGTGTTAAGTTGCAATTAGATTGCTAATATTAGTAACTTTAATTAGATTCCGCTCCCAACAATTTTGCTTGAATTTCTTCGACTGGTGTCCATCTTTGAAAGCTGTTTTCGTGACCTGAAAACTCGATTACGTATTTGTGTTATGATGTAAAGTAAAGGACTAGAAAACGAGATTAATGTTTAATAAAGGACTTGGGAAAAAGATTAATTCATTAATACACGCATATGTTACACAAAGCTTGAAAAACAAAGGAAAACCTCTGCTGCGTTCAATATTGCTAATTTGCTAATTTTTGTACGTCATATACGATTAATTGTGACGTCCGATTATTTGTGAAGTTATCATTAACAAATACCTACCAGTAATTTTTAAGGCAAATTGGAAAGCCTTGGAGAAACAACAGCAGGTAATAAGGAAGTCTTTGATGGCATTGCAGATAATTTAATACCTACCCGACAGTCACGGATCATGAATTCTATTTTAGCTTGTCATTGGCGTTTTTATTTATTTAGCAAGTTTTGATGTATACGTGACCCGTACAATGTCTCAGAACACGACGAACTTTTCCGCCTTTCTTCTTTTTTTCTTGATTATAATAATATTTTGTGGGCCAACTAACAAGTGGTTAAGAGCGCATCCTTCTTTTTAGCCTGTTAAGGCTTAATTAATCTCGGTCTTAAGCGATTTTGTGCTTTGTGTATTTATTATGCCGTCACTTATCCACTCGACCCAATCATTGAACCAGCCTCTAATGCAGTGACAAAAGGCAAGTTTGCATTCCTGTGACGGTTATTCAGTGCTAACGTCAAAACGCACGCTGTGATACACGCGTGGACAGCAGAAGAGCTAAGGACAGTGTAATTACAAAGAGATACATTTTATTTACTTCAAGTCACATAACCTATGGGTTGTGGAACCAGCTTCCATCCTCCAAAGAAGGGTAAGTGGCAAATATTTCAGCCGACGGCTATGTTACTGTTATTTAAAACGGTTGAACGAAGATGCCACAACCTCTGTACGTTTTTGTTGTGGTGAAGATGGTATTTTGACCTAAAAAATGAAAATTCATTTCTCCTACCTTGTAATTTCAGTCCAAAAGTTATTACACTGTGCAATTAGCCGTGTAGAGTAACTAAATTCTTTTCTGTGCGTGGGGTCTAATATTTGTGGATATTTCAGCAACACAATTTGCGTAGCCGAGCAACTTTGGCTTCGTTGCTTGAATTAACTCTTCATTGAGTTAATAAGATCAGTTGACACAAATACATTTCTTGTTACTGTCACAATTGAGGCAAATGAGCGAACAAAATTCCCCATCAATTCAAGCTGCTAGTAGCCGTGTTTGCAACAGGCTGTTCAACACTGAGGAAATAAACTGAGTAACAAACCGTTGTAGCCAAATTGTTTTAAGTTAACATTAGACACGTGCCTACTAATTTAACTTACAAGAAAATACCTTAATATCAGTTTTATCACGAACAACTGGGCTGACCAAAATTAATGTGCTTCCAAACGAAAAATACAACAAATCATTTCGCAGGTTAAAACAATACTGAAACCGCATTTACTGACAATTTTTGCTACGTTCAATATTGTTAGTTTCTATTGAATGCATATCTAATGGGTCACAAACCACAACACCGCATAAGATGTCCATTTAACTGTTTAATTGACCCCAAACACATGTACCACATTTTTGCACACTTATATGAACTTCTCAGTCTAAGCGACCAGTCTCGGCTCCGGCAACCATAATAAAGCGACCACCTTCCAAAAAAATCACATCTGGGAGAGTGAATCATTTCTCAGCATATAGGACTGCATTTAGATACCCTCTACCCAAATATTTACATGTATTTGAGCTTTTTCTGGTCCACGGAAAATGTGGCCGTAACAGATTAGGACAGCTAACAACGAGAGCCAAAATTGTTTCGCCTGACAAGTGTGATTTGTATATAGCAACAAGTTTCCCTCGAAAAGACAACGAAAGTTTGTTTTTAACCATAACAACGAGAGAAACAAAGAGAGCTAAAATGTAAACAGAAAATGGTTAATTACTTATGCTTTGCCTGCTTAACTCACGTAAGACAGCCGGCATCTTCACAAATGTTTTTCCAACTTACAACTAATATTCTTGCACAATGTTGAATCGAATTGAATGAAATAGATTTCCCGAGTTATACATTAACCCTTATGAACTTCACTGTCAGTTCATCGAAGCAATCAAGCATATTCAGTAATTGATGTATTGGCACTCTTGTATAAAACGATTTCAAAAACGTTAACTGAGGTATAAAAATCTTTTGAACGCTTGGTCAATCAGGACATTCTGACTAATTTCAGTTGAGATGAGACTAGATTCTTAGAAGCATCTTTAACTTCTCCTGAAGTCCACTGAACGTGATAACTTATCAGTTATAAGTCAACCGAAAAATTATATAACAACTTAAACATTCAACTGCATTTATGGGCCCTTGCCGATGGTACGAACATTCTTTTGTAGTTTAATTCCACAAATCGATTAATTCGTTTCCAATTTGGCCGATTGACAGTCATGTCAAGGGGTCTGACAACACTGTTTAAAACAGGGAAGGTTAAAGTTTTCCTTTGTTTAATTTTTTTGTGCGGAGAAAAATGTCCCGCAAATTTCCCCGCACGTTTCTAGCATTGCAGTCCTACAGAAGAGAATGCTAAAAAAATATAAACATCATATGCAAGCCAGCATATAAATGCTATCGAGCTTTAGCCCGTTTAATTAGAGCTATCATCGATTGATCATGACTGCAAACGAATGCCAACTTTAAGATTAAACGAAAAACCGGTCTTATTGACTTTTGATAACAAATTTCACGTTTATTTACTAGCCAAACATAAAACGAAAATAAATAAGTAGAAACTCTGATAAGGGGTCAAAATAGGACTTACAATACCTATATCCAAAATTAAAGTATACCAAAGTCCCGGCATGCCATAGGCTTTTGAACAAACCGATGGATAGTGTTACTCGGGATACTATCTGCTATTCACCTCCCAGCTTTTGGATTTCTAACGCCAGCTTTTCCTCTTTTCCCAAAAGGAAGGAAGCTATTTGGTACCAGTAACCACTGGTTTAATTTGGAAAATACTAAAAATATCCATTTCAGAGCTTTTCCTCTTTTCTTAGAAAGAGGGAAACTACAGTATTTTTAAAAACAATAGAGTTCTTCTGTAGAAGACACTTTCGTGTGATAGGTTGCCCGAGGAAATTTGATGTTCACAACAAATATTAGCCCGAGAACGTAGTTCGAGAGCTTATATGAAGTTTGAACATCAAATTTCCGAGGGAGCCTATCACACACAGGGCCTGAGACAGAAGGACTCTATTGTACAACGCTAAATTTTGAGCGAAAAAATGCTGACAATTGCAATGCGATCATTATGTCCCGGAAAAATGGAGCGGAAAAGCCCCCAAGGTGATTGACATGTACAAGGAAGCCATTTTAATGCACGTTCTTCATTTCTAATAATTTACACTAAAAAGAGTTAAAAGTTAGCATTTTTCACCGAAAATTTGCCAAAAACGGGCACTATGCGCTGATAGGCGCCCGCTGAAGAGAAACACTATCGCGTCACGTGATCGGTTTCGACTAATGGCAAAACGCCAAAATTTAGCGTTGTACTATAATTAGTGCTAGTTTCCTCTGGTTTAATTTAGTGTATACTACTAAAACTATTCACTTCAGTGTCGGTAAATAGAAGAAGATATTTAATTTACCGACCGTCTTCTGGGCTCGGCAAATACCCACCACTTTTCATCTACCACTGGAAAAGCTGAAAATTTATACAAAGCATGTAATTGTTAAAAAAGCCTATTTTCACTTTTTTGTACTAAAACCATCTTAGATACTCGTGCCCAGTCCCGAGTGACAGTAGCGGCCCAACAGCGAGCCGAGGCTGCGTACAGGCGTCAGCGCATGGCTCAAGAGAGAGCTGAGCTGACAGGTAATTGGCGAGCTGAGATGGAGGTTGAGCGTGCTCGTATGCTGAAGGAGATGTCAGGCGGTGGCAGTAGGAGACCTTCATACTGTAAAGAACTGGAAGATTTAAGAGAAGAGGCTCCAGATGAAGGTGAGCCTTGCCCCTTTCAGTCTTTCTCCTCCAACCTCTCTCTTACCACTTTTGCGCTCTAAGCTATGGTACAGTCGCACGCCAATGCTATATCGGCAAGTTTATGTGGTACGGAGTATTCTTATTGAAGCGAAAGCAATTTGCGTTGCTTTTCACGCGATTTTTTCAGCCAATCAGAACTCAGAAGTGCCATAAGGCCACATGTGACTTGCTCGGACGCCTTTTCCCGCTAGTTGCATATACTTGCTTCGAGTTCTGGGCCCAGTTATTCAAAGCAGGGTGAAGCTGACCCAGAATTAGCGTCAATTTTTAATTCCGTTCTATAGCGAAACGATACGGATTCCTGTAAATGTTTGGCTCTACATTTCGACTTTGGTTGCTTTCAAACGGTTATTTGGAATTTGCTGTCAAAACTCTTTTGAAGTAAGAGAAACAGGGATCTTGGTTAAATTTTAATCCCTGGTTAGCGTTATCCGGCTTTCGAACAACCGGGCCCTGATTTGTTCATCGTGTTGTTGCGTCTGGTCGGAGTAATGAGTCTAATTACTTTGATTTTGGTGTAAGACACTCAGTGGCCCATTTTACAGTTGTATTGAGTGACCTGGCCCTGGAGTGGAAGTGAGGCTAGAGTTGACCTTGCTTTCAGGTAAACCTGACGGCGTTTCCTTTGCAAATCGTGTTGTTCTCACTGAATAAGTTTCTAATCATATCCATGTGAAAAGAAGGCAAGTTTGTAACAAAACCAAAGTCAACTCCAGCCTCGCTTCCTTTTAAAGGCCAGGGTAGTAAGCACACAACGGTAAAATGGGCTATTGTAAACCGTGCTAGGCAATTCACACTGGTCCTCATTCCCCGGACCTCACGTCCGGGGTCCTAACCACTCAGCCACGCCACCCCCATTGTTTCTGTTATTTGTTTCTCTAAGGCGAGAGTCCCACAGTTACCATTTTAGCCGCTGTTGAGTTTCGTCTTCATTAAATAACCGTTTTAAGTCAAGTCACTCTTATTTACACTAAGATGGAACCAAGAATACTTATGAGATTCATTAGGCTTCCTTGTTATGGCAATAATTCAGCAACAAAAGAAATAAAATACAAGTAAACTCCCACAATACGGACACCTCTCTATTATACGGACATTTCACTTGTTCCCAGCGATCCAGGTCTGCCTCTCGTCAGTTGGGATTTTTTAACCTTGTTTTGTTCAATTTGAAATATTTGTTCGTAATCATTACGAACAAATATTTCAAATTGAACAAAACAAGGTTAAAAAATCCCCACTGACCAGAGGATTTGAATAACCTGCCCCACTAGCACCTTGCACCATAACTGAATGCTGAGAGTGGATAAAAACCTTTATTTATTGATTTTTTCAAATTAATTTGTTTATTAATAAGTATCTCAACTGCAGCCACTGGGGGGCTATAGTGCCTAGAAGTTGGAAAACTAGACTTGACTTGGGAATTATTGTATCTTTCACTGCAGTCCGCAAACAGCTGGATGACTGTCTTCAAGATTACTCAGTTAAAACAAGGAATGCTAGAAATTCGCTGCCAATCAACGGACACCCAAGATCGACAGTAATAACGGAAAGACGTGGATCAAGAGATGAAAGACAAATAATGGAAAGACGTAGATCACGAGATGACAGAGCGCGAGAGAGCGATGAAAACGGAAATGCAAAACGAAAACTAAGCACTGGAGAAAAAATAGACCTGGACTTTTTGCGAATAATAGCAAATCGTTCGGCTCAAACTTCTCCGAGTAATGTTTGCTTCGAGGAAAACGAGCAAGAAGCCGATGAAACAGAAAGAGTCGATCAAACGTTGGAGCTTAATGATGGAATAGTAAAAAACAAACCATTCGAGGATAACGAAGAATCAAGATCCGAAGAATCGAACAAAAACGATGATGTGTCGATTACTGACAATGCAGATACGAGCCATGATATTTCTCATGCAGGACTAGTGAACGGTTACAACGCCCCTACATCGACAGAAAACGATGATGTGTCGACGACTCACGAGCATCCGATGATTGTTGACGATAATGTCGAGAAAACCGACCATGGGGTAGAGCCTTCGAAGAACTCATCAGATATAAAAACTGAAAACAATTCTGAAGGACTGGAAAGATCAGAACAGATACATGAAGCTAACAGTGACAATTGTGATAGTAATACGAACGTTGTTGAATTGGCAGGCGATTGGAATGTAGAACAAAGTGGAAGCTTAGACAGACAGGAAACGGGTGGAGAAGAAACCGAAGAGCAAGTGCAACAACAAATAGAACAACGACAAGAACAACAAGCGTACGTCAAAGAACAAAATGGGCTCTCAGAAGGCAAAGAAAAAGAGGAGCAAAGAGAAGAAGACGAAAATCATAGAGAAGAACAAAACGCTGATATAAAACAAGAACGAGACAATGAGAAGCAACGTCAATCAGATGAACAACAAGAACAACAGCAACAACAGCGAGATGAACAGCAAACGCAACAAGAACGTGAAAAAGAACAAGAAGACAAGGAAACTACTGAAAACGTTGGCAGTGGATCAGAACAGGAAACACTGGAAAAGTGGCACGAATATTTAAACGCTCAGAGCAACAATACACAGGACAAGATGTCAGTAGTTGAAAACAGCGGACAGAATGACGAGGGACTTGTATCGACTGATAACGTGAGAACTGATAATAAACAGTTAGAAGAGGATCTCGAGATAAACCAGTGAACGAAAGCAGCCCATGTCATTTAACGTAAACATCTACCTTTACCTTCTGAGAATAAGTTCTGAGGGGTGGGGAGGTGAGATTGTTTGAATGCAGTCTGGTCCCAAGTAGTAACCCCCATAAAACAAGTCGATGCTGTCCAAGAATGACTGAAGAACGTCCAGAAACACTATTCTTGTTTCAGTGTAGGTTTCTCATAAAAAGATCTTATGATTGGCCAGTGAAGAGCGTGCGGGGACAAACGAGGCCAGACTAGCTGTGAAGGCCAGTCCAGCGTAAAAACCGAAGCAGCTAGTTCTGGTGACCAGGGGTGTGTCTGCTAACGTCAGACATTAAATTTGGTACTGAATTGAGTGTACGTCTGACGTTAGAAGTTACGCCGCGCGTTAAGTTATGCAACTCGCAACAGACTATCTAGAGGAGAGTTGCAAATTTGCATTGAAAATACACCTAGGATTCATTTTGTGTTCCTGAGACTTTTTCGCGGGGTAGAAGGTGCAAATGTGACTGGTTGTCAATTGTCAATAAAAAGCCACTCAGAACAGTTAACAGGTAAAATACGAAGCTTTGGGAGTAGTTAATATTGGGAAGTTAAGGAAATGGCTGCGTTACAAAATTTCGTTAAGAACAAAAGAGAACGAAGATATGGGTCATATATAACACAAACGCCAATTGTAAGATTGACATCAACATATACGCATGCCGCGGCCTTGCAAAGCGTGGAAAGGGGATCACGAGTGTGATAGTGAGGAGACGCAGGAAACTAAAATGATGTCAGATAAATATGAATGCAGGTTTAAACAAGAATGGATTTATAATTGAGCCAAAGCTATGTCAAAAAATGTGTGATGCTGACATAAAACAGAATGACCATTCGATGACATAAGAAATGTCGAGTCCATATATTTTGAAGTAGGTTATATGGATGTTTAATAACTATTAGTTTAGGTAAGAGATTACTCATAACGCTTGCTGGTCTTAGTATTATGTGGCTTAAAGTTTGCCTTTCCTTTCATCAGATGCATAGTGAATCGTTGGTTTAGTTTCCCGTTCTTGTCAGTTTTAGACTGCTAAACAGTCCTACTGTTTGCGTTGGTCAGTACAAACGCGCGGTCTTCGAGCGAAAGGTCTGGAGCGAGCGTGAAATAGACGTGTGGGAGAGGGCGCACTGGAACTGTTGCATATTAGCTGAGGTCCCCGCACGCCGCGGGGAGGAGCACTATACTTATAGAAATTAGAATGTATATATATGCATGCGAGTCAATTTTGATGGTAATGACGTCACGTGGCGGACTACCCTCGAATTTAAATGCTAACCACCTCTTTTGAGGCTTCAAGTAAAAAGGATGTACTTTCATGGACCTTTTCCCATGTTTAGGTCGGAGCAATAACCCTTCACTTAACACTGTCAAGAAAGAATTCGGATCGCCTGTTATCACGGGAGAGATTTAATCTAAAGTCAACAATCATGGCTGCTGGTTCCTCATATGGTCGATTTTCAATATTTTCAATCACATTCTTGGAATGAAGACACTCCTTTTCATACTGTGAAAGAACTCTTTCAGGGGAACTCGCTTTCTGCAGTGTCTTCTCTATACATCAGCCCATTCACGTCTTTTTCCAAGTTTATTTTGTGCTCAAGTTCTTAGTTCTATGTCAAAGCTCCTGAATGGTCAACATCGTTCCTGGACTTTTATAATGACTCAGCTAGACTTATAATTAATCACTGAAACAAGTTGCCAATCACGCAAGAGTAAAAATAATGATATGCTACTTGCGCCCAAGACCAAAGTGAGCGAGAGTTGGGATTTGCGTGTGACTAGAGAAAGATTTGTTTCTAGAAATTACAAAAACCACAATATTATTAAATATAAACAAAACAAACTTTTCGCGCCATTTTCGTCTTTTAGTTCTTTAACAACAATAGCTTATCATGGAGAGGAAAAGACCTGAAGGATTGCTTTAACCTCGACGGCGCATATAGAAGAAATTGGAGAACCTGAAGGCAAGAAATGATTTTTGATTATGGACTTACATTGTAGGAATTGTTTACTGATTGATCGAGTTTGGCTTCAAAATAGTCGTGAAATCAACTCCTGCTTCGAAAGGAATTTCTTACGAGTAACTACAGTCGAGACGAAGATTGAATTCATTTTGCTTCCTAGGCAAACAAGTGCTTATGTGGATGTAATTTTATGTTTGTGAAGGTTTCCTGTCCCTTTTCCTGTGTTTATTCGGTTAAATCAAGGAATATTCATTAATATAAGCATCTGAAATGTAGGCTTAACCTTAATCTCCTATTGGAGTTTATAGCGCGTAATTTTAAAGATTTTTTTGTTTGAGCAATTCTTTTTTCGCAACTGGTGTATTTTATTCAAAAAGTAGAAATCGTGATTATTCTAGACTGAGTCGATATTGTTTTCTCAATCTAGGTTGTTGTTCTTCGGCACCGCACATTGGCAGTTGTTTTGACTGATTGCTAATTTAGTATCCAACAATTGAAGAGTGGTTCTGTCGTCAATATTAAGTTTATAGTCTTAGTGTAAAGCTCTATGTAATTTTTCAGTTATGGAATATTTTATCTTCCTTATATTTTTGTATATTTTTTAGCTTCTTCATTTGAAGTGAATGGCATTTCTGTCCCAATTTAGCGACTAAACTTAGAATCACCGATTCAGTGAATGATTTTTGTGTGGCACGTTTTGGTGTTTGTTTTGTTTTTAATCTCTAAGCCATTTCAGCGTGTCTCTAGATACTGATCGAAATGAAACAGTTAGTTATAATTAACCACAAGCGAAGCAGTTCTCGTTTTAAATCTATTTTGTCTAAAACAAAAAAGCTTCCAAGAAATAGTTCAGGGTGTGTCCTTTAGAGCGCCCGACTAATACTTCGCGGGCGAAAAACTTGTGCAATTTTCCCTCGTTAATTTTACGTGCGCTTGAAAGTTCCTGAAAACATATTTTGGGTAACTTTTGCCAGTAAACTGGCTGATGCCAGGGCAATATTATTTATTTTAGCAATGTTTCATGGAACTAAACAGCCAGCGGGATGCGAACGTATCAGTGAGAAATGAGTATTTACATCGATAAGTCTGTTGAGTCGCTACCGGGAGCAACTTAAATGGGTTTATTTGGCAATCATAGTTTCACAAGTACTTTTATTGAGATACAAGAAGAGCCGTCGGTGAAAGTCGTGCTGAAGTCCTCTCTTTGAAGAAAAATAAACCAACTTCACTGTTTCCTCAGCGGTCCGCATTGTGGTTTTTTTTTTTGCCTTTATGTTTTCCCTTGTTGTTTTTCATCTTTAGGCGAATAATTGCTCAACTAAAATGCACTGTATTTTAGGGGCCATTAAATATGAAAGAGAGGTTTCAATTTCATTTTTGCAATCCACAAATGTACTTCAATTTCTTCACATTTAAGTGTTTAGAGCGATAGTGATCAGGATAAATACACAAAACAACTCACGAGTAGAAAAATGACTTTTATGATAGCACGACCTTACTCTCCTTTTTAGAATGGTTTTAAAATGAAAGTCAGTCAAGTTTTTTTTGGATTTTTTTTGCATATAAAGACACTGTAGATGGAGGAATGAATATGAATATATGAAATAATCATATATTTGAACTATCTTTATCTGCAGTTCAAATATATGATTATTTCATATATTCATATTCATTTCTCCATCTACAGGATAAATACGAACTCAGAATTGACCAGCTCCCAGTTGGCTTGATAGCTCAGTTGGTTAGAGCGCTGCACCGGTATCGCAGAGGTCATGGGTTCGATTCCCGCTCAAGCCTGAATTTTTTCAGGTTTCTTCTTTTCAACTGCTTAAGTTGAAAAAGCTTGACTGCAATGATCTTCATATAATTCTAAAGGCACTGTATAGGGGACGAAGTTGAGCCAAACTACCTGTTTTAGATTTATAATGAATGGTAATTGAACTGAGTGGAGTGCAATTTGGTCTGAAATCATACGCGTGATTTCAAAAATCGAACGAGCGCGCAGCGCGAGTTCGATTTGAAATCACAAGTATGATTTCAGACCAAAATTGCACGACACGAAGTTCAATTACCACTTTATTATACCCATTTTGAAATGACACATTTTTTTTGCCAATATTATATTGATTTACCCAGTTTTTAAAAAAACGGAACCGGAAACGCTGTTACATAATTTATGCAAATGATAATGTCATGTGTCAAAACTCGCTCGTGCGTAAACGAAAACAGTTTTTGATCTAGACTGCGAGCAGTCTCTCTTTTGCTCTAAAATCCCTCTCGAAGGAGCGGCGAGAAAGCGAGAGTCTGCTCGCAGTCTATTTTTGATCAGTCATTCAAAGTTGTCACGCGGCTGACCTCATTTCTTCAGTTTTTCTCATGCTGTGGTTCGTAATCTTCTTGTTAGTCATAAGACGGGAAGCCATGGACTTCATGATGGTTCCCCATTGAATTTTGGCCCATTCGGATTTGTTTGGTCGTTTACCTCTCCCTTGTTGGCGCAGGGAAATCGCTTTCACGTTGAGTATTTCCTGAGAGTTGTGAAACTCCCTTGACTGTACGATGCTCACTGGATAAACGTTTTCCTTTAAATATCTCTCAGTAAAACTCTGCATGATTTTCAGGGATTCTGGCTCGTAATCATCTCCATCCGTTTTCTGAACTTCTGCATAAAACTTGCTCAGGACCTTGTCGAGTTCTTCGGACGCCATTGTTTCAATGTTGATTTCAAGATGGCGGGAAGAGCATTAAAAACACTCATGCACTGTTTTGTCGAGTGGGAAGTATTTTTGTTTACTGCAACAGACTTAAGCTTTTCGATATCTTTGTTTGAAATCTTGAAACTTCTGCTGCTTCTTCTTGTTGGATTGTTGTTGTTGTTGTTGTTGTTGTTTTGGTTTTGATTCCGGTGGACTCGAGACAGTTCGGAACTGCAGCAATATTTAGAGAAAAGTCGGCGACCATTTGACTAAAACTGACATCAAAAGTTGGAAATTAAAACCATCTGCCAGTAATTGTTCAGCCGCAAGGAAATCATTGTTGTCGTTTACAAACTGTAACTGTAACTGTAATATCCATTCTTATCTGGAAAAGGGGGAAATTGGGCAACAGATATTGCAAAATTTCCCTGCAAAATGTCTCTTTTTGCAATCTGATTGGCTAGTGCAGGGAAGCCCGAAATTTGATTGGTTAGTATTATATCATTTTCATTTTGATTGGCTAAAAAAAAGGATGCGATTTAGAGAAAAACTAGTGCGATTCGTGAATAAATCGCACCGTTGAAAGCCAATCAGATTGCAAGGATCACCAGTGATTTCAAAATGGGTGTAATAAAAACAATATCTCACCTAACGTGAAATGGTCAGTTTCAGTCAGACACTCGCGAGCAGTATTGGATTTCCGATCTTTTGCAGTAAAATAAAAGCAACCATTCCTATTTTTAAGGTGCATGTTGTTCTTTCCACATGAGTTATTTTCTTTTAGAGGGAAAGGAAATGTATCTAAGGCTTACATCTGATGAAAAACCTTTCCCTTTGTAATTTGGTCTTCAGAGATTAGAAAAAGTAAAACAAATTGTGAAGCAACTTCATGGAAGAAAAACAAAAACGGCACCTAATAACCCAGCCGATGGTCTATAACATCTTAAAAGAAAACCCTCCTCCTCTTGGTCTTGAAAATTATCAGTAGCTTTGATGAACTGTAGCAACCGATGGAATGAAAACCGGGTTGACCAAACACTGAAGTAGACCAGGCAGACGAGTAGCCGATTTCGATAAAACGCCACTGAGCAATCTATCCGAACCCCGGGAAGGAGCGGACCCGGGTTATAAACGCAGAAACTTTTACCCGCCGACAAATGAAGAAAATGAAATAAGATAACCACTCCGAAAAAACATCTTGCTAACTTAAAATATAAGTTTGAGCAAGAAATTATACAAAAAACGAAGAAATAAACGTAATATTTTGGTTCTTATTACAAGACCATCATCAAACGTAACAATTTGCCTCAGTGTATTAACAACACAAAGCCGATATTGTCAATATTAAATCACACGTTCACCAAACTATTTTGAATAACGTCAATAACTATTATTGCTTGCTTGCAGTTATGTTTCCTGGAATCTTTTACATTTTTGTTATACTTTTGCCTACTTTTTTGCATTCTTGTTGTAACTATTAGCTTGTTAATTTTCGTTCACCCCGGCCCTCCTAGCTACAATAGCTCTCTTTATAAGTTCAACGCTTTACTATCTTTGTTACGTTTGATAATGGTCTTGTAAATAAGAACCGAAAGATTACGTTTATTTCTCTGTTTGTTGTTTAATTTCGTGCTCATACTTATATTTTAAGTTAGCAAGATGTTGTGTGTTTATCTTATTGTATCATAACGCAGTTATAGGGTGTTTTATAAGTTAAAAAAATCTACAGTTGAAGCTATTGCTGTTATTCTAAGGGAGAGATTTATGATACTACTTTCCAAAACGTGGACAGGAAGATTGCGTTTGTGCTGTTCAATAAAAGCCGTAGCAGATATGTTTCCACTGATGTTTCATAGTCTTTCCTTTCATCTGATTCAACGAGGTAACATAAAACCATGTCCGTTTACGAGATAACATCGTCTCAAGTTACCCCATAATGCAATTTCGCCTAACGAACACATGTTTATTTGATCAGATAACGCTACTTTCCGTAGGAAGAAGAAGCACATAATTAAAGCAAATCTTGAAACAATGTACTAGGTGTAAAATATCGATAACAAGGAACAATTTATTAGAAGTTTTATGGCAGATGCTCGAAGAATCAAACGAAATTGATTTAAAACCTTCCTTACGTGCGTGTTCTCGAGGTCGTGATTTCATCTCTGTGAGTAATGCGTTTCTAGTAATATTTTTTTTTCGAACATCTGTTTTTTTCGAACTCTTTGAAAAAAAAGAGGACGAAAGGTAGGTCAAGAATATTTGGAAAAAGATAGGTCCGCATGCTTGTTTAAGAGTAAATAATTATTCTTTTCTCTAGTGAGCTTAGCCTCACGGGAAACCTATTACTCTCTGGACGTGCGCGCGCTAATGACGCAACAAATCGTGCGCAGTAAGGATGCGTAATGCAATACAGGTAGTCTGTGGGCCAGGAGACGAAAGCCCCCCCCCCCCCCCGTCGGGGAGTTTGGGGACATATATCGTTTTGAAGAATAGCCCGAGGGTGTTTCAAATCAGGTTGTTCGCACTTCTCAAGTGGAGGCGAAACCCTCCACCCCTTGGGGAATTTTCGGGACACATATCGTTTTGAAGCATAGCCTGAGGGTGTTTCAAATCAGGTTGTTCGCACTTCTCAAGTGGAGGCGTTTACATTCTTTATGTGAGGCAAAAAAACCACAGGGCACCCACGTCGTGGTTTTTGAAAGTCACACCTAAAATGCCCGGACAAGACACATAACACTCTAAAATGTGTACATATTTCTATCAAAATCCCATATATAATACTGTCTAAGTAGGGAACCTGTTAATTATCATCATTGTCTCCTGCAGCGTTCTTTATCTGAAACAAAAAATCACAGGGTACCCACGTTATGATTTTGTTGACAACCACTAAAAAAGGCATTCAATATTCTAATACCGCACAAGGGCACATGCATTTGATATGAATACACACCTGTATGCCGTTTCTATAATGCATCAAAAATCAAGTTCACAACATTTTCCAGCTTGGGAATCTCGTAGTCGTCTTCATTCTCTCCTGCAAGAGTGTCAACTATGATATCTGCCAGCTCTTGAGACATCAATTCACCTTCCGTCCCCTTAATTTCTAGAGCACCAACATTGTTCACTTCCCGACCAAGGTCTTGTGGAGGAGGAAGAAGAAGAGCTCACTATACCTAGCACGGATCTGGATGCAGTTCAAAGCGTAATATTCTTCGTAACAGGGTTAAGACGGTAAGTTTGTACATATCCCTAGCCCCTCTATATCAGTAGTTTGGTGTAATTAAAGCCATAGCGTCGTAACAGCGTAACAGCAAATATAACACCGTAACAATGTAACATCGTAACAGCTTACTGAACAGAAAAACCAAGGTAAAACCGAAACAGCGTAATAAAATGTAACAGCGTAACAGGTTCACTTGTGTATAGTATTGGATGTAACTTTGTAGGATTGCCTTTCACTCAACCTTTATTAGCAAACTTTGATAAAGAACGCTTTTATTTGTCAGCTTATTGAAAATTTTAACAATTTTTCATGTACTTATAGTTTCAATGTTATGATGTTAAGATGTTACGATGTTACGCTGTTACGATGTTACGGCCGCGTGTGGACTTTCTCCATGTACCGAACGAGGCCGTTAAGTCATGGAATAACGGCTGCGTTTGGAGTTCAGCTGGAAGTTCCTCAATATACCGAACGAAACGAGGCCGCGTTTGGTGTTCTTCTATATACCGAACGAAACAGGGCCGTTAAGTCATGAAATAACGGCCGTGTTTGGTGTTCTTCTATGTACTGAACGAAACAAGGCTGTTAAGTCATGGCATAATGTGACATCAGAAGCACACCACCTTCATACCGACATTTCAAGACATCGGCCAGTATCCGGATTCCTCTGAAGAAAAACTGGAAAGTCTAGAGAGCTTACTTGCCTCATGTATTGTGGTAGACTTGCTGATGTGTGCTCTTCTTCTTCATTCTCCACAAGGCCTTGGTCGGGAAGTGAACAATGTTGGTGCTCTAGAAATTATATGGACGGAAGGGAATTGACTTAAGAGCTGGCAGATATCATAGTTGACACTCTTGCAGGAGAGGATGAAGAGGACGAAGAGATTTTCAAACTGGAAAATGTTGTGGACTTGTGGATTTTTGATGCATTATAAAAACGGCGTACAGGTGTGTATTCATATCAAATGCATGTGCACTTTTGCAGTATTAGACTATTGAATGCCGTTTTTAGTGGTTGTCAACAAAATCATGACGTGGGTACCCTGTGGTTTTTTGTTTCAGATAAAGAACGCTGCAGGAGACGATGATGACAATTAACAGGTTCCCTACTTAGACAGTATTATATATGGGATTTTGATAGAAATACATACACATTTTAGAGTGTTATGTGTCTTGTCCGGGCATTTTAGGTGTAGCTTTCAAAAACCACGACGTGGGTGCCCTGTGGTTTTTTTGCCTCACATAAAGAATGTGGCCGTATGGCCAAACGCCTCCACTTGAGAAGTGCGAACAACCTGATATGAAACACCATCAGGCTATGCTTCAAAACGATATGTGTCCCCAAAATTCCCCAAGGGGGGGAGGGTTTCGCCTCCTGGGCCACGGACTAAGGGGAATGACCTTAACGTGTCGTACGATTAGGGTTGACTGAAAAACTTAAGAAGAAATATTAAAACTAATGCTGTCCGACATTTCGATGGTACTACCATCATTATCAATGCAAAGTGACCGTTTCATCGTGGTTTGAATACAATTGAGTGAAAACAATGTAATAGTAGACATTTGTGACCATGTAAATAACTTCAACAACATGAAAGCATTTAAGTTCAAGTTTCAAGTGTATTCAATAACAATAAATGTAACGTAATGTAATGGAATAATAATAATAATAATAATAGTAATAATAATATGCATTTATAGCGCGCAAATTCAACATAGGTTTTCAAATGCGCGTTACAAATATAAATTAAAAAAATTAGATTAAAAAAATAGATTAAAAAATAAAATAAAATATAAATTAAAAATTAAAAATTAAAAAAATATATATCTGTACACTAATAAAAAGCTTGTTTAAAAAGATATGTTTTCAGAGCTCGCTTAAAATGATCGATGAAAGTGATTCTCCTTAGTCCTGACGGTAGCTGGTTCCATAATTTAGGCGCAGCCGCCGCAAAAACCCTGTCACCGAGGGTAGATAGAGTCTTTACAACAGGTGGTGACAAAAGCAGTTCATCGTTTCTAACCCTGACCCTAACCCTAATGTAGTGTAATGTAATGTAATGTAATGTAATGTAATGAATATTATAAACAACTCCGCTTCCCAGCAAACCTAATCGATTCAACAATAAGAGATTCTTAAACAAACAACCCATGGACAACCGGTCCAGTGTGCTACAGCGAGGAATCCATCATGATCACCATCCCATTTAAGGACCAAAGATCAGTAGACGGCACAAGTGTGACGATGTATATTTTGGTTTAGTTTAGTTTTAATTTAGTTTACCGCGGAACCAATACTAAATATTTGCGAACTAAGTTTATTTACCATCCAGTTTAATTTCTAGTTAGCTCGGGAAACACTGCCACCTGCATTCACCTGTTCATTTAGTCGCCGTCAATACTGACGACTAATAACGCTATTAGATAAGCACTAAACTAAGCTATAATTTTAGGCTTCACTGAGCTCTGCACGATGTCGTAATACTCTCTATATTTCCAGCTCATTATCCATTCCGTCTACTAACCAATTAAGCCCGCTAACGCTCCCTAAAGTATTACTAAGGCTATTACATGATTGTTCCTTATATTTCTTATTGGTTCCGTTGTGTCAGAGTCACACATTGGGTTCGTCCGCAGATGCTAATGTAATGTCAGTATAAGCGCATTAGATAACTTCCTGTAAAAAGCTCATAAAAAGAGGAGTAATATTGTGAAATAAATGAGTATAGCTTTGAGTATAGCTTTGAGCAAGATTGACGTTCTGCTGTTACAAAGATCCCAAGTGCTGGCGGTGCCTCTTCGCAGATTGAGTAGCTGAGCTCCCCGTGCCAGTACACAAGGAATCAGCTACAGTCCTTGAGCAGCAAATCCGGTATGCGTCCGCAACCTGTGTTCACAAGCCGAAAAACGGAGGTGTGCTGAAAACGAGGGAATCGAAACCAAAAATAGTCAGCCAACAACGCGTTCCTCTGAAACGCTTGTATATTTATTTAAATGTGGTCTATGTGATGTGGACTATGTCGGTTACCACAACTGACACTCGCATCAACCGAACACAGTTCATTGAATTCCTAAACTGGCAAGCATATGCACGATATCCACGGGACGTCAAAACCGAATTTAATTTCCAACTTTTCGGTGCAGAAAAAATGCCGGAATAATATATAATTCACGGAATTTTGATCATCAAACTCTTTCACTCGGCCAACATTGAACGTGAAGACTGACTTCATCCGCGCGAAGTTATTTACATTTATCACGAAAGAGATAAAATGTCTATTATTATATTGTTTTCACTCATTTATATTCAAATCATGAATGAAACAATTACTTTGCTTTGATAATGATGGTACGTTCGACGTCGTTTAATTGTTACTGCACATCTGTTCTGCGCATCTTGGGTCTTGTTCGAGATATTCGGATAAGGAATTTGCCTATTAATACAAAGATATTTTGTGATGTTTATGACCATGTGGAAAAAGAGAATCTTAGCAGGGTATCAGAATCCAAACATAGGCACGCAGTGCGTGCAGAACCGGTGACGTTTTTTTTTTGGGACCTTGTCGCAATTTTGCTGTTGCATAAATTTCCCAAGATAGTGCTGTAACACGACGTAACCCTTAACCGCTGACTTGAACGAATTATAACTTTTAAAAGGCTAGACCAATAATCACCAAATCTCGTGACTTTTCCTAAAATTTATCAGAGAAAAATTTCCTGCGACCCTTGTCCTATCGTGTGTGCGTGTATGTACTTATTGATGTTTGTGTACAACTACTTACTTATGTGTTCGTATGCAATTGAGCATACGTACCTCATACGTACATATGTACCTCAACTCAGTAAAGCGCAAGGTGATCACGTGATTTCATTACGTACCTTCTCTCCAGTTGGTTCCCAGTGCTCGGATGTTCAGATGTATTCTCATGGGAACTCCAGAACAAAAACACTGCGTGTGTGTTTGCACAAATGCATTTGCATACAAGAACAGTAATCCCTTCTTCTTAATCTATATCTAACGGTAATTTTTTTTGTATTGTTCACTTGTCTGGAAAATCTTTTTGTCGATTATGTTTGTTTTACAGTGTAAGTTATGCGCAATGTTTTGTAAACACGATCTAATTTGCATAACCGGGTTGAAATTTGATACACAAAAACATGCAGATTCTCACACTTCATCTATTTTTAGAACCCGGTTTGGGTCTCGGCACGTACTTCAGTTGTAGTGCTTACAACCGGATAAATACGGAATCAACTCCGTTAAGGTGGTTGGAAGTCAAAATGTTCTCTTACGAAAGCTAATAATTCCGCTTGGAAATTAATAAAGGAAAACAGAAGCAAACTACGCGAGATCAGGTTACTGTTTTGTGTAAACAAGTGGTGTTTTGTCACGTACAAACATGTGATGGGACAAAGTTCAATGGCGAGTCACGAGAATTTCATGAGACTGTCATAAGTTCGTTTTGGGCTCTTTTTATTGGCTTTCGTGGCAGCTGTAGTTGTGGATTACATAAAGGGAGAAACTTAACAAAGGAAGCGGGAAATGAGTAAATTTATGCGTTTTTGTAATCTGAAAACGATAACCGATTTTTGTCTCTATAAGATGTGAAACGAGTCCTGCGTGGAGCTATTGCGTGTTAGTCTTCGTATTGGAGGTGAAAATTGTTTTGATTTGCTCCTTGTCGTGCTGCTCTTTCCGCTCAAACTTTGCACAAACAATCCTGCTACCTCCACGCAGCCTAACCAGAACCCCATTCCTCTGGTAAGTCGCCTCTAACTTTGCGCCTAGCTAGTCGCACGTACGAGCAACGTTTGTAGACAAAATAGCTCAATTATTAATTACATAGTTCCTGTTGATCTAGACTCGCCAATGCGAACACTTCAAAGCCCGGGGGTCGTACTCCCATCTACAAGGTGTGTGGGAATGTCTCGCTCATAATGCAAGGGTTTCAGTGTCCCGGTGGCACACCCCTACCCAGCATCTCACAGAGTACCCCCACGGCCTCATATAAGACAAATACCGTTTCTCGTATATCGCCGCATTTTTAGGTCTACAGCATCAACCGCTGACGTCATTAACATGACGTCGTCGATTAAAAAGAAATTTGGGGTAACTTCGCATTTTTGGCATAATTGAGCTTCAATTTGCAAAGACATTTCCATACATTCTTTGTATTTTAAAGCATTCTTATAATTACGGTTGCTCAATTATCTCTGAAAAATGCCTGGTTACCCACACTTTTTCAGTTTAGATTGCAATAACCCTTGCTAAGTTCTGCTTTTTCCCAATATTCATAACCTTTGAAAAATATCCCTGTATTAGGAACCCACCGTCTTTAAGGTGGCCGTTAATACAGATTTATTTTCAGTATCGTAATGACTAATTACGCAACCGGTTTCCACGTGTAGCTTGCCTTCATAGCTCAGTAGGAGAGCATCTGCTCCGGAATCACAAAGGGCACTCTAGTACCTTATTCTCACTTAATTTCCCGAGTACAAAATTTCGCGATTCAAAATCGCGAAATTTATATAATATAAATATCTTAAGATCGCAGCCACCTAGGAAGCTCAATGTACATTAAGAATGTTTTGCTGTCATAAAAGATATTTCAACTGAAAAGAGAAAGTGTGAAGTTTTATCTTTCTTGAAATATGGGAAAAAATTACAGGAATGACCAAAATCAGCCCGTAAAAAATGAATCATGATTTACTTGAAAACCCTCTTACAGATGCTTCTCTGATTTCGCATAGAAGTTGTGTAGGTTGAGTAGTTCAAATAGTTCAAGTTTCGTTATAAATTGTCTGACTAGTTTTCTAGATATTCGGCATTATTTAATATGAGGGCTTGTCCATTACCGTTGCTATGGTGACAACTGTTGCCAGGAAACCAGTGAAAAAATAAACTTTGGTCATATGTTGACAAGGTGGTGTAGTATCAAGGAAATCGAAGCTTATCTTCCATGCGAAATTTTGATTTGAAAAGGTACACTCCAAGGTCAAAAAAACTGTTGTGAGCCTCCTTAAGGTGATTCCATTAATTGCATTGCGCATCCTTTCTGCGCATCATTTTTTGCGTGATTAGCGCGCGCACGAGCGCGCGCGCGTTCGGAACTTGATAGGTTTTCTGCGGAAGCTGAGCTGTTCAGAGAAATAAATGGTCGTTTTCTCCCAAACGAACTCGGTGTCCCCACTTTTTTTTCCCGTTTGTTTAAGGAAAATACGACTTTACATGATATATTCAAATTTGAAGAATTTTTCATTATTCAATTTTGAAATATTCCGGTTGATTCACCATTAAAGTCAGATTTTAGGCGTTTCTCTGGAACAGTGCAGACGCTCGATTTGCCTATTACTTCAAATAAGTTTCATTGTTACGGCAATTTTAAGATGTTTTACTGTAGCATTGTACTTCTATCATAAGAATAATGCTTATATTTCAGTGCTAGTTATAACTTTGTTGAAGTGATGGGTGTCTCTAGTAAATGGATAGGTTTTTTAATATTGCCTTCTAAAGATAGCAAAGTCCCTATACACCACAGTCCCGTAGCGTGAAATCAGACACGGTGACCCCCTCTTTTTATTATAGTTTTTTAATGTACAAGGTGTAATTAGTAACTGTGAAAAGTTTCAACAAATTCTCATCAAAACTTCTTTTTCGATGGAATCACCTTAACAGCGAATGCACAGAAATATCGAGCAGAATAATAAAATCGCGGCCACGGTCAAAAACCAAACCTACCTTCATTTTCAGTTTGTACATAGATTTCGACGAGTTTTTTAAGGTTTCGGGGTTTATTTTCCAAAATACAACCGAAATTAGGAAATAATTAAGGAAATCGATTTCGCGCTCTCTCTGGCAAAAAAATAGCGGAATTAATTAGCAAAAAACAACATTCACGAAAACGCCCTCGCAAAATAAAAACCCTCAATAACATTAGACACGTAATGTGAAAAGAAGAAGTGATAAGCACTGTATTTCCGTTCTAGAAGGTACTTCGCACAACTAGAAAACACAATCTTCCATGAAGATTTGAAAACAACCACATGAAACCAAGGTATACTTTATAATTACAAACTTAATTTTCGATACGTGGCCATTCTTCAATCAGGTTCATTTGTGGACTATAAAGTGTCCAAATATTCTTCTTACTCGACATCTAAAAATGAGTTTGGTTTTTTAGCGAGCGCTTCATAAAACGTCAACGAAATCTGAGAACGTTTAGGAAAATTTGCACTAATTAGCATATTGCTCGCGTTCGTGCATGAGCCGAAAACTTAGGTTTTAGTCGAAATTATCGCTCCAAAATCCGCTCTCCGCCTAAAAAGAATGATTTACTTAAGTATGAAGTCCAGCGCCTGTCCATCTGATGTTTCAGTCTGGCATTTCGTGGCAAAGAAGACAAAAGTTGGCGAAAAGCGACACAATTGTAAGAGAAACATCATCGGTCAAGGGTCACGACTTCTCCGTATGAATGCGTGACGCTCCCTACGTATGGCTGTAACGAATATTGTACGGCATAAGATTTTCAAGATTACAATGCCAAGCAACGTTACCTTTTATTTTCACTTATTATATTCTGTTAACATGTTTGCTAACTTTTAAAAGAAACATTTTTCATGCAGTCTCAATCTGACCGGGCTTTCACTTTCGATGTGAATAGGGTGTCGCGCTCAAAACAAAGACCAAAAATGCTCTTGAAGCTCGTGTTTAATAGTATTAAACCTAAATCATACGTGTTTTTATGGGGTAATTAAATTTAAGATTAGATCATGAAATTTTGTACTGCAAAATGTAACTAATTTGCTAGAGGGAGAATCATTCTTTACAGGCAGTGGAATTGTCACTCGAATTGCCTACACTTTGTCGACTAAGAATTTTCGTCTACTGGTGTTTTTTTCCCCGGTAATTGAGTAGATTAGGCAATTTCATTTGTGATACTTACATAGAAGAGTCAGAGTTAGTTGAATTAGTAAATTTTAATGCCTTATATCCCACTATAAAAAAATTAAGGGGCTTTCTTTTGTCCCTTTATATCACAGGAAAGGATTTCAATGTGGACACCTATCCTGTTAAGCACTACAAAAGCAAACGTCGATAAATTGGCTTTTCTCATCAACTCATATAAGTTGTAGTTGTCGTAGATTATTGAATAAGTAGGTTGGACGTTTAGAAGAACCTCTCCCTTCAGGTCTCTAAACGCCATATCAGCGTCGGCGATTTCCGGTTTTCGTACTCACTCTGGGTGGAGTCGCGGCCTTGGAGTGGACGCTCATTGTCAAGAGGGGGTCCCTTGACTACATTTATTATATAGACAAGAGTGCTTTAGTGGAAAATAGACCACTTGTAAAGTCATACTAAACTTCCCCGGGACTCGAGTGGCGTATTTTCCATATCCTCACAAGTGAGGATATTGATGACGTCATTTCCCGCTCTTACACTGTTGTTTGTACAAAAACGCTCTTGTCCATATAATAAAAAAGAAAATTACACAGTGGCTTGAAGATATGAATTTTATTTTCTCGTAGTAAAAAACAATTATTAATAATTGTTAATGACAATTATTAATAACAATTATTAATATTGTTTTTACCACTCGAAAATAAAATTCATACATTCGCACCGCCGTGTAATTTCTTCTATGTACAGATTTGGCATTGTTGCAAAGGGATTTTTGTGGTGTGTATTTTGTTATGCGCTGTTTTGCTACGTTTTGGGTCGCTAGATTGGTGAAATGCATGAGGATGAACATATGAATTTTAAAAATCGACATTTTACGTGCGTAGCTAGTGCCAGTCGCCAACCGAGTAGCGTTGACTTTTTATCTTGTGGTTGCCATAAAGAGATTATGTACATGTGAACTCAAAGGCTCATTCCTGTCGTTATTTTCGTGAACCAGTCGTGTAGTTTCGGTGTTGTTCGTGTGATGTTTGGTATTCTCAAGAGAGTAAATTTGTTGTGTTTTCGGGTCTTGTCGGAGATGTTTTCGTTATTTTTAGGCGGTGAGGTGTGGGATAACTAGCGTAATGGGGTTCCCGCTGATTAGAGTGATAACTCGTGTCTTTTATCAATGATTTCACTCTCAGTAGCATTCAATATGTTGCAGTAAAATTTAACAGAAAAAGCGTTAGATCACAGCAAACAGCGATATGTTCTTAGAATATTTTTGTCAGTAGCATATCGTGATTATACTCGTGTTCGATTGTGAAGCATACACAGTCGATAAGAACAGTCGATTTCCGGTCCGGATTACCTAATCAGAAATCTGCTATGGTGCAATGTTTGACTTGCTGAGGTGACTGGATTGAATTCTGTGTTAATAAATTCAATTCACCTTTTGTTGCTTCTGTCCATTGGCGATTTTTATACAAGAGATACACACAAAAAAGGATTGTTTTAACAAAAGAAAACAGGAAACAATAATGGCATAATCTGTACTATTCAGTGACTATTAAACCCGGCGTTTTAATATTCTACTTTGATGTAATACGAAGATGCTATTGTTGAGAACGGTTATTGAAGATTATCCACAGAAGAGTGACGCTTATGGAATCTGGAGTGCTGGAGAGTCTTTCTAAAGTACTCAACGTAAGTAGCTGTACTTAACCTGGTAAAAACAGTACAATATAATTTTATTTAATTTTTGATTGCATGATTTCTTATGACAAGTAATAAATGGGTTATTGGAGCTGCGTTTGGGGATGGAACATTAGAAAAGTTATGGGGTGGGGGGAGTACAAAAAAAATTTATGCAAGGAAGAATTGAGAGAAAAAAAATCACGCACAGCGAGTAGCCCGGAAAAATTGTTCTTGTCGTAGGAAAAAAAATATTCCTGCAAAGGAAATGTAAGAGTGAGTGATAAAAAAGAAGATACTTTTAATTATCAGCCCAACAAGAGATTCGAGTAATGAAAAACCGAGATTTGTATGTAAAAAATCCGCGAGAAGAAGAGACTGGCAAGAGAAAGAAAGTCATAGAATCAGATAAATCTTCATTGTTGATTAACGATTAACGGAGAGAAACATATCTCGGGTGGAATAAAATATAAGACTCTCCTTGCAGAAATAAAAACAAACAAACAAACAAACAAACAAACAATCAAAGCATTAACAACCACGAGATCTCCCGGTCCGTGGGACGGTTATTGACTTATTACCTCTACTTTGTTGTGAGGCAGCAAACCGCTAGCCACGAACTTCTGCGCTGGTATGATTTGATGAAACCCCTTCAGGGAAGAGGAATATATGGGCGAGAAATTACTCGTCTGAGCTTTATATTGTCTCAGCTTTAGATAGTCTTGGAATTGCAGCAGTGTTGTTATCTGTAAATTTGCTTAGTTTGATGGCTTTGCCAGGCCCAGTTCCATAGCCCTTCCAGGTTGTAATGGAGACGTCGCCATATTTGACACTAAATAGAACAGAAGAATTCGAGCTTCCAGTTCTTACAACGTGACGTTAAGGCCAGGCATACCTATTTCACTGCACTAACAAATTGAGCAGCATTCTCAATGTCATTTCCTTCGATTCATTGAGATGAACTCTTATATCTGCGCTGATCTTCGCCGAAATTCCGGACACACGAACATTTTCTCCTTGAGGTCTGGGAAGTCTAGAAGAAATACGGTAGCTCAGGGGAAGTGGTCGACGGTCTGACGAAGGGCTAAAGCTCGAAACGTCAGCTTTCAACTTCTGTACGGTGGTCAATCTACCTTATCAACTCAGTTGATAAATCCAAATTTTTGACGTCACGTGACATTTCAATCCCGTATTTCAGCTTCACAAACAAATACGATGCCATGGAATCCTGCTTAGAGAAGATACTGGTACTATTGCTGGACTTTTTTATTGCTGGGAGTGGAAAATTATTTTGGGTTGCCAAAATAAGTTTAAGTTGTATAAAGAAAAGACGATTTCATCTGAGCTCCCATCGACGCAACTCGCTCCTGTTGTTACCTGCGCATCTTTTAGTTAAGGCTCGGATGATTAACATGCACACTTCTAACTGATTACTGCATAATTCCGGCCATGCCTTATCAGTCTGGCAGTTGAAAAAAATATACTGTTTGCCTACACCAATACCTCAGCCACCATTCACTGCAGTATCTTTAATTAATTTACGATATTATTAAAATGGACACCTGACTTAACCTCAAGGGAGAGAGAGCATTCTTTTCATGCTCGAGTTAATTCCCAGGATTAAGGCTTCCAAATTTGCATATTTTAAAATACGTGTGCTGCGTTGTTTTAAAATACTTAGCTAAGATGGGTGAACCTGGGTGTGCCTGTAGCAAGGGTGAAAAATATCGGATCCACTACCTAACCTGTTTTCGTTCCGTCTCGGAAAATCAGAAAAGATACGAGAAGCAGCTTAAGTGTTATCTGCCACTTCTATGTGCTACAAATCGGGAAATTTTGTAAAATACTAATAATTTTAAAATACTTTTAGCTAAGATGGGTGAACCTGGGTAAGCCTGTAGCATGGGTGAAAAATATTGGATCCACTACCCAACACTGTAAGGTGTTATCTGCCGCTTCTATATGCTACAAATCGGAAAATTTTGTAGTAAGCTAATAATATTTTTTTTATTCAATTTGTACGACGTCTACGCATTGCAATGGTGCAAAGGGTTTTCGAGACGAAACTATATTCACTTCTTCCCCCACCCACCCACACAAAAAATGATTTTGACACCATTTCTAAATATGCGCACTTGCCTGCGCTGCGGACCGGTTATTGCCTTCTCTCTTCAACAAAATGTCAAACTTCAGCATTACATGGAAAAAACACTGGACCGCATGAGTAACATATCCTTTTGTTACGTGGAAAGGGGATCTGGAGGAGAAACTGTCATAAAAGTGGTGCGGACAGCGCTGGGGTATTACTGTGTAATACTAAAAAAAAAGAAAATTATATTTCTTTTACATGTAAAACTTAGCAAACACATTTTCCTAATGTAAGGAGTGATATTCATGGTCAAGATCAAAAAGGCGAGAATTTCATATCACGTGTTATGTCAGTGACAACTTTTTTTATCAGGATCGTCACGCGTTATAGTAATGCATGGTTCAATTCTACCTATTACCATGCCCCCCGGGCATACCCCCGGGGATTTGCAATTTTTTTCTCATTTGGCAGTCTATTCCCCATCCCCGGGCACGCAGAAAGAGACAATTCCCCACCCCCGGGACTCCTCATCGACCACAAATACGTTGTTTTGTGTACAAAGCATAGATTTCCGTACAACAGCAAAACCAGACGTTTTGACAAGAACTTAAGGTGGTCTTATACCCAAAAAGTGAATTTCTTTAGAAAAGAACTTTGCGGGAGACTTTTACCATCATTTTATAGGGATTCACGCCCTGACGTCAAACCGAGTCTTTTCAGGTCACATGACATAATAGTTAATGATTAACCAGCCTTCTCAGTAAAAAATAGGGGGTTCATTGTAAGCACGATATCTAACTAATGCACTTTTGGATAAGTATGAAATCAAGTTAGATCTGTCCACAGATGAATTCTTCAGGGGCTAAACCTCGAAAATTAAGCAGCTTGGCCTCTTTCGAATTTATTTTTATTCTTTTTTTCCAGAAAGTAATGTAGAAGGAAATAAAAAAGAGGGCAAGGATTCACTTACTGAGAAGCAGTTCAAGATCGTGAGCATTTTTTAGGTTTACGACCTAGGAAATTGAGTCCTTTAATCTTGCTGAAAATTTCAGAACACTAGGTTACAATGCCCCGGAGATATCGTGCTCAAAAGTTCATTCAGTTCGAGAAATTCCGCTATTGGAGAAAAACAGTCTTAACGATAAGGGAACGGATTCTAGACAGCTTATCCGTCGCTCATTATCCTAAAATTGTCAAATTCAAGTTGCCACACTAAAATACAAGCTGAACGGTAATTTAATGCAAAAACCATCGTTTCTGTAAGATTTGGGTGATGTTTTGTCGGTTAAAACTCGGACCTCAGGACTCTCTCCTCGGTCAGGTGTTTCTCCACAGTAGTACCAGATGTCATTTTACAGAGAGGCGGGGGGGGGGGGGGGGGTAATGTTCTTATTGAGGCTTGTTTGTGCGCATTTAATAAATGTAAACAATTGTTGTTATGGCCGTTGCTATGGAAAAAGTCGCATACTGCTGATTAGATTTCTTAAATCTCGCTGCTTTAATGCTGGAAATCGAGTGAGATTATTTCAAGACAGCATTCCCAAGTGTTTAAAGTTTACAATTTTGCCATTTAAAAAAAAAGTGACTTTTGCAACCTAACATCACCTTTTTTGAGTATAAGACCACCTTAAACGCTTTTCTAGAGTTTCTTGAACGAAGGACACTGCATGCATAATGTAATAAAAACATGAACACTATATTTGAAAAAGAAAACTGAAGAAAAACCTCTAACCGCACTGGCATATATACGGCTAGCAGGTAAAGAAATGGTCTTCGCCACGTGATTTATTCTAAATCTAGCACATACGCACAAGAGGCCCGTCAACAAATTGCTGGCAGCATTTTAGCATTTTAGCTTGTTTCATAAGAATGAACACTGGACTGAGACCTCTGTTTAATATAAAGCCGTGCATCCGTTTTCATATAGAGTCTATTTAAGTCGTCATAGTATATACATAAATACGCTGAAGAAATATTTCTTTGTTTGTGACGAATACCATCCATTCGAGTGCGCATCAAACGCACATTCGTTTAACAATTTAGAATAAAAGTACCTTCGAATACAGATTTTAATTTTGAGAGATTATTCTTCTCTAACCAGTCTGCTGCAAATTCTAGCGATTCTCACTGGAAATAGGCAGTCTTCTCCACGTGGTCCGGCGTCAACCGAGAAGTGACGTACTTCACAAGAACAACAAGAAGTTATTTTCGATTTGCCCCGTTCCCCTCCCCCCCGGAACAAGACGGCTTCAAACAATTCCCCACCCCCGGGACCGAAGGGCTGAACTTGTCCCCGGGGTTGCCCGGGGGGGATGGTAACAGGCAAAATTGAACCATGCATAACAAGTCGTGACACTGGCTCCTGTTAGGATGATACGCTTCTGCTCGTGTACGTTCTTTAAACGGTCCTCGTAAGTCAAAAATATTTGGGACTTCTGGAGAATTTCTTTTCAATTTTTAAGTCCTTGGTTTTCATGGGAGAGCATTCCTTTCAGGCAAGCGATGATTAAATTTATCACAATTCGTGAACTAATACGTACGGTACAATGCAGCGTGCCTGGTAATTTAATGGTCCGCTTTCCGCTAACTTTGTCTTCGCTGCTCTGTGAATTGACAAACTACAGCATGAGATGGACAACTGCTCGACTGCAATCGAAAGTAAGTCATCCTTTTTAACTGGGAAGCTGATTTTGGAGCGATTATTCCTGAGTTTTTCGTTCACATGTTAATTCACAATGAAGGTCAAGAACACAGTGATATGCTAATTAGTTCAAATGTTTACTAAAACTTCTCAGATTCCGTTGGCGTCGTGTGAAACGCTCGCTGAAAAACCCAAACTAATGTTTAGATGTCGTATAAGAAGAATATTTGGACACTCTATATAAACCTGCAAAAGAGCTCGATTGGAGAATGGCCACATACCAAAAAATCAGTTTGTAATTATACGTTGAGACTCGTTCTTCTACGGCTGCTGTCATATCTTCCTCAAAGAAGAGGTATCTCGCTGTCCGAAGTACCCTCGAGAACCGAACACCAGGCACAAATAAACTATAAAATACCTATTCTTTTAACATTAGGTGTCCAAACCCGATGATATTGCGTTTTCTACTTAGGCGAGGGCGTTTTCGTGAATGGTAATTTTTGGCAATTAATTTGGCTATTTTTTGGCAGCGAGAGCGCAAAATCGGTTTTCTCAAATATTTCCGAATTTCAGCCGTATTTTGAAAAACAAACCTCGAGACCTTTGCAAACCCACTAATACCTGTCTATAAACCCAAAATGAGGGTAGGTTATTTTTTGACCGTGGCCACGCGTTGCTCGATTTTTTTGTGCATTCGCTCTTAATACTCGCGAAATATAGGACACGCGAAGATTAAAATCGCGAAATTTAATACTATACAATATCAATAAAATAATAACATTCAAGTTGTTGCTTTATTACTGTTATGGACCTCCATATCATGTCTGACAGAACACGATAAGAACGAAGTTTTTCAGAGTGTAAATACAGATGTACCTATCGGGTATTTATACTGTGGAATACCTTATGCTTTGATATGTTTAGCTTGTTTTGTTTGCTATTGTTTTACGATCATATTAATTATGTTGTTACAGTTCTGAGGTCAAAGCTTCATATTGAAGAATAGAAAAAACTCGCGAAATTTAAAACACTCCAATTCTAATTTCCTCTCAAAATCGCGAAATTTATACTCGCGAAATATGGCTCTCGATTTTTCGCGAAATTTAATACTCGCGAAATTTAGTGAGAATAAGGTAACTGAATTCCTGAATTCGCGTGTTCGTTTGCGGTCCACAATAGGGATCAAATGCAGTGCAGAGCTGTATGCCCCGGGGGGGGGGGGTTCTCCCTATAGTGGGCTATACTGGGAGGCTCTGCCCGCAAGGGGTGCCTTTTTAAAGCTCACAGTATACTAAAGGGTAGGGAAAATTGCCATTTTAGTATACGAAAGGGTCACAAAATCAGCTGCAAAGCGGAAGAAATGGTGGCTAAAGCAGAGTATATCAAAGGGTACCACATTTTAGCAGAAATGCTACGCAACTGAATCAGAACGACTGAAAACCGGGGGAAAACGTGGTGATTATTTGAAATGCTATTGTTTTGGCTTATCCTTGAGATATAAGAAAGGGGTGCAATTTTGCTCCAGGTATATGAAAGGGGTACCATTTTGGTAAAATTAGTATATTTAAGGGTAAGGGTTTGAACCTCCGGGCGGAGCTCCCCGTATGAAACTTTATTGAGTAGCCCCCCCCACCCCCGGGGGGGGCTGTATGACCTCAAGTTATCCTGTCTTGGTGACATACTGTACTTAAGATGTCTTATTTGCAATTCATAGGAAGTTTTAAAATATGCCAACAACCAAAGATCTATAGGCCGTTGAAGCAAAGAGTTCTTTTGTTTCAGTTGTTGGCACATATTTGAATAGCAAATTTTCTTATTTCTTATAATAAAGCACTTAACTTTTATCATGTGATTGTAATAATTTTGTAACTAACTTTTTTATTAGAGATATCCTGAATGTGATATAATAAAATTATCTTATCTCATCTAACGAATAGAATGTAAACAGCTATCTCCCCTAGTCATTCAGTCGACCCGGAATAGATTTTGTCTTAATCAGTCTTTTGTCTGAAGTTGTTTGGTTTCATAACTACAAATACAGGCCTCAAGTGTGGCCTGACGGCAAACCATTTGTTGGGGTTTATCTCGTATCTGATTGGTTGTTAAGAACATGTCAAAATCAAAAAAATCGATCACGCGGTGACCAAAAAAAAATCGATTGCATTTTGCTTATATTTCTCTCAGTCCAAGATCAGTCCAAGCTGATCTCAAATAACATTTATCATTTTAAGGTAAGTTTGAAGTTAAGACGATAAGTTTGAAGCCTTTGTAGCTTCGCAAATAATATGATGCCCTAATCTAACTTAATCTTTTAGCTAATCTCAGTCGCCTCGTCGGTGAGCGATCGCTTAGCAGCCGTCTCATCATCTGTCTGGAAGGAGCTTTGGCAAGCGACGTATTATTCCCGTCTCGTGATACCTTTCGTATTTTTAATTCGTGTAAAGACGGATACAAGATGCGGATAATCCGTCATTTCTTGAGCAGAACTTCTGTCCAAATTCTGCGCCTTTCTGACTGGCGGGTCAGCCACAAATAATTTTGAAGAGTCGCAAACATCGCGATTTTCTTGCATGCACAAGCTCGGGAAACTCGCCAACTACAAAACCAAAATACTTTTCTGGATCGCTTCAGCGTATCGCTTGACAATTCTAAACAAATATCAACGACGAAATGCTTCGAAAATTTTGGAGTGCCGGCTATTTAGTTTGAATCATCCGTCCCGGCGGCTGGGGATCGCGATTGCACACGTTTCACTCAAAAGTGAAGGTGAAAGTGCACCTCAGAGTTTGTCGAGAATAAAAACGAGTTTTTTTCCTAATGCGTTTATCTTTTTCGAGCCAAAAGTTAATGATTTGACTCCTTCCCGAGCTTAGGCCAGGTTAAAATGTCGAATTTACCATGTGCCGAACTTAATACGTATTTGGATCGACTCTAATCATTAAATTCAGTTGGACATTCGATTTAGACGTCGGATTTATAGAGTCGCATTTAATTCAGGAACGAGTTTCCCAGGCCCCGTTTACGAATTCGTTCGTTAAATTTCGGATAAATACAGTTTCTATCGTTTTGTTTGCTATATTCTGTTGCCTTCAGAATAGCTACCCACAAAAAGGTACAAGCGAAACCCAGTGAATTCGACATTCATGCAATCCGTTATTAAGTAATGGTTCTTGTCCACAGAGCGTTTTAAGCCAATCACCAACGCTATTACATTCAGAACTACATAAAAGTATTTCATTCATTAGATTCGGCAGATGTGAAGTTCGACGTGTAAAGCAACTGTCGAACTTCCGTCGAATTTATATTCGACTGGCCCAGTCGAAGACGCGGCAGAAGTTGCATTTAATTCAAATCTGTCGAATTCAATTGATTTAAACGTCGAACTTCACATGCATTTAATTCCTGAAATAGATTCGGCACATTTGACATTCGACGTTTAAACCGGGCCTTAGCTTAAGAAATGGCGACTTTTGACATCTTTCGTAGCCATCTTCAGTAGTTCATGTCAAAACTTATACCGGTACTCCGCTGCTTGTTTTGGGGAAAGGATTAAGCTACAGGCTATTTTGAATGCCAAGAATTGCCATTTGACAAATGCGACAATCCCTATTTATTAGTTAACAGAAGGAGCTCAATACCCTGTTAAGTTCGACATTAGGTAATATATAAAACCAAATGCAAGCCTGAGCAGGGTAAATTTCGGTAAGACAAAACTCACCCCACGGACTAATTAACAGACGCAATTTAATTCTATTTTTGTAGTGGCTGTTTGTCACGTTTCTGCTTTTTAAATATGTCAACCAATCATATTTAATCTTTTCATTTGTATCATTTTAAATCTTGTCACCGCTTTATTCCATTTTAGCTTTTTACAGCCCCTGAGGAAGGTAAGTTTTGTCTCACCGAAATATTGGGCAATAAACTTACCCTTCTCAGCTGTCCGATAAGCCTTGCATTGGGTGTTATGTTTTATTTAATGTTGCTTATCCTGATCTATACCAAGAAGCGGCTTTACTTCGCTGCTGTTTGTCCAAGTGGTCCTTGCATCACGTAAGAGTTACCTGATAAGGTATTATATTTTGTCATATGGTAATTTATTTCCATCTGGGTAATTCATAAAATATTGCAGATAACCCTGTACATCTACGTAAATTCCAATGGAAGCGACAGGTATTTTCCTTCAGCATCTATCAGTGGAAGGCGGCCGTCCATCAAGTGACAAGCTACAACGAAAGCTTTATGTTGCGATAAGAAAAGGAGATCTTGAGAAAGTCAAGTGCACCCTAAACTCTTTCAAGTCAGAACGCGACTTGAATTGCGTCAGAAGCTATGGTAAAACACCTTTGCAAGTGGCAGCAGACCTGAAGGATGTGCCCGTTCGAAATGACATGATCAGAACCTTACTGAGCGGCGGGGTCGACTTTGAGATCGCTTTGTTGCATGCGGTACACGAGGGTAGCGTAAAAACCGTAGAAATACTGCTTCAGTTTCACGAGAAACAACATCAAGTGTCAGCACGTGCATCGTACTCGAGCGGCTGTTCAGAAAGTAAAGGGTACACCACACCGCTAGTTCTGGCTGCATGGATGCAGAATTTTCAAATTGTCAAGCTCCTTCTGGAACATGGATTCACCGTTGGCTGTCCAAAGAATCCTCAGTGGTCCTCCGACTCTAACGGGATGGCCAGCGAGAAGCTAGGACCCGCCGTGTGCCGTTTAAACGGATTCCGTGCACTCGCCAGCCCCGTGTATATTGGGGCGTCTTTTCTTCAAGACGTGCACAGTGGTCTTGACCCCATTCATCGCGCATGTGTCCTGAACAAGGAACTTTGCTCAATGGCTGAACAAGAGTACGAGTTCAAAAAAGAGTATCTAGAGCTTAGTGACGGATGTAAAGAGTTTGCTGTGGCGCTGCTGAATGAATGTCGCTCGATGGAGGAGATAAGATGGGTAATGGAGATGAAGAAGGAAGAGGGAATGCTGTGCAACGTGAAAGGATTTACCATGTTGGAATTTGCCATTGCTACCAGAAATGAAAAGGTAACGAGGACATGTTAAAATATTATCTCTTAATAAGCGGGACATTACACTTGAATTGCTGTCAAATGGAATGTGTTTAAGGAAGAAATCGGTTTTAACTGCGCGCTTTACATGGGCTAGTGGCGAGGGCGTTTTATTGGACCTGTAATCCGAAGGTCCCGAGTTCAAATCCTCCTCGCTTTGTGATTGGATTAGCCTTTACTAGACGAAAACTCCTCCAGGCTTTGAAAATAGTCGTCTGGCCAGAAAAAAAAAATTGTCTCAGGTCCCCTCCTGCTGGTGAAGAGAAGATTATCATCCCTTGAGTTCGTTTGATAGCAATCTATTTCTGGTGTCCATCTATTACATGCTATATAGATTTTATATTTTAATCTTCTCCCTTCTATACTTTACTAAAATTGTCTAATCTTCCTTTTTCGATATCTTAACCGATATTGTCAAAATAATAAAAGACTCTGAAGGATATATAGAACCATTTTGGTTGACTGAAACCTCAATGAGATAAGAGGAAAATTAAAAACTCTGCTTAATTAAGTGCAGAATTATAGCTTCAAGTGCTTCTGTGCGAGCAAAGTAACTACTCACAATTTTGTATAATTTGCAGTTCGTTAGCCATCCTTACAGCCAGCTGATCATCAACTCAGAAGTCTACAAAAACGTTCCTTTCCTGGAGAAAAGTGCTTGGAAACAGGCTTTGCTGATACTACTGGCGTCTGTTTTGTTTCCTTTATTTTTCATGGTTTGGCTCGTTTTTGACAGCTGTTTTCCCAGTCATATGGTCGCCAGAATGTTCCACTCTCCCCGTGTTAAATTTCTCTTTTACTGCGGCTCCTACCAGACATTTCTGTTCTTACTGGCTTTGACGTCCGCCTTCAGTGATTTCTTAGGGTACTCTATCGCTGGTAAATATTACCAAACTTAATAAGGTTGGTGAGTTGAACTTGCCACAGCAAAGAAATTGAAAAGCTGACATTTCGAGCGTTAGTCCGTCGTCAGAACGAATCAAGGAATGTAGAACGGTGGAGCTACGCCATTAGTGGAAACATGTTTTTTTTTTATGGTGGCAAATTTACCTTATCAACTCAATTAGGTTCAATTAGTCGGGCCGACGTTTTCAGTTTCTTTATATATGTGTCTTGGAAAATCGGTTGAAACTGACTTTGGATCGTTCTTCTTTTGAAAATTCAATTGATATCTTACCGTTGTTGAACTGGCAGCAATTCAAGTATGAGTAAGGTACTTGGACATAACTTGAGCAAAAAATGGCCGTGTCGCGTTTTTTAAGTTAAACGTTGCATGACGACACAATACACCTACCTACTAGATATTTTACTAAGAATGTTTCAGATCCTACGTCTATCCTTTTTGTTTCAATTCCATCGTGTTGCAGATTGGGTAGTTCTCTTATTCGTCATTGGGCACCTGGTGGACGTCATTAAAGACTTTTACCAACAGGGAAGAGTCCGATTCTGTTCCAACTACTGGAACTACCTGGCTGTGGCAACAGTGACCTCATTTGCTCTTCACTACGTCATATGGTGGGCTGGCCGTACAGCGCTGGTAGTCGACCTGGATTCATTGGAGTGGGAGAGACATGGCAACCATCCCTCGTATACGATCACGCTGATATCTGAATGCTTTCTCGCCGTGGCCATCCTTCTGGCATTTGTGCAAAACTTCTCTTTTATACAAGCCAATGCTAGCACTGGTCCACTGCTACATGCTTTCATAGAAATGCTGATAGACGTGGCAAAGTTCTTCTTGTATTTCATTTTCGTCTTTCTGGCATTTGCTGTGAGCTTCACAAAGTTGTACTTGCAGCACGAGAGGGCTGAACAGTACTTCGACACAGCTTTGAAAGAAAATAAGACAGATCGTCTAGATCTCGCCAGGTGCGTAAAAGTGATTTATCTTGAACCTTCTCTTGAAAGAAAAGAACGGTCGTGTTTTCACTTACAACAGACACTGCTCAACCAAGAGTACTAGAGAACGCGCGGGCGTGTGTTTGTGGGTGTTTGGCAATCTCACGTTGTTTTACTCGAACAAGAAATTAGACAATTTAGAGTTTGTTTTTACCGATCTAGTAGAATGAATCTGCAAGCCATACTAAGAAACCCACGAAAAATGTCTTAGTAGCCTGGTGCAAATGCTAATCAGTGAGTTTAGGAGAACTGAACTCGAAGGTGATTTCAAAAGGAAATTCTAATTATCCCAACTTTCTCACGACAAATACGGGAGTTTTCTATTTCTAAACTATTTTTAGCTTGCGGAGCAACTTGTACACGATATTCTGGGCGCTGTTTGGGGACATAGATCGTGACCACTTTCATATTCACGATGACGGTTACGGTGCTATCCAGATGACAGGCATGTGGTTGTTTGGTGCGTTCAATATCGTAGCTGTTCTGGTGGCCCTCAACATGCTGATTGCCATACTCAACGAATCTTACACCAGAATATCGGTAAGGGCTAATTCTCTCGTTGTTTGTCACGAAGGGGTGAGATTCAATTTAAAGATGTGACTTTAAGTATGTCATGAGCTTGGGACAAAGAAAGAATCTGAGTTCTCGGTAATCGAACCCATGACCTCCCGTACACCGGTCGGACGCCCTAAGCAGAAAGCTACTTGGAGACCCGAGGTGAGCTAGGTCATATTTACTACGCTCATTGAGACACGTCCTGTATACTACTAGGATCATAACTGTCGAAAGAGCCCTGCAGGATGATAAATAAAGACGACTGGTAAATTTAATGGCGGAAAAGAGATAACTAAAGACAGATGTGACTTACAGTATGTGACAATTTGTGACTACAGGAGAGTCCCGCTGGCGTTTTCGAATTCTCTGCTTTCTCGTTATCTTGATGTTGCTCTGTTATTTACTATTGGTTTTCCTTGCGGGTTCTAGATATCGAGGGTATTTTGTAAAATGTTTCAAGAAGTGAAACCCATGGAGAATTGTCAGTTTGCAACAGTTTGCAAGAAGGCTCGCTTATTTGGGACCACAAGCGAGAGCTCCACAGTCGCTCTTCAACTTATTGCACTCATTCTTCTCACTAACGTCTCCCAGCTACACAACTAAGAAGAGCCCACATTATATAACCAACATCTTATTTACCAACGAATTTTAAATAATTGACAGGGAAACCTGGATACCGAGTGGAAATTCACGAGGACAAAGTTGTGGCTAAGCTGGATTTACAAGAAAGGTGTTTTGCCGCCACCGTTCAACGTCCTGTACGTGTTGCTTCCAGTGCTCTGGGTTGTTAAGCGTCTTGCTAAAGCGTGCTGTCCTGACGCCGTCTTGGTCAGTAACAGCTTATGTTTTTATGCTATCTTTTACTAGCCTGTCTTTTTGCTCAGGCTAAGCTCTTTCGATACGGCTAAAAATCGAGCCTGTAATAATGATAAAATATGATTTACTAAAAAATGTTCTGTTGAAAAAATTATATACAATGCAGTTTTAAAAAGAAACTGTAGAACTAAATGAAAATTTATGACGTATAGACTTGGCTTAACGTTTTAGGATTTTTGGACCTTTAACGGGATTGGAGCCCATGAGTTTGCGACACTGGTGCAGTCCTCTTACCAACTGAGATTTGCAGCTAGAAATAAACTAAGCATCATTGGCATACTAAGCTATGTCTGAGAATTACGCACACATTCTTTCAGACTGTTTTAAGGGCGACGGGCAGGCGCTTGGTTAGGTTTCATGGTTTTAATGTGTTACTTATGTGAGGCATGCAAGTAAAACTAGGAAAATCAGCAACTTTCTTTTCAACATCTCAGAGAGCTAGAAACTGACCTGAATCAAATATGCCATTCCAAGATGCTCGTGATATTTTCTTGGCCCAACAGAAAGTCATCATCATCATCATCATCATCATCGTCATCATCATCATCATCATCATCATCATCATCATCATCATCATCATCATCATCATCATCACCACCATAGTTTATATCGTCGTCATCGCCAGATCGTCATCGTCATTGTTGTCATCATCATTATCATCATCATTGTCACCATCTTCGTCAAGACCTTTCACCATTAAAGTGACTACAATCCCCATTAATATAGTTCAAGAACAAACTTATACTAAACGGTGATATTTCAGTCGAGAAAATTAAATTATTGTCTTTTTTCAGCTATTTTTTAAAAAGTTAATAAAAGAGAAGCCCAGGAAAACCTGGAAAATTAGAAGGACGGATGAGAAGCAGGTAAAGACATCAAGTTATTTAAGCTTAAATACGTGATCAGTTTACTGTATACCAGGGGGTACCCCTTCATACCCCATTTAACAAGTGCACAGCGTTTGGGTAGGTGTCTGCGGTCTTCATAAAACACGGGTGACGATAAAGTGGCCATTTAGTAGGTATTCCACGCGGTCTGTGTCCTTGGAAAGTAAAAGTTTACTTTAATTCAATCGTTTCTGTAAATGCGACCTATCACTGTTTTCCAACTGCAATTAATTGAAACTCGTCCGAGGGTTTTATAAGCAATAGTCAACTCCTCTGCGCCTTCTTGACTACAGGCTTACAAAAAACGCAACTTTACAGTCCGAATGTTTAATATCAAAAGGAGAGAAAAACGATAATCATAGTTATTAAGTTATTGAGCAACTCAAGAAATTGCCAATAGAGCATTAGCCTGGAAAAACGTAGGCTTTTATGAAAGCTCGCTTGTCTCAGTTTATTTATATATATCTTTTTAGAGACGAGAGGTGATTCGCCATCTTGTCCTCAGGTACATGGCCAAAAAATCTTGCTATTCAGAGACTGGTATCGAGTCTAGTGACTCAGAAGAAGAGCACGATGGCGAGGCCTCAGCGGCACAGACGACAAACAACTTGGAGAATGGCCAGTCAACGCAAGTGTAACCGTGCATATAACCCGAAAATGATTCCCCAAGCTCAAAACGACAACAAGAACAAGAACAAGAACAGCTACAAAACAGAGAAAGAAACAAAAAGAAAATTAAAAAAAAAAACAAAAAACGATGGCTTGAGTTGTCTTAAACGGTCAACTGCAGCAGCTTTATTCGTATTTTAGTGTCATTTGTTTTGTACAAAGAAAGAAAAAAGCGAACATTTTAAGTGTTTCTAAACCCATGGGTTGCTTAGCATTTGTCTATACTACTCAGAGTATGAGAACCAGAGGTATTTATGGGCTTCCTTTTGCAAAACTCGCATTCAGTATAACGCCCAAGCTCATAAGAGTTCACTCTAACGGACAATAATCATTTAATTAACAAGACTTAACTTATATCTGTAAAATTTAGGATTCTTATTAGATTTTAGCCTGAGCTATGAATTATATTTCAAGTTTTTATACATTGTTATATAATAGTCGTAATGTCAAGCATTTCTTACATGAGCCCTGGTCTCGATCGGGATACTGGCCAAACACTTCCCATGTCATCGAAGTTAAATTTAGTATATATTGTTGTTGTTTTTGTTACCTTTTTTTGAATAACAAAGTGACTACAGATTTTCCTCTTTTAACACCAGTTTTTAAAAAGATCTGAACCGGCAGGCCAATTTGGCTTCGAAGCAGGCTGGAAGAAAGAAAGAATCGTCGCAAATAAATTGGGTAAAGGGTTTTCGAAACCGCCTGCGGAGGGTGCAACATTGTACGATATTTCTACATTGCACCTTGCGCCTACCCCAACAAAATTGCAAGCTTTTGAGTATCGACGTTGGGATAAGAAATCTTAGCGTGGGCCAGTTTTGCGATGGCAGTTTTTTAAATCGATCCGATACGAGTGCGATATGAGGGAGTCTAACGATATCTGGTATACGACATACACGGTACCTACGGCGCATTTCTATTTATTTATTTATTGATAAAAGTTAGAGAATCGTTAAAAACAGTGATCAATATCAAAAGAAAAAAGGAGTCACTGTGCATTTAAGGTGTTTCGATACAGTTTTTTTGGGACCAGACCTAAGTTTTTGAATCGGCTCTTAGACAGTCTTCTCCTTGTCAGATCAACGTGAAATTTGCAATACTTGTTGGGTTTGGATTGAACTTTAGCGTGGTTTACATTTTGTAAAAATCGATATTTCCATGACAACGATAAACAAAAATCCTCGAAAACAGTAGAATTGAAATTTTGCACGATCCAGATTTCGCTTCGAAAAGCAAATACCAGCATCTTAAACTGTGGTGTATGGCAAACAAAATATACAAGAACAAAAAAATTCTGTATGTTTGTTTTGAAGTAAATCGCAAAAACATTTTCAACCTTAGTTTTTGCCTAGTAATAGTAAATGCACCAAAAAATAATCAACGCTTTGATGAAATGGCTAGTAAATGCTGTTAAAATGTGTCTTTTACTTACTACTTTACGCCTAGAAAGTTTTGTTGAAACTGGTGTTCGCGATCTCGAGAACGACTTGTTTTTCTAAGATCATTCGCATAATAATTTTGTGGTAATTTTTTAATTTGAGCGCTTTTGCGAAAATCTTAAGAACGGTTCGATAGATTTTTTTTAAACATTAAACATGCGTGCTTGACGATGTGACCAATTTTAGTTGTGAGTCTTATTAACATTGATTCACTGGAACACTTTTAGATTTAACGTTCAAGAGGATGTATGAACCGACGGAAAGGCTTGCATTACATATAAACAGTTGGCAAGTAAATGCTAATATATTCAAAGTAATGCGCAATGCATTCCTCCGTGATTTTTACTTTTCGTTGTAATCTACAGTGCAACAAAGAACAAAGAAACCAGTTAAAAATCACGAAGCAATGAATAACGCATTACTTTGAATATATTAGCATCCACTTGCCAACTGTGAATTTGTAACGCAACCTTCTCCGTCGGTTTATACATCCTCTTTAACGTTAAATCTAAAAGTGTTCCATTGAATCAATGTTAATAAGACTCAAAACTAAAATTGGTCACATCGTCAAGCACCCATGTTTAATGTTTCAAAAAAATCTATCGAACCGTTCTTAAGATTTTCGCAAAAGCGCTCAAAATAAAAAAATTACGCAAAATTATTACGCGATTGATCTTAGAAAAACCAGTCGTTCTCGAGATCGCCAACACCAGTTTCAACAAACCTTTCTAGGCGTAAAATAGTAGGTAAAAGGCACACTTTAACAGTATTTACTAGCCATTTCATCAAAGCGTTGATTATTTTTCGGTGCATTTACTATTACTAGGCAAAAACTAAGGTTGAAAATATTTTTGTGATTTACTTCAAAACAAACATACAGAATTTTTTTGTTCTTGTATATTTTGTTTGCCATACACCACAGTTTAAGACGCTGGTATTCTCTTTTCGAAGCGAAAGCTGGATCGTGCAAAATTTCAATTTTACTGTTTTCGAGGATTTTTGTTTATCGTTGTCATGGAAATATTGATTTTTTCAAAATGTAAACCACGCTAAAGTTCAATCCAAAACCAACAAGTATTGCAAATTTCACGTTGATCTGACAAAGAGAAGACTATCTAAGAGCCGATTCAAAAAGTTAGGTACGGTCCCAAAAAAACTGTATCGAAACACCTTAAGAGAGTTAAATATTACAACGCCCATCAAGCACTATATTTGTCTAAGAAGCCTTTCTTTAGCGCGTGCTCGATGTATGAAGTGGCGGGGAATCAGAAAATGAATTGCGTGCGCAGTTTTGGCAGCCGTTAGGGTGTTTCTTTCAGTTGTACCTATCGCTGTAGTTCTAAGGTAGACCTTCAAATCAGACTTCGAGTACGAGATTGAGTACGAGTTCGACTTTGGAATTGCAAAACGGCTACGTTCTCAGAGTCCTCGCCTATCCGTGTTGTTGATCAGTAGAGAGCAAAGTTCTAGGAACGAGATTGGTGAAATGATGTGATAACCTAAGCCTGCGACCAGGAATTGAAAAGTCGCAGTCGTAGTGAATCTCGCAGCGGTACTCGTAGTTCAATCTGAATGTCGCTATTTATGACGTACAGTGCGCGAGAAGAGCGCGTTTATGTAATATATCAAACACGAGAAAGAGAGTATCATCAGGATATCCAAACACCGAGAAGTGGGTTGAAAAAACGAGGCGCAGCCGAGTTTTTTTACCGACTTCGAGGTGTTTGGATACCTGATGAAACACTCTTTCGAGTTTTTGATATGGCTTCTCAAACCATTCGTAATTCTTGGAGAAATTCTAAGCAAAAGTTCGCAAAATTTTATGCTAATTAAGATCCGGTATCCAAAGCACCGTCACGGTAGTGATTTCCTCTGTTTTCTCTTTATGAATTATTAATGAGTTCGAGAAGTGCTTTTCAATCACAGCTTAGCAGTTATGTTCCTACCGAAGTTTCGTGCTGCTTTCTCAGTTATCCTACAACTGGGTAAGCACTTCTGTCGAAGGCACTATAGTGTGATAGGTTGCAACAAATATTAGCCCGAGAACGTAGTTCGAGGGCTTATAAGAAGTTGCAAGTGTTTGTACACGTGAGAGGCCCTATCCGTAGCTAAATGCTCACGTACGCGTGTTGAAAAGTGACGGGTGGTTTGCTCTGTGGGTTGTGTTCCTGGCAAGGTCTCACTCAGAAACGCATTCGCCACCTGATAAAACGCTACTGTAATAACATTGATATTAAGTTAATTTTCTCTTCTTTTAAAATCGGAAACTTGTTTAGCGCGAAGGACCCTATCCCAAGCAATCTCCGTTCGAGTGTTGTTTACAAATTTTCATTTGCAGGCTGTAACGCTTGTTACGTCGGTGAAACCACCCGTCACTTTTCAACACGCGTACGTGAGCATTTAGTGAGGGTTAAACAATGAACGCGAGTGTTCTATGGGATATAGTGTCCCGAGCAAAGATAGAATGCCACGAGGCCGCAGGCCGAGTGGCATTCTATCTTGCGAGAGACGCTATATCCCATAGGACACGAGCGTTCATTGTACTGAACGTTTAGAATTAATTAATTAATTAATTCTAAACGTTCAGTAACTGATGAAAAATATAAACCTCAATTTCTCGCCCAAAAAGCTTCAAACCAGCCCAGGAAGCCCTCCAATAATGACCAATAAAACAATGAAATAAGACAAATCTTTTTTATTTCGACTTCTTTCTGATTTGTGGCAATTTGAGACGTTTTGTATCATTTCCATACAAACTCTTAAATGTTGCCGATGTCATTATTATGCATAGCGTGGAAAAAACATTCTAATTTATGCGCAGCTCTCAACCTTAGCTTGGGCTGCCTGTGGTTCAAGTACAACACTCGTAGCCTGGCAAACACGGAGAAACAAGTCTGTCCTTCTGAACAGTTCGTATTTCATGTAAAATAATCGTTTTTCTTTCGATTTGCTTTTTGCTATGCTATTATACCGTAAGATTGCATTTTTTTTGTTAAATCGCAAAAAATAATGAGTGTTTCTAGCCGTTGAAGCTGTTGATTTTATCGATTTAGTTGTAACTATTCACAGAGAATTTGTGCATTCATTAGTAGTTTCTACTTAGTCATTAGTATGCTCTATATAGAGCATACTAATGAGGCTTCCAAACAAAGGAAAACAATGCCTCATTAGTATGCTCTATATAGAACCACTAATGAATACAGAAATTCTCTGTAATTTTACCTCGCAATTTCCCTGTGCTTCAAAGCCCCCGCCACTTTACATAATTTAAGACAGTTTATGGAATATAGAGCATCGAAATGCTGGACACTGATTGGCTGAGTGGGTGTGACCATGTTCTAAATAAGGGTTAAACAATGAACGCGAGTGTTCTATTGGATATAGTGTCCCGAGCAAAGATAGAATGCCACGAGGCCGCAGGCCGAGTGGCATTCTATCTTGCGAGGGACGCTATATCCCATAGGACAGGAGCGTTCATTGTCTAACCGTCTTAGAACATGGTCACACCCACGAAGAATTTTGTTTTTGCGTGCAGATTGCATTTTTGAATTTCAATTTTTTAGTTCTCACCTTGAAATCACGTTGCTATTTTGATTACGATATTTTCGCTATTGTACACACGCCTTTGAGTTGCAATGTTTTGCTGAGAGTGCTTCACCGCGCGGTTTACCGCAGTTGATGCGTAAACAGCCATGAGCCAATACACGGAAATTGAGGAACTCGAGGCAGTGATTGCCCCACAGGATTTACGCTGGTGAAAGCAGCCTTCGACGCGCTACAACTACCGGCACCAGCAAGTGGGGAACCCGCAGGGAAAGCCAAGAGACCAAAGACAAGTTCTCGTAGTCCGGCAAACGCGGAGAAACAAGTCTGTCCTTCTATTTCAATTAAGGTCTGAACATTTCTTATTTCATGTAAAGCTGTAAAGTAATGGTTTTTCTTTCGATTTGCTTTTTGCTTTGCTATTACAAGATTGGATTTTTTTTGACATCGCCGTTGAAGCTGTTGTTTTTATCGATTTAGTTATAAATATTCACAGAGAATTTGTGCATTCATTAGTAGTTTCTACTTAGTCATTAGTATGCTCTATATAGAGCATACTAATGAGGCTTCCAAACAAAGGAAAACAATGCCTCATTAGTATGCTCTATATAGAACCACTAATGAATGCAGAAATTCTCTGTAATTTTACCCCGCAATTTCCCTGTGCTTCAAAGCCCCCGCCACTTTACATAATTTAAGACAGTTTATGGAATATAGAGCATCGAAATGCTGGACACTGATTGGCTGAGTGGGTGTGACCATGTTCAAAGCTACGGATAGGGCTTCTCACGTGTACAAACACTTGCAACAATCTGAAAATTGCCGCGATTTGTGTTCGACCAATTGCTTCAGCAGTTTAGACTGCGCCACTACAAGCTTTCAACTAAAGATCAAAGAATCCTCACATATCCACCGGGAAAAGCCCACTTTAAATCAACAGGTTAAACATGTTAATTTAAAGTTGTTTGTTTAGATTTCACATAATCACGCTTTTTTCTTGTCACTCTTACTTATACATTTTCATTTACAGTTCTAATCACTATTGCATATAAATAGCTTTGTTGCAACTTTTTCCTTCAACTGAGGATGGCATCAGGGATGCAGAAACATGTCTTTGAAACTTAAAAGTGTTGTGTTGTTCTTTAAAATATCAAAAATCTTAAATCGCGAGGTCTTCTAATTTTAAATCCCCACCAGGTTGAAGATGACCTAAAAAATATATTTTCAAAAGTTTCCATCCCGGTAGCTTATTTCGTTTTTGAGAATCCAGTATCTTGTGTTTCTTGATTTTTACCCTGCGTGACACCAACATAGCCTCCGTGACAAAGCTTTCTCTTATGCAAGAAACGACTCTCCTTGTGATTTACCAGCTACAGTACAGTATATAAAGGAATTTTTGGCATCTGCTCTATGTGAGACTGCAGGTTCCTGCCGGCGGTGGATAGTGCTGTCGAAAGTGTTTCATTATTGTACTTTTGGTGACACGATTCAACGAGTCAACATTTTTTCAACGGCGTTTGTGTTGAATCTTTTGGTATTTTGTAATGAGAGATGAGAAATGAAGAATGATATACACAGTTTTAAACTCTGCAGCTTGAAGGCTTTTTTTGTAGCCCTTTGAGATTTTTTTATTAGCGTTTTCAGCATGGTGAGATCATCCATTCTTTATTTAATTAACTAAGGGTTATAGAGATGTGAGAGTTCAAAGCATTTTCCCCCATCATTTCAAGGAACTGATTTGTTTTCAGGCCATGTTTAAAGGCTTATATTTCGTCAGAAGAGCCACAATCGATGTCACCATTTCGAGTTTTATAACTTGATTAAGAGAGAATGTAAACAATAGTATCACACCGTTTGTGACCAAACTAGAAATTAACGACCTTTATCTGTCAACACCTCTTCAATTTATCTCCCAAACACAGTCTTAGTCACAAAAAAAAAATTGGGACACTCCAAGCCAACGCTGCTTTTTTCCTTCCAGTGCTCCTCTTCTCCCTCTCAATGTTGTTCATCGCAATTCAGCCAGCAAATCTTGTACACCAACATTGAGAGGGTAGGGAGACAGAATGTGTCCCAACTAATGTGTCTGATATTGTAGGTCATATTTGCTAGGCTCATGGCGATATGACCTGCATACTGCTAGGAAGAGCCCTGCAGGATGTTAAATAAAGAAAAAGGGTAATTTTTCAGTAGGTGACATTCTGTGACTACAGCAGGCTCCTGCTGGCTTTTTCGAATTCCCTACTTTCTCGATATCTTGATGAAGTTGTGTTATTTACTACTGATGGGTTTCCCTTACGGGTTCGAGATAGCGAGAGTCTTTTGTAAAATGTGTCAAAAAAAGAAGCCTGTGGGAAAATTGTCACTTTGCAACAGTCTGCAAGAAGGCTCGCTTGTCTGGGACCACAAGAGAGCCCCACAGTCTCTCTTCAACTTAACGCACTCATTCTTGTCTACTCATTTTTCTTCTTGTTATATAACCAACATCTTATCAACCAATATGTTTTGAGTGATATGAATTTTAAATAATTGACAGGAAAACTTGGATTCCGAGTGGAAATTCCCGAAGACAAAGTTGTGGCTAAGCTGGATTTACAAAAAAGGTGTTCTGCCGCCACCATTCAATGTCCTGTACGTGTTGCTTCCAGTGCTCTGGGTTGTTAAGCGTCTTGCCAAAGCGTGCTGTCCTGACCCCGTCTTGGTCAGTAACAGCTCATGATATTTTGCTGTCTTTTACCTTTGGTTCAGGCTCAGCTCATTCGATATCAATATGAATACGTGAAATAATCATATATTTGAACTGCGGATAAAGATAGAATTATATAAAGATCATAGCAGTGAAGGTGTTTCAACTTAAGCAGTTGAAAAGAAGAAACCTGAAAAAATTCAGGCTTGAACGGGAATCGAACCCATGACCTCTGCGATACCAGTGCAGCGCTCTAACCAACTGAGCTATCAAGCCAACTGGGAGTTGGTCAATTGTGAGTTCATATTTATCCCATAGATGGAGAAATGAATATGAATGTATGAAATAATCATATATTTGAACTGCGGATAAAGATAGAATTATACAAAGATCATCGCAGTGAAAGCTGTTTCAACTTAAGCAGTTGAAAAGAAGAAACCTGAAAAAATTCAGGCTTGAACGGGAATCGAACCCATGACCTCTGCGATACCGGTGCAGCGCTCTAACCAACTGAGCTATCAAGCCAACTGGGAGTTGGTCAATTGTGAGTTCATATTTATCCCATAGATGGAGAATTGAATATGAATGTATGAAATAATCATATATTTGAACTGCGGATAAAGATAGAATTATACAAAGATCATCGCAGTGAAAGCTGTTTCAACTTAAGCAGTTGAAAAGAAGAAACCTGAAAAAATTCAGGCTTGAACGGGAATCGAACCCATGACCTCTGCGATACCGGTGCAGCGCTCTAACCAACTGAGCTATCAAGCCAACTGGGAGTTGGTCAATTGTGAGTTCATATTTATCCCGTAGATGGAGAAATGAATATGAACTCAGTTGGTTAGAGCGCTGCACCGGTATCGCAGAGTTCTTGGGTTCAATTCCCGTTCAAGCCTGAATTTTTTCAGGTTTCTTCTTTTCAACTGCTTAAGTTGAAACACCTTCGCTGCGATGATCTTTATATAATTCTATCTTTCGATCGATATCGTCGTCATCGCCATCATCATCGTCATCATCATTGTCACCATCTTCATCAAGACCTTTCACCATTTAAGTGCCTACAATCCCCATTGACATTGATTATTGTCTCTTTTCAGCTATTTTTTAAAAAGTTGATTAAAGAGAAGCCCAGGAAAACCTGGAAAATTAGAAGGACGGATGAGAAGCAGGTAAAGGCGTCAAGTTATTTAAGCTTAGATACTTGATCAGTTTACTGTATACCAGGGGGGTACCCCTTCATACTCTATTTAACAAATGCACTGCATTTGGGTAGGTGTCTGTCCTCTTAATAATACATAGATGACGTTAAAGTGGCTGTTTAATAGATATTCCACGTAGTGTGTGTCCTTCGAAAGTAAAAGTTCACTTTAATTCAGTTGTTGTAAATGCGACCTATCACTGCTTTCCAACTGCAATCAATTAAAACTCGTCCAAGGTTTTTATAAGCAATAGTCAACTCCTGTGCGCTTCCTTGACCACGGACGCATAAAAAACTTAACTTACAGTCCGACTGTTTAATATCAGTAGGAGAGAAAAACGATAATCACAGTTATTAAGCAACTCAAGAAATTGCCAATAGAGCACTAGCCTGGAAAAAACTTAGGCTTGTATGAAAGGTTCGGTTGTCTTAGTTTATTTATATATATCTTTTTAGAGACGAGAGGTGATTCGCCATCTTGTCCTGAGGTACATGGCCAAAAAATCTTGCTATTCAGAGACTGGTATCGAGTCGAGTGACTCAGAAGAAGAGCACGATGGCGAGGCCTCAGCGGCACAGACGACAAACAACTTGGAGAATAGTCAGTCAACACAAGTGTAGCCGCGAATATAACCCGAAAAAGATTTCTCAAGTTCAAAACGACAGCAAGAACAAGAACAGCAACAAAACAGAGAAAGAAACAAAAAGAAAATAAAAAACTATGACTTGAGTCGTCTTTAACAGTCAACCGAAACAGCTTTATTCGTATTTTAGTGTCATTTGTTTGGTACAAAATAAGAAAAAAGCTAACATTTTAAAAGTTTATAAACCCATGGGTTGCTTAGCATTTGTCTATGCTAGTCAGTCTATGAGAATCAGAAGTAGTTATAGGCCCTTTTTGCAGAACTCCTAGTAACGCCTAAGTTCATAAGAGTTTCGCACTAATACGGACAATTTTATTTGCATTTAATCATAAAGGCTTAACTTGTATCAGTTAAGTTAGGAATTGTATTAGATGTTAGCTGTGTCTCATATTGCTTGTTTTTATACATTCTTATATAATCGTCGTAATGTCGTGCATTTCTTTATACATGAGCCATGGTCTCGGAAGATTGGGCAAACAGTCTTCCTGTGTCATCAAAGTTAAATAAAGCATTGTTGTTGTTTTTATTTACTTCTGTTGTGTAACAAAGTTACACAACAGAAGAGAGATTCCCTTTTTTAAAAAGACATGTACCGCCAGGTAACTACGGTTTCAAAGTAGCGCAAGAAAGAATAGTTGCGAAATATTGAAAAAGGGTTTTCGAAACCACGTGTGAAGGAAGCAGCATTGCAAGACATTTCTACATTGTACCTTGTGCCCACCTCGACAAGCTTCTAAGCTTTAAAGTATCGACCTTGAGATAGAAAATCTAAGGGTGGGCCAGTTTTTGAATGCCAGTGTTTCAAATCGATCTGATGATACAAGTGCGATAAGCGGGAGCGTACAGGTATTTGGTACACACAATATACAGTAATACGGCGCATACAGAAACAGGTCAAAAATTGCATTTTGCGTGCTAATATCACAATCAAGTGCTCGTGCTGTAAAGAATTCTTATATATAGAAAGAAACGAAAACGTTTCCCGAACACAGCTTGGAATATAAACGCATTTACTTTTCTTTCAATTGGTCACTTGAGCAGTACCGTTATTGTCGCAAGTATCGATACTATTAGTCAAACCCAAAATATGGGTAATTTACCCAAAAATAGATAATATAGAGCGCCGCAGTACCGTAAAATCTCGCTTATAAGCTCTGGGCTTATACAAGTTCGTAAGGGGTTTTGGGTGGGCAGATAACAAATAAAGTAAGACTAACATATAGGGCCATCCAAATACGTTTTCCATTTACTCACGCCTTAAGGCTTTGAAACGTCACAATAAATCGGGAATTTGGTTCAATAACTTTATTTGGAACAACTGTTTAGTTCAACACTATTTGGAACATTAGTATGATTAAACTTATTGAATATGAATATATGAAATAATCATACATTTGAACTGCGGATAAAGATAGAATTATATGAAGATCATCGCAGTGAAGCTGTTTCAACTTAAGCAGTTGAAAAGAAGAAACCTGAAAAAATTCAGGCTTGAACGGTTTCAGGTTTCAGGTTTCTTCTTTTCAACTGCTTAAGTTGAAACAGCTTCACTGCCATGATCTTCATATAATTCTATCTTTATCCGCAGTTCAAAGATATGATTATTTCATATATTCATATTCATTTCTCCATCTACGGGATAAATACGAACTCACAATTGAGAAGCTCCCAGTTGGCTTGATAGCTCAGTTGGTTAGAGCGCTGCACCGGTATCGCAGAGGTCATGGGTTCGATTCCCGTTCAAGCCTGAATTTTTTCAGGTTTCTTCTTTCAACTGCTTAAGTTGAAACAGCTTCACTGCGATGGCCTTCATATAATTCTAATTCTATTAAATTTATTGTTCTGCACTCCAATTGCATTATACTTTCCTAATTTTCAATTTGGAGTTGTATTTGTTTAAAAGTACTTATGGTAAAAAAACAAGGATAGATTTAGGGGGACCTATAATCGGAATTCATATGTAAAAAATTCGGCAGATGGGCTATAACCGACAAGGCTTATAACCGGGGGGGGGGGGCTTTAAACCGGGATTTGACAGTATTTGGTATCAATATTGGCACACCCTTTTAATATTCTAGTTTCGAGTCCGCCAAGACCGCTGAATAAAAGTACTAAGAAGCATTTTTACAGGCTTATTCTCAATCTGACGTAAAATATGCACAAATGCCAGCGAGAAGATGAACGACTTACAACTCTGTGTATTAATTTGTTTTATGATTTTGCACTTTCCTGCTGGTATTTGTGCATATTTTACTTCAGATTGAGACTCACCGTGTAAACATGCGTCTTTAGTATTTTTATCCAGATGTCTTGGTGAAATCGAGGCTGGACTATTAGACTTAACTACGTCGCCGTAAACGATTGAATGTCACGCCTCCATGATTTGTAATCACTTTGGTTTACGTTTTGTCCTTAATAAAACTCATTTAATCAGATCACAGACTTATTACCACTCTCCTTTATTTACATTTTTTAATTAAGTAACAATGCGTGTAAGAACTAGGCAATCCTCTATTGTTCTGCAGCATTTCGCTTTCCGCACATAAGATTGTTTAGATTTTCTTACTGAGAAAACATCAACCTATGGACAACACGTTTTTGAAATAAAATGTACTGAAACTTTATTTTAAAGCGATATTTCTTTTGTGTTACAAGATTTTATCCAATCATGAGACTCCAAAACAATGGCCAAGAAAGGCTTCTAATTTTCCATGTTTCCCACATAGAAATTTTGCTGCATTAAAACTCAGAATAGTTTTCATCAAAAGGGAATCAATAAGTAAACTAGAGAGAAATAAATGCGCTACCTGATGAAGTGATAGTAGATTTTCATGTTTTAGCCAATGAGGTGGACCGTTTCAACAATATCACAATTAACACCTTTCTGCATTCCTTGCCGTTGGGTTGCCTAGTTCTTACTAGGACCATTACTTAAAAACGTTTCTTCGCCGTATTATCTTCCCATGCTTCTTGATGTTTGCACTGACGTAATTAAGCCCAAGGTGTGGGCTTGCGGATGTTTTACTGAAATAATTTAAAAAAATAATATCTGCAACATTTTCGAGAAGAATCACGAAAATAATGTGGATTTCCACAACAATAGTGCAAGAATAAGTACATACACCAATAAACGGGTTCCTGAAAATATCACATAAGTTCCTTTTTTTGGCTGTTTGGTGGGAACCAAAAAGATATGAATATTCGAAGGGTTACTTTTAGACTGAAAAAAAAAAACAATTTGGCCTTTGTTTCGGGAAGTGAAATATTAGAACAATAGTCAGGTGTAATTTCTGCAAGGTTTTACCCAGGTTTCTAATACCTAAAGGAAACTGATATCTCTTTGCTTTCGAACGTTTTGTTAAATTTGCGAAATAAATTTATGATGCGAGTATTATTTATTTTGTTTTAATTTTCAGTTGTCCAATGTAAAAACCGATAGCTCTTAACGTTTTACATATATACAACAAAGTTTGCCCAACCAATGGTAACATAATTTTAAGACGTTTTTAAAGTCCTATTTAATTAACGAAAATGGCAGGTGTATTTATTCTAATCAATTTAAAACTGTAGCTTATGTAAATATAATTTCGCCTGGCAAAGTATTCGGCTTTGTTTTGTTTGGCTCGAAAGAAGTAGCTAGTCTTTTTATGCGTCTAATCTTCTAAGGCTCAAGACAACGAAAGCGATTACTTAATACGAAAATAATTCCTCACCATATTCATGCTGGTATGGTTCGAAAGCTAAACAGATTTTCCATTCTTATGACTGAAAATTGTCTTCAGTACAGATTAACGTGATACTGTCGTGTCTTGATTTGTTTGTAATGTTTTCGTATTTTCCATCCTTTTTAAGACATAAGCACCGTTGGTAGAGGATACGGTTCTTGCAGCTTGAGTTAAGCTGATGTCATATACAGAATTATTTGAGAATGGTTTGCAACAGTGCAGCTTGCAATCACAAAGCAGCTTAAAACTTTCTCGGTAGTTAGAACTTTGTAATCCGTATAACATAGGATTAAAAAAAGAGTTCGCGAAAAGTAAAAGCCGAGAAATTCTATGAAATAAAAATAATATGTCGTGGTTTTCCTGCACAGTTTTAGGATCTGCGGAGATGAGAAAAATAAAGTAAATGGCAAATGGGAGCGAGCAAACAGCGAAGATAAGTGCTAACCAGATGAGAAGGCGAGCCAATTGCTTCTTTTCTTGTCTCTCTGCTTCAGTAACCGTGGATTCCGCACAAATTGTTCGTGTGAAATATAAACCGCGTACGATTTCAAAATAGCAAATGAAAAGTATCAGAGAACTTATAAGGCCAAAACAAACGCAAGTGAAAATGATGAAGGGCTTGTGAAGAAAATACTCATCCAAACTCCATGGACGTTTGCATGGATACTTGGAGGATACGATGTCGAACGTGTTGGCTTGAAAATCTGGGATGCAAGATAACGAAGCTAGTAACCACAGCAGCGCTATGACATACCCAACAGAATCCTTAGATAGCCTTAAATTGCGGTAAGGTCTCACTAAAGCCAAATATCTTTCCACCGCAATTGCACAAACGGTAAGAACAGCTACGTTGATGGTGACTGGAACAATGGCATTCCCCGCAAACAGCTTACAGATCAGATCCCCGGAGCGTCCTTGAAGACGGACTTTCGTTAAAGCGAAGTCATAAAGGCCAGGACAGAGCAGTAAAGTCAGCAAATCCGCCACGGCCAAGTTCATCAGCAGATAGTTGGTTGTGGTGTGCATTGATGGCGTTTTTCTCACGATGGTGATTATAATGCCGTTACCAACAACACCAGGAAGAACTATGGCCGAGTACAATGCCGCAAAAACAACGTCCTGTGTCGAAATGGAACCGCCGTCTTGTTGTCGAGAGAGTTCCGTTGTGTTGTTCATCGTCAGACTTACTCTTCATTAGATCAGTTTCTTAGATTCAGTTTCCTTGCATGTGTAAAATTCTTGTTAGCTTTTTAAATTTCACATCCACAGACACAAAATAGTCTCGGGATATCACTGATTGAAATAGAAAAGACTGAACTAAAACGCTTAGTTGTCTTTTAAAATCTTCTTGGTAGATCCACGGCAGTCTTTCTATGCGACAGGTGACATGGAAAGCATCGTTGGTTTGTTTACAGTGCAATAACTAAATATCATGTAAATTTGTCTTCGAAAATGAAAGGATCATTTGGCTTCATATACGACACCGAGCAATCGAGGATCGAGATACGAATTGGCATTGCTCATCGAAAGCTGCGAAAATAGCGTTGTCATTGTTTATTTCTTTTGTTTTTAATTGTTAAAAATATTGACATGGCTAATTATGTTTTCATGGTATTAGCCTTAAGAGTTACCGAAAGCGATTTGTGCTATGATGAATTAGTCTACCTGGGAAGATGGCAAAAGTTATTGGGAATATTGTCATGGGAAAACAGTCAATTTCAATACGACGTCACTCAATTGTCAAAATTCGTTTCACCTGCTGAAAACAAACCCTACAATCAGGTTATGCAGTTTTAGTGTTAAGATCCTCAAGTATTTATCAACAACTTTTATTTGAAAAAACAATAAAAGTTGTTGATAAATACTTGTCTGTGGTGGTGCTTATTTTAACGCACAGGTAATTCTAACTTTCGAATCTATGGATAAACCGTCAAAAGTGATCGTTTACATGAAAGCTATTTATTAATATGCGGTGCTCATAACGCTGTAGATTCATGGTGATTCCAGCTTTAGTGACGGTTGATAAAACCCTCAAATGTGACCAATCAAGTGAGAACTATTGATCATAGCTTTGCCTGCGCCGTGCTGTTTATTATACTGTAAATTTAAGGTGGTTCGGACTTCAACAGCATTTTCCATTGAAAGGAATAATATTTTTGTTTTGTTTTTCAAAATGCATTTAATGCATTTAATTCGCCATATATTAGAAAACAGCAGCATGTTGGATTAAAAATCGCCTTATATATAATATATAAATTATAATTTCCAATACAATACCACTTTAATCCGCCCCAGAAATGACATGGACTAAAATAGGCTTTAACAAAGCGATTGGAGGAGACGCGCTTTTAGTGCATTCTTTTAACCCAGTGCTGTTTAGAAATTCAAACGTTGCAGGTTTCTAGTAGTCGTATAGTGATTGATTGAAATTGTCTGTCGGCAAGAAAGGAAACTCTAATAGGCGAGTTTCGTGACTTCTGCAACTGGGGATACCCTAGGATACTGGCTCAATTGCAAATTGTTCATCCGGCCACGGTTTTCATAACAATGAAAAGGTGCGGGTGTCTTTTAGGTTGTTGCATACAATTAAAAGCGAGGCGGAACATGAGATTAAGAGGTGTTGTTTTAGGTTATTTACGTTGTAGCATCAACAAAATTGAAATCAACCAGTCAAGTACTCTTCGATTTACACCTAATTTAAATCACCGCTTTATTTGCGAAATTTAGAAATATTTTTAATTATTTTCTCAAGAAATTGTTGTCCATTGATCTAAACGATACATTGCGCATAAAAACACCATTTTTATCATTGGTAGATTTAAGTGCATTTACTATTTCGAAGGATCAGTTAAAACTAGTAGGTGAAATGGGTTCTCAGTCGCTCGAAATAGTGTAAAAATGAGTCAAAAACAAAATATAAGCAAAATCCTATTACATACGGAGCCCGTAACTGAGAAGGTATTGGTCCTGGGCTTAGGGGTGAAATCGGGAAAAACATCATTCATTGGTTCACTGACGCGCTAAAGATTCGGTTTTGTGTCTTTTTTGCTGAGACCGCTGAACTGAAGGCTCAACTGCAGAAACAGCTGTACTTCTACCGACGCGTTCCTACAGCTTCCGTTGTTTTCCTGGAGAACACTGCTCTAACTTGTCAACTATATGAATCGAAAGAACAGTTGTTAAATGAACACGTTTTTGTATCAACTGATGCAAATTTCATAACCTTTGGAAATTGTGTTAACTTTACTCCTCTGAATTGAAATAATAAATTCGAAAGGGCAGGCATGAATTTTCTGGGAACATTTTTCTGTACTTTGTTTAATTTAGTACACTTACGTCCTTCAGATTGAACTGAGAGCACATAACTATGATTGATCTTTACATTCGTTAATGCAAGCTTCAATACAAATATCAGTGATGGGCGTTATTTTTTACCCTGTTTGTTTTCCTGTTCAATTTGAAATCATACTGTTAATTTGTTCTTAAGTAAATTCTAACCTCTTCTGTAAATACAATAAATATTACAAGCTTAAGGGCTTAGAACACTCCTTTTTGCCAAACGAAATGCAGTGGCCAGTCCGATTTACCATTCGTACCGGAAAAATATTACATAATTTATTATATTCAAGTATATAAAGCCTTTCCTTTATCAAGTATTCAGTGAAAGTTTCGATCTGTTAGGCTCGATCTAGTTTTCCATTAGGTTCGATAGTTTCTAGTTTTCCATTAGGTTCGATTTAGTTTTCCAAACATCAACTCAATTTCGAAAACTATCACCCTTCAAGGTTGCACTCCACGAAAACGTCTCCAGGATTGAAAAGTGAAATGAATTTAGATCAACTTCCCCTAACCCTTTCACTCCCAGAACCAGGTATGGAGACATTGAGGTGATTCTGACTTTTGAGTCTGTGGATGAAATCCCATGGTGTGACCATTCAAATGAATCCTCTTCAACAGTACTTTCACATTTTATTATTTATATTTTAGTATTTTACAAAATGAAATTTAGGATTTGTCTTGAATTTTGATTTTAGGCACTCTTGGGAGTGAAAGGGTTAAGATATCAAGACTTTAAAAGCAAACACTGAGCCTACTACCATGACGTCTAGATCTACACTCAATTATCTTATCAGATTACCCATGAAATAACACCACGTCTTTGGAGATAATGGTTGAAACTTCTTTTGTACAACAGCGGTGTCAACAAAACAAAAGAGTTACGACCATCAACAAAAGAGTTACGACCAGATCAGTGACAAAGAAATTTAATTTTAATGTTTTCCTTTCTCTTTGTAAGATGGTCCAATCTAAAATACATTAATTTTCAATTTCAACCGAAAGTTATTGAACAGTGGAATTGAACTATTCATGGAACTGAACTATTCATCAATGACTGATTTTATCACCTGCGTCACACTTCTAAATGACTGCATCAGATATTAAAAGCTTTCTTGTCAGCGAGTACCATTAACGTGTAAAGCTTTGTTTGCGATTGTCCGAACAACCAATCGATTATGATGTTGACTATTCAGTTGAATAGAATATATCTAGCTGCTGAGGAGAACATTTGTTGCTGTTGTAGTTACATCTGGTATAAAGCTGAATTAAGATCTCGTCTTAATTGTATTTCTGCAATCTCTCTGCTGACAGTGGTTTTATTAAGCACGCCTGTGGCTTCACCCCTCAGAATTGGATCATCATTTGCTGAAAAGTGCTGACAGGTTTAATCAGCCATGTTAGAAAGTAATAATACTAGTAATGATGCGACTGGGCCCTCACAAAACAAGGAAAAGGTGATTGCAGCTGAAGATATTGCTTTCGCCGCATTGTACTCAGTAATAGTTCTTCCTGGCGTCATTGGCAACTGCATCGTCATCATAATCGTGCGAAAAACGCCATCCATGCACACCACAACCAACTATCTACTGATGAACTTGGCCGTGGCAGATTTCCTAACGTTGTTACTCTGTCCTGGTCTTTATGACTTTGCTTTAACAAACGTTAGTCTCCAGGGATACTCGGGAGATTTGATCTGCAAGCTGTTTGCAGGAAACGCTGTTGTTCCAGTCACCATCAATGTAGCTGTTCTTACGATTTGTACAATTGCAGTGGAAAGATATCTGGCTCTCCTGAAGCCCTTTCGAAATTTAAGGCTGGCTAAGGAATCTGTTGGCTATATTATAGCAATGTTGTGGTTTCTTGCTTTGCTTTCTTGCATCCCTGATATATTAGACAACAAATACGTCGAACAGTTGTCCTCCAAGTATCCGTGCAAACGTCCATGGAGTTTGGATGAGTATTTCCGTCACAAACCCTTCATCGTTTTTACTTCCGTTTGTTTTGGCTTCATAAGTTCTCTCGTTTTGCTTATTTGTTATTTTGAAATAATACGTGGCTTGTATTTTACAAAAACGATTTGCTCGCGATCCGTAAGCACGAAGGCAGAAAGATTAGAAAAGAAGCAACTGGCCCACCTTCTGATCTGGCTAACGGTTATTTTCACCGTTTGTTCGCTACCATTTTCTATTTACTTCACGTTTCTATCCTTCGCTGATGCTAAATTCATTGAAGATAATTCTGATGCGTTTTATTTTATTCACAGAGTGGTTCGTTTTCTTCTTTTTTCAAATTCATTTTGCAATCCGCTGCTTTACGCTTTGCAAAGCTCTAATTTTCGCAACGGGTTTAGAAAAATTTGTGGTGTAGGCTAATAGGTCTCACTAAGACGTCTCAGAATGTTTTTGCTGCTGAGACTGCTGGTAATTTGTGACAAAACATAGCCATCGTGTTGGAAATATAGGATACTCGACAATGAAATAAAATTCTGTATATCTTTAGTCCGAAGCATCTGGTTTTTTGTTATCTTGATCTTGACAAAGCCAACGCCAACAGCCGGCAATATCAAGGCGAATCCTCCGGCTGGAAACTTGTGTGTCTGGATAAAGCAGTCTTTAAATGAAATGATGTATTGAAATATAACTGAAACAATATCTTCAAACAACCAACTACTGGGTATGCTGTATTTATTTGGGAGGAAAACTTTTTTTCATCTTGGAAGGAGTTAATCGCATGTGATACTAGGAACTTTCGGTTGCCAAGTTGACATCTGATTTATTCAGAGTTTAGGGTATTATACTGTTTTAGAAAGATGAGACTCTATGTCTCATGCGAAATTGTGAGACAACATTTTCAAAAACCAAAAAGAAGTCGATTTATTACAAACGAATTTTGCAAATATAATTATGGTCACAGATTTACTGGTGTGTAATCCTTAAATACTGTTTCTAGAGCCGCTAATTTATTCATCAGCATTTCCTTTTCATTTTGTGCTTCAAGAAGAAAATACCATAGAATTCCGATAATAAGCCCTCCCGAATATAAGCCCCCCAAATCTCATTCGCAAAAAGCCCTCCGATAACAAGCCCTCGCTAACATAAGCCCACAGGCTTAACTTATTAGCGGAGCCCGCGCGCTAGCGCGTCAGCGGAGCACCATTGCTAAGGAAATTTGGTAACCTGTCAAGCCAAGAAATTTTGGTAGTGGCGTAATAGTCACGTGACCGTCCGTCCGTCCGCACCACAGGGTCACCAATACACTTCATACACTGGATATAACCCTGTGCTGAATCCCGTGTGTTTTTGGCGCGAAATCGAATGTTGACCCGCGTTGTAGCAAAACAAGCAAAGACAACAAAAGTCAAAAACAAATTTGCTAATGGAAAAAAAGTTCAAAAGAATACTCAGTTGTCTTTTTGGTGGAAGGCGAAAAGTTCAATTTAGGCGAAAAAAATTAGGCGATAAAGTTCAGGCGAAAAGTTCAAATTTGCCTCATCGGTTCTGTTCGAACTCGGTCGGCACACCGCTTGAGTTCGCAGCTTTTCGCAGCGGTTTCGACGCCAAATATAGCAGAGGTAGTGCTTTTTGGTTTTTTCTGTCCACAACAACGGTTTTCCGAACACATTTTGCCAGGAAAACCACAGCATTTCATGCCGATTGGCAGCTTGTCACGAAGAAAGAAATAAGCATTAAAATTAACTTCAAAAGATGTTAGTAAAGGCTCATGGCCTAGTGGACTAATCACCGGCTTCTGACGTCGACGAGCCGGGTTTGGCTCTCAGCGAGGGTAGGAATTTTTTCTTTTTTTTTTTAATTTAACGACTTGAATGAGAGTATTTTCACAAATTAATAAGTGCCAGCAAAAAAAAAACGAACAAACAAACAAAAAAAAAGCGGGGGGAGGGGGGGGGGGGGCCCTCCGCTTTTAGGCTTGGCTAAATCTATATATTATGTTTACATCCCAGGAACGATAAAGGAATAATATCGTCCGATTATATTAAAGTCTGCACACAAACTACTGTATTATTCTGCCTACGTAAACAGCAATCTGAATACAGTATGTAAAACATCAATGATCTTATCTACCATAACCGGGTGCCATACAGAAACAAACAAGTAACTTACGTTATGAAACAAAATATTTTTAAGTTCGATCGTACGATCACTGTTTTTGTCGTGTTGCATTCCTTATACTGTGCTTGTATTTCTTCATACATTCCTTCTGGAGCGGCATGTTCAGACACAAACCGCTCATTTTCAGGTGCAAAATCCCTTCCAAATATAATACAAACCATTTTTGAAGCGCGAAACGTCCTCCAATAATAACCCCCCCAAAAAAATAAGCCCACCGAAAGAGCCTTTTGAACAAATTTAAGCACATAAGTCCAGGCCTTATTATCGGAATTTTATGGCATCATTGAAATGATTTTATTTACTGACATGGCTAATACCCAGCGTTTTCTGTTCAATCAACGGAGTATAGTGCCTCGCCATTTCTTTGCTGATGTCCTTTTTTAAGGGTCTATGCCATCAAATTTTTACTATCAATTTAAGAAGACAAAATACATGTTTTTAGTGATCAAACCCAAAATAACGGTCCGGATTTGTTTATATATTTACACTACTATAGTCACTGTAAATAGGTTGGTAAAAAACAATATTACTATTTATTATTTAAAAAACAATATTTAACTCACTCGCTGCGCTCGTTCGTCAAATATTGTTTTCACCACTCGAAAATAAAATGCATATCCCCGCGCCGCCGTGTAATATCCTCTATAAACTGATTGCTTTGTTCTCCTTTCAAGAAGTCACTTCTTATCTTCCCTTTAGAGTCCTAGGACCATTTTGTGTTTAGGAAGATGTTCTTTGCTTTGGTTTAACCAGAATTTTCACCCCAAGCTAGACGTAGAGCCGCCTACGACATAGCCCTTTTATTAAGTCACCACCCTCCGCTACTAGAGAATGACAGGCGTTCTTCTTATGTCAAACAAAACCAGGTGAATATCAAAATTAGAAGTCTTTGAGGTGATCACCTTTGACCAATACAGAGCGAAATAGCCGTTGGAAAATGACATTTCTTGAGACCTGAACCAAGGGGATTCCAGCTATTAAATTCCAAAAGTATTTTAGTAAGCAACATTAATGAAACTTGGAAAGCAAATAGTTAGTCCAAGTTTCTTTACTCCAAGGTCCACGGTAGGAGACGGTGACTCACATAACGTGGAAATTACGTCACCACTACCAAACGTATGCCATTTTGGAAACGCCATCTTGGATTTACTGATTTTTCCACGATTTCAGAAATTCACAATCAAAACTGCCACAGTTGGCTGAAACGGTAATCAACGAAAAAAAATATGGAAATGACCAGAGTAGACATCGCGTTTAAGTGAACAATAATGTGAAAACTCATTTTCCCCCGTCAAATTTCAGGTAAAGTCATAAAATCTAGATCTGGTAGACACTGCTTGGATGATTTTTAAAAGTCATAATAATAATATATAGATTTAGCCAAGCCTAAAAGCGGATCTCCACACTTTTTTGCTGGTACTTATTAATTTGTGAAAATACTCTCATTCAAGTCATTAAACAAATTAAAAAAAAAACAGAAAAGAAAAAAGCTAAGTATCGAGCCCGGCCGTCGGCATCGCAGACCGGCACGATTTCACTACGCCACACACGCTGACACTTCTACACGAAGTTAATTTTACTACTCATTTCTTTTCCCGTGACAAGATGCCTATTGACATGAACATGCTGGTGTTTTTCCTGGGAAAATGTGTTCGGAGGGCCGCAAAACCATAGTTGTAGACAGAAAAGAACCAGAAGGTACAAGCACTGCTATAATTGGCGTGGGTCCGCCGCCAAATGCTGCGAACTCAAGCGTTGTGCCGAAAGTTCGCAGCAGAACCGACAAGTACAGCTACGTCCTCGAAGGCAAGTTTAGTAACTTGAACTTTTCGCCTTCGGCCAAAAAGACAACTGAGTATTCTTTTAAACTTTTTCTTTCCATTTATAGATATTTGATATTTTTCTCAAGTTTTAAACTTCACTTCTGTCGAACTGAATCGTTTTGCTAAACAAGGTAGTAAGCTTTACAAAAACCCTCTTTTTCAAAAGCGACGGTGGTCATGCGATTTCAGGCCAAGAAAAACGCCGGTTGCCCAAAAGAACTGTGCAATTTAATGGCATTCTCCACCCCCCGTCGGGTTGTCTTGAGACTCCCCTCCCCCTCCCCCAGGGTCTGTACTGGCGGGCGGGCGGGCGTACGCTGTCGTCACAACCAAAATTTCTCGGATCGATAGGTTACCAAATTTGCTCAGAAATGGTGCTCCGCTGGCGCGCTGCGCATGCGGCTCGAGGTGCGGCTCTGCTATAATAGGTGTAATTGCTATAAGTTATAAGCTGTTTGAGTTATATCACTGGGATACTGTTTACTGACCAATAATAGCTGTAAGTTATAAGTCGTTTAAGTTGTATTAATAGGATAGTGTTTAAGCTATAAGCTACAAGTTTTCTTGAAGATATATAAGTTATTCTGCTTCGTTGTTTTTTAACGTTATAAGAGCTTCAAGTCCATGGCGGATGATTCCACGACACCCGATCTAATCAGCCGCGTTGATGTCACTAAAAAACGTGTTGGAACACGAAATGTGTTGCCAGCAGTTTTGTGGCGATTTCAGGGGCAATTGCACGAATCTTGATTACTTCTTAGAATTTTGATCTGTGAAGTTACCTGGTGACGGATTTTACAAGAGTCGCTCGAGCGTCGACTGTATGCAGTGAATTAAAAGGGTGGAATCTTGCAAAATGCTAGTTCGAATGGACAACACTAGGGCTGTCTGTGAAAACTTCTTAGTTTCAATACATGCAAATGTATATAGAACGACGAACTCAAAGACGTGTTATGTGGTAACGCGATGTCATTCTTATAATTGAGAACGCTTCAAAAACACCAGCAAATTAAAGATGCACTAATATTCAATTGCTTTTCACTTCTTATTTGTAATGAGAGCTTAAAAGCTTTGTCATGACGTTTTATGACATTTTGGCGAGGTCTAGAGCTGCTGTCGGCAGAGTTGGCAATGCTAAAGGAGCTATGCCACGAAATTTAGCCACCTTCAGCCACTAGGATCTGACCACCAAATTGAGCGAAACATAAAAATAACCGCTTAAAACGTTGACGAAAGGTTTAAATAACACAGCAAATGCAAAAGAAGGCACGGATTTGTAAATTAAAGAAGACTAGCATGGATTGCAATTACGTTTTTGAAAACTTGTTAGCCTAACAGTTTTTCGAACTTTATCTTTGTTGTTTGTACATTTAAATATAACGCTTGGGATACATATCAGTTTGTCACAAAGCTATGATTTTGTCCTTTACAAGTAATTTCTTCGCTAAAGTTAAGTTTCATAGCGAGTAAGGGCGAGTAATTGGAAAAAACTAAACAAATTGGATTTGGATGCCATGATACAGCCCCTTAAATTGGCGGTATTTTCGAGAATTTGGTTCATTCCCCTTCTTTACGAATGGGTCGTATTAGCGAAACCTTTGGGATGATAGCTTTTTGGTAAAACCGCTTTTAACACTCGGGCGACCTCTTGTAGGGTATGAATTGAAACTCAGTATTACTAGGTAATTAACCATGGCGACGCGCTTCTGGTCTTTTCCTAACCTGGGGCTGTTTATTAATCGGTTATCTCCCAATGACTCACGAAGATCACTGTTAAAAACTGTCTTCCTTCATCTGGACTTATTACGGAAACGGTTGAATTTAATTTGATTCCCTCTGTCATCCAGCTAGATTTTATGCCAAAAATCTAGTAATTAGGATTCACGCTTTATGCGTATTTTTGAAAAAAAGTGCAATTACACTGACTGAAATATGGACAGCTGCTTCACTTGTCTTATAATGCAATATTCATGCATTCAAATCGCCATCACCACCTGTCAAAGAGTAGAATAATAAAATAAAACATCACTTAAAAAGAACGGCGGATCATCCTAGTTTGCGTGATCACTCAAGACTGAGAGAACTTATTCAATCCGCTTACAATGAGACATCATTCAATTAACCATGGTTCAGTCCTTGTTATGAATGTTTGTCAAGAAATTTTAGCTCGCCAAAAGTTTATCGAAAACGAGATTATATCTTTGGATGCACGTAGATCATATATTGTACATCAGTGTTAAAGAATATGAGTTCAAATAATTCTAACAATTTGTCAAAGACGGTAAGTGACTCAACTAATGCTATCACTTCCGGCGACATCATTTTTGCCACACTGTACTCGTTTATCGTGTTCTTCGGCGTTTTGGGAAACGGCATTGTGATCATCATCGTGCGAAAAACGCCCTCGATGCAGAACACAACCAACTTTCTGCTGATGAACTTGGCCGTGGCGGATTTGCTAAGTTTGGTATTTTGTCCTGGCTTCTACGACTTTGCTTTGCGTAATGTAAAACTTCAGAAAACTATCGGAGACTTTGTTTGCAAGGTGTTTGCTGGCAACGCCGTTCTTTCTGTCACCGTGCTTGAGTCGATCTTCACTCTGGTTGTTGTGGCTGTTGAACGCTATTTGGCGCTCGTTAAACCATTTCAAACAAACGCAAGACTCAGGAAGGATAATGTTGGTTTCCTCATCGCAACAACTTGGATAATAGCGTCACTTGTCTGTCTACCAGGAATTTTGTCCAACAATTACGTTGAAGATGCTACAAAATATCCATGTGATCGTCCGTGGACACTTGATAACCTAGATGGGTTAAAAAAGACCTACATAATCGTGTTTTGCTTCGTGTTTATGATAACGCCTGCTGCTGTGATCTTGTTTTGCTACTTAAATATTTGCTACGGAGTATACTTCAAAGGGGATATTTGTCATGAAAGTCCAGGTAACATGGCGGAGGATGATTCTAAGAAACGGTTACTTAAGTTGCTCATGTCTCTCGCGGTCGCTTTTGTCATTTGTTGTTTGCCTTTTGCTTTGTTTTTCCTTTACATCTGTTTTATTTCAAAGAATACATTAATCCGAGATTACGACACACTTCACCTTGTTCATAGATCAGTTCGTTTTCTTCTCATTATGAACTCTTTTATCAACCCTCTTCTTTATGCTGCGCAAAGCTCAAACTACAGAAGAGGACTTAAGAAGATTTGCAGCTTTTGTGGAGAAAATGCTAATAAAGCCATTTCTAGTATGGAGATGAACAATCAACAAGAGTGTTAAGAGGATCGTCCCGCTCTCATGAAACTGATCAACATTTACATGTACATTGTGGTTACAATGAAACTTGAGACGTAATTACTGAGTAGTCAGTTAACAGTCTGAAAGTTGGTTTACATTAGAACTTGAGAAACTAACCAAACGCGTTCTCTGATTGGCTGAAATCAGTGTTTGTATTCAACAATTAGACTAATGGTCTTCGTTTTCTGTGATTGAGTAGTCAATGAGGCGTCAATGACTGTTTAAACAATAGAGTTCGTCTGTCGAAGGCACTATCAGGTGTGTGATAGGTTGCCCGAGGAACATGGAACATCAAAACATGAACATCAAATTTCGGAGGCGATCTATCACACATAGGGCCTGAGACAGAAGGCCTCTATTGCTTTTATTGTACAACGCTAAATTTTGAACGGAAAAATGCTGACAATTGCAATGCGAATATTATGTCACGAAAAATGGAGCGGGAAAGTCCCCAAGGTGATTGACGTGTACACGGAAGCAATTTTAGTGAAAGTTCTTCATTTCTAATAACTTACACTGGAAATGGTTAAAAAGCTAGCAATTTTTCACCGAAAATTGCTAAAACGGACGCTATGCGCTGATAGGCGCCCGCTGAGGAGGGACGCTATCGTGTCTGGTGATCCATATCGACCAATGGGAACACGCCAAAATTTAGTGTTGTACTTTAATTTCTCAAAGAAAACGATTGACGAGTCGTCTAATTGGTTAAAGTCGACATGCAAATAGCGTTACAGGGAAAAAGCGATAATTACGGTTGGAGTGCCAAAAAAAAAAAAATTCACGTAAATTTTGAATTTCCAAGCCTAAGTAAGTGCAATCGTTTTCTATCAGCAAATCAAAAATGAAGATTTATCGAATCAGGGCCAAGTTGCATAAAGCAACTTAAGGCTAAGTGGGAATTTCTAAAACAATTCCCTGTGCTTCGAAGGATTTTCCTGCACGCTATTATGGATAAATCGGTCGAAGGGGGATTAAAGAGTGTACGAAACACAATGACGGTGCGAAAACATTCTCTGGAAAACAGGGAACAGTTACAGAAATTCCCACTTAATCATGTTAATCTTAATTAGCTTTATGCAGCCGGGTCCAGATTCGCTTATTAGCTATAGACCACGGTAAATATCTACTAATTAATCGAGCGAATGGACATGTTGACATGTTGACTACCGCTTATAGGAGACACGGACAAAAATTCTAAGCAATCGGTTGGGCAATGAACGCTAGTCTTCTGTGGGATATAGCATTCGCAACCCAAGATTTGCTAGCTTTTGAAAGCGCTGATAATTGCGGGTACTTGGAACATGTGCCAGGCGGCAGCCCGCAGACAAAGCCAAGAAACCGGCGAGAGGTCAGCGATGTAAAATGTTTATTTATTTACTTAATTCAATTACACAGGTAGTAAAAGAAAAACAAAAACAATAAATAAATATCTGCGTAATAAGGCCAATTTATACAGAACATTAAGGTCCTTATAAAAATGAACTGCCTGAAAGAGAAAAAAAATACATCGAACTGATGTATAAAACAAAAAGAAGAAAACAATATCTGAAATATATTAACCTAGAATTACTTTTACAAAACCTATGACAAACACTATTCACTAAAGAAAAGAAAATATTCAAGGATCTATAGAAATTTATCCTTATTCAAGTTAAACTTAGCGATCTAAAGTTCATTAACTTTTTTACTAAACAAGGATAATTGATAATTACGCTAGATGATTGTGTTATTTTTAAAAGACGTTAAAATACCGGTAATCAGCGTAGAGTATAATTGTTTCGTTGCCTTACTCGTCGTAGTTGTTTTTTTTTTCGATTGAATTATGAATACTCACAGAGAATTTGTGTATTCATTGGTAGGTTCTATATATCTATACATAGTCATTAGCATGCCCCATATAGAGCATACTAATGAGACTTTCAGTCAAAGGAAAACAGAGCATACTTTAGCTAACTGACTATATGAAACTGCTAAAGAATGTAAAAATTCGATGAGAATACCTATTTTACCCAACAATTTTCCTGCCCTCCAAAGAGGGCGCCACTTCACATAATTGCAGACAGTTATTAGAACATAGAACATAGGAATTCTGGGCACTGATTGGCCGAATGGGTGTGGCCATGTTCTAATATAAGTGTTTTAGTTGATAACTAAATGAACACAAACAGAAAATAGCGATATTTAGGCCATAAGGCCGAACACAAATCTGGAACAAATGGGACTGTTGGCTCCGCGGTTAAACAACATGCCGAAATCACAGGCCACGATATACACCCTAATTATGCGAACATTCTGAAAACAGGCGTGAATAACAAGAACAAAAGGCTATTTCTAGAATCATTGCACTCATTCCTGGACAAAAACTCTGTCAATGAAAGAGCACTCTTCCCAAGGGTTTATGCGTCACTGGTTCCCTCCCCAGGGGACTGCGAACAATAATGTATTACATATTTGCATTCTGTTACCGCTTGCAGAGTCAATTCTGAAGACCGCAGAAAGCGGTCGAAAATTTAGTTGTTTTTTAAAAAATTAGATCTGTTTTAAACGTTTTTATATTAAAAGCAATTGTACTCCCCAAGAACACTGCGCGAGATCATTTGGCCGTGCATGTGTACTCTGAGAACGTACAGATGTCGTCAAAACGTATTAAGGTGCACTAAGGTGCGGGATTGCAGAAAAACGCCTCACACTCATTTGCATCTCATTGGATAACAAAAGAATAACAAAATAGCACATTTGTTATATGCCTCGTTCTTTTAAACTCTGAATTAATTTTCCGCAATCCCGCACCTCACTCCCTGCGAGCCGCAAGCGAGCAGCCAGACTGGTGTTGGTACCACTTCCTCACTTCCTCGGTGCGTTATTAAAGGACACACGCACGGACAATATATAGAATCTATTTCTTTTATACACTGTTTTGATTTCGCTTATCCCGCACAAAATTAGAAATGTTTTTAAAAATCCTCGTAGTGATGATTTGCACGTGCAGAACTTTGCGGCTCATTACGTCATTCGAGCGTCTGTGATGTAATCACAAACTCCCTTAGACCAATCAAAACTCGCGTTTTACTTTGTTCATCGTATAACATTAACTAGACAATGAAGATTGAGCCAATCAGATTCGGGTATTTGAAATAGCAACGCTAAATGTATAGCAAAACTCTATAGAATCAATGTAAATTCCCCAGGTGGGGGAGGGGGGGGGGGGTACTAAATGACGTTCCGCACGGGGAGGCCCCGCCCTAAGGTTCCAACCCTTGCCGTTTAGTATACTAATTTTGACCGAAACACTACCCCCTTTAAATACATGGAACAAAAACTTGAACCTTTCGTATAAGTAAAAAATAAGCTAAAAACAGGAGATCATTGTGGGCTTTTAGCTGCTCGAATACTCTAAGCTTTCGTACACCTTTTGCGTTCTGATTTCTGCCAATAATATTCAACCCTTCTTAGTACTCAGATTTACCGTCTACGTTGGCGACCCTTAAAAATACTAAAACAACACATTTCCCTACGCTTTCGTTTACTGGAAGTCCAAGAATGGCTCTTCTTTCGGGTGACCCCCTCCCCCCCCCATCCCGTATAGCTGACTATGGGGAGTACCCCTCAGGATGTCTTACATGATGTCCCTTACAACAAAAACAACCGTGCATGGGATATTTCGGGTGGTGATTTCAAAACTTTTGGGATGTTTATTATGTGTACAAATTTCGGTTATCCGGGTTCAAGTTTTTTCCTTAAATATCTTTTGCCAAAAGGTCTTGGTGGCAGGAAACAAGCAATTAGTTTAAGATAGAGCACAACCACTTTTTCATTCAACTGAGGATGGGATCAGGGATGCCGAAACATGTTTTCTTTAAAATTTAAAAGTGTTGTGTTGCATCTTAAACTAATCTAATATTTTTTGCTTTTTTATTTTCCCGTCGAGTACTGAGGCCTGTTGTGAACTTGGGTTCTTCTGACTGTTGGAGCAGTATGCGCGTTCAAAACTAATAGACATGCGAAAAAACAGACAAACAAACAAACAAACAAACAGACAAACCTTTTTTCCTTTATTTTATCTTGAGCGAATCAGTTTTCGAGCAGACCCTTTAATAAAAGATGCGTTTTTTAAACATTGTTCTTTTCAAATAAAGGAGTGGTTTCCGGTCATAATATCTTGAGCGTAATACAATATACTGCATATTGCATACACAAAAGCCAATTTTTCTGTACGTACGTATGACCAGACGGTTCAAGTAAACTTAAGATGAACATCAAAAATACAAGTTCCAAGGACTACAGAAAAGCTGATAGCAAATTAAACATAGAATCATATATCTGACAATGTTTCTGCAGGGTAGACTTGTCATCTTCAAGTAGAAAAAGACTGAAAAGCTTCATATAAGGAGAAAGTCGCAATACCGAAAAGGAGTGGTAGGAAATGACGTATAATGTTACAAAAGTTTACGAACCGCAGAATCAATCATGGTTTTTCCGCCATTTTTTATTTTTGCCGTTTTCAACGCGAGAAGGCCTGTTTTCGCGTTCGTCAACAAATGGAGTAATTATTTCAAGTTTTCGAACCATTCTGCTACAATTAACAACCTTTGTTCAAGCACGGTGATATTTTAGTAATTAGTTGTAAACTAACCGGTTAACTGCAGTCAGCGTTACACAAATACGAAGAAAAAATACGAAAATGTTTGGCTGAGACCTTCACCGAGTCTGTCAATTCATTGCGAAAAAAGCGGTCAATTGTTCAATTTCGTCAAAACATTTGATATGGCACAAGGAAACCGCATTCAACTGGTAACTGATACTGTAGTTAATAGCTGCTTTTTAGTGTATTTTAGCTTTTAATGAGTTAAAGCGAAACTTGAGAATGTGCCTTTTAAAACGCAGACGGTAAAGGGCAAATTTACGGTGCCGTTTGCCCTGAACGTGATGCGGCAAAATCTCTCCAATATCTCAAAATTCAAGAGAAACACCTGTAGTGTTAGACATGGTGACGTCCGGTTGTAGATTATCAAGGTTATCATAATACTCTTTTGGTCGTACGAAGTATAGACATTTACCCAGTCCCACTCGTCACTCGGTAGTAAACTTGCCCAGACCCCTCTCGTCGTACTACACAGATGCATGGTCGGCATACGGTTTGTTAAGGCAGGCAGTTGACGAAATGTGATGAACTATACATTTACCATGTAAAATTGGTCTTTTAGGTTTCGCCGGTAATTTAATAGGCAAAATGGAAAGCTTACAAAGACCTTCATAGTTAAAAATAATGCTGAATTATTCGAGAGTTTTCTACAGTTCATTATAAACTGGTGGGATATTTTTAGTGCACACAACAGGTGAAAACATTAGGCCAGCTGTTACACATCTTGCTCAAGTTTAATTGCCTCTCGAGCCATTCCCTCCCGAGGTTGTTTGTGTTATTTTTGCAGCAGAGTGTTTTTCGTAAAACATCTCAGTAATTGGTGCTTCGAGCAGCATACAAAAGTGGATTAACGAAAGAGTTGGAAAATATTAAAAGCCGAACGACTCTGTGAACACGAAACAGAGATGAATAGCGGTGATTAATTTGGTTTTGCTTGCGCGAGGAAACATAAAGAAAGAATATACTGCGAATGGCAGACAACGTACCCAAAATGCCGCCGCTAGTGTAACGAGGAGTGTTAAAAGTTTTCGCGTGTTCTTTTTGATAGTTTCGTCCAGTGGCTGTTCCCCTGAACGACATTTGAGCGATGTGAAGATAGAAATATAACAAAATGAAATAACAGTAGCTGGAACTACGATTATAACGAGACAACGTAGGTTTTCACTTCAGGCGAGTGATGATTGACAGCCCGTGGGCGCGTGCATGGGTATCTTAACGAGTTTAATGTTTCCCGCTCTGTGTTATAGTTTGTCCATAACATGTCCGAAAGCTTAAAATAACTGCCAATATCCAACAACACCAATAGCTAAGTACGCTTTCCTTATTGTTAGATTCCAGTTGTTGTTAAACGGTTTGACAATGTCTATAAAGCGCTCAATCGCAGTGACACAAAGGGACAACACAGAGGCGTCGAATGCTATGCAAACAATTGCATTTCCAACAAATAGCTTGCAGATGATGTCCCCAAGTACAGTAGAGCTTAACCGAAGATTCTTTAAGGCTATCTCGTAGAATCCGGGACAAAATGACAGAGTTATCAAATCCGCCACAGCCAAGTTTATCAGCAGATAGTTCGTTGTGGCGTGCAGTGACCGCGTTTTTCGCACGATGGTGATCACAACGCCGTTTCCTAAAACGCCGAAGAACATGATGAACGAGTACAGTGTTGTGAAAACGATGTCTTCAGAGGAGGCTCCGGGATATCGAGAAGAATTGAACTGACTTTGGTTCATCTTGAAAAGACTTCTATAGTTTAGACGCAACGAAGTTGTCTCTTCCTCCTCGCTACGGCTTAAATAAATGGTTATTGCTGCCTTTTAAGAGTTTCACAGCTTTACCGTATGTATGTTAAATTGATAAAACTAATTTATGTAGACAAACATAGTATTCCGCGTTCTAATTGGTGCAACCAAAGGAGCGTCTATTCATATGCCCCGGTCGTAACCCTCTACATTTTGCGAATTCAAGGTGGTGGCTTAACACACGATCGAATTGTAAGGGGATCAACGTAAAATAAAGATCTAGAATCGCCCCTAATGGATGGATTACTAAGGACGATATTTTGTGGTAAGCTTTTTTGGAGCGATTGGCGCCACTAAAATGGTGAAATTAATGTATGAGGATGAACCCTCGGTTTCGAGCCTATAATTATATTGATGCCGCTCTTAAATCACAATTCACAAAGGGCGGAAAATGGACAGGTTTTGATTGGCAGACAGAAGCTCATTAGGAGGCGCTCCAGCGATTGCTTCGAAGATTCTCGCAAGAACTCTGCTCTATAAGTAATTTGTTTTTTTCCTCTTCGAAAGAAACTGTAAATACAGACGGGCATTTCAGATCATCGTATGAATTGGAAATATAGTTTTTTATCCTCGGATTTTTCCGAAAAGAAATCTTAAGAGAAGAAAATAATCCAAAGGCAAAATACTCTCTGGTATCGTATTATTGCTAATGGTAAATGAAGTCGCTTCGGACAAATGAATTAAGCCAGCATAATTAAGATAGCGTGGAACCGGTAATAATAAGTGAAGGATTGCAATAAATCGAGTAGACTTCCAGCTCGTTCATTGCGCATTTTTCAGATAAACTTGAGTTGTTTCTTGTCGTCGTAATGGTTCGTATTCAAAAAACAATATCGCTTTGAAACAAAACAGGCAAAAGAAACTTGGAAGCTCGAAGTGCCTATCATTTGCAAAGCAAATTAAATGTTGAAAAAGGAGCATTGTGCCAATTAAATTTCAGCTGACAACTTTCTGAACTATTAAGACTATTAAGACCCTTTATCCTCTCTTGGACTCACTAACCCTTAGTCGATCAGGGTTTAGCCCCTTCACTAGGTTGGGTGGGTTTAAGTGAGTCCCGGCAACGGGACGTGTAAACCGGCTTCGTTTGAGAGCAAGGTTCCAGAAGCTTGAGGACGCTGGGTCCTAATACAGAGGTATATTTTTTGCAAAGGTTATTGTCATGAATATGAACATGGCGTTACTTTCGTATTTTGATTTTTGTTCAAGTTAATTTGACCCTTGAGCCCCAGGAGTGATCAGCATCAAATTTCTCCTCTTCATATGCAGGTCATGAGAATTTAGCAAATGATCACCTAACTGTCTTGATGTTTGAAAAAGTTCTCCAAACTAGTAATCAATAAAATCTAGGGAGACCAGTAAGGAGAATTTGTATAATGATGTTGGGGCTTAAAGGGTTAATACCAGTTCGGAGTACACTCTTTTTCTATATAGAGCGTTTTCATATGACGTCACGGCGGCCATATTGGTGTACCAAAAACAATGAAACGGCGGCCATATTGGTGAACCAAGCCAATCCTGTGGGAGTTGAAGTCCTTTCTTACGTAAATACTTCCTTTTGTTCCAATAGATTTACATAGTGCTAGTCACGTGAGTGAAAACGCTCTATAAGAACCTTTTTTATAAGAACTTTGAGGCTGAAATTGACCCAGATTTTAAGAACATGCTAAGAACGTACCCAAGCTGAGACTCAGAGACAAAGCAGTTTTATTCAGTTCTGCATCAGCTTTTACATCGAGCTAAACACACGTAGTAACAAATCGTTGCTAGCCAGGGACGTATGTCAAAGGAATTTGGTATGATACAGCTCACAATGGCCTTTTTTTGGGTTTTCTGGTCACGTTCAAATCAGTTTTGTGAAATTCTATACCACGTAAGTTAAGAACATGCTAAGAACGTTTCAGGCCCAAAACATAAAAAAAAAGAACATTTAGTTTCGGTTCAGCCTCGGCCAGAAAATTAGACGTTCTTATATAAAAAAAAAGAGTGTAATGCGATCCGTTTTTTATCTGGAGGGTAGAGTGTGGAGATCAGAGTCTTATCAATTCTATCATTTGTTTTCTTCGTTTACGCAATCGGAGTACGAGGAATTATAACGTAAGTTTGCTTTGAGTTTTCCCTTTATCGCTTATTTTTGTTGTAGATTTTAGTTCGTTTTTTGGTCATTTCTTTATGTAACACGAATCATTTATTTTTGGTTCTCACCGCATGCTCAAGGATCATACAGAATAATAAATCGAGAATAATTTACTTGAACTGTGCGGTTGATTACGACAGATACTTCCCCGAAGGACTAGAGTCGGTGACGCGACAGTTATGACTATGGGGATAAATCAGATTTTTCAGAGATAATTAAGCAAAAAACAGAGCTTTAAAATACAATGTATGTCATTTTCTTTCCAAATTTAATTGGCTTACCCCCCAATTTTCTTTTTGGATTCTGATACCCCTTGCTAAGATCTGCTTTTTTCACATAGCCATAAACCGCGCAATTATACCGTTGTATTAGTACTCAAATTCCTTAAGAAAGACGAATATCTCGGACCAGTGGCGCGTTTCTCGAAAGACCCGAAAAATTTTCGGCCCTAAAGAACCATTTGTAAAAATGCAAATCACTCATTCTACAAAGCTGTTATTTTGAGATGTCTCTAAGATTAAAAATATTAGCTTAGAGCAAAGTCTCAAGCTTAGAAACTTCTTAGTTTACAAGATACAGTGTGAATTATCGTGCCCGGGGCTTTCGAGAAACGCACGCCAGACCCGAGATGCGCAGAACGTATGCGCAGTAACAAAAGGAGGCATCGTCCTTGAATTGATTGCCAAGTAAGACTGAGCTCAACTTTTGTACATAGGCGCGAACAGTTTGCTCTCATCTTATTATTCTTCAACTTCCAAAAAAAATGAGACTGGACTTAATCCATTGCATAACATGGTTCCCTGTGGGATTGTAAGTCAGTAAAGAAAGATGGTAAATCAATTAAGCTCGGAGAAGAAAAAAGGAAGATTTAATATATGTCGCAAACGAGGGACAAAGGAACGAGTTTTTCAGTAGCTCTGTGGTTAGCTTAATGCTTCATGTTTTTGGCGCGCTTCTGCCCCACACTGCGACTAGGGAAGCTCTTCTTTCTTGTGGTTTGACTCACTGTCGCCACAACACACAAAGTGTTGTGGATCCACAACAAACTTTGACAATGTTATGACGAAATGTATCATCAATAAGAAGACAGACGCATAAAAAACTGACGTCAATTTGTTTTTACAATAAGGAAAAGCCAAAACTGATCTGCGATCGTCGCAGATCCTACATTTCATCGCTGTAATTCGGAGAATCACAGGCTTGTAAATTAAAATTTTAGTTAGAATAGGCCAGAAATACAGGAAAAATTCGAATTGCTAAACTAACCTTTATTTCAGTGAAAACTGTTCACAAAATGATCTGCTAATACACGGTTCAGCTTAATTTCATCGACAGCACAAATTCCCGCTCAGCGCCGATTTTCAGGTCTGGACTCGCTCAACAAACATCTTCATCTTTTCGCTCTAAGGTTGCAATGGCTTCTTCAGTTTCACCCCATATATTTTAGATGATTTTCTCATTGAAGAATACTAGATTTTTGGCTCAATTCTTGCCACACTGAGAATGCAGCGCTGAAAAGTTTGACAAAACGTTTGCTGATTGCGTCAGCTTTACGTATTTTATCCTTCTGTACTGTGGATTTCCACTGTTTGGTAAATTTTACCTGCGTACGGGCGTGAACTGGCTTTACGTGTGTAAATAAAATTAGAAACGATATAGGAACGGCTTGCTCAACGTAAAAAAGTTGAGAGCTTTTCAACTTTTTACATTTACGTACGCCACTCATTCATCGTCATACACTGCTCTTCAGTGTGGTCGAACACCTCCAGCAAAGATATCTCCAAACTACAGTCGGTACAGAACTTTGCCGCGCACATTATCACAGGAACTAGGAAATTTGATCACATAACGCCCGCATTGAAAGAACTACGTTGGGTTCCAATTAAACACAATCTATTCCTCCGTGACGCCGTCCTGGCATTCAAATGTATGACTGGTCAAGCAACTCACTATCTAAACGATCAGTTCACGACAAGCATCGGGGTCACTGGGCGCATTACCCGAAGTTCTCAACTCTTAATATCCCGTTGTATAAATCGAACGCCGGTCAGAGGACTTTTTATTACCGCATAATAAACATCTGGAACTGACCTTGACATTACTCTTAAAACCTCAAAATCGATCTCTTCTTTTACGCTTTATCTGAAAAATAAACTAATTACTGACTTTTTAAATAGCTGTGACCTATAACAATGTCTTGTCCCTTTACTTATATTTTTTCACTTTTTTAAATGAATTGTTAACTGTTTTTAAATTAGATTTCTTTTAGATTTCTTACCTTCTATTGTCACTGAAAAGCCCCACCAGTGGAGTGCAATAAAGTATTGTATTGTATTTACGTACGTTAAGCCAGTTAAATTCACGCCCCGGGGGCGAGTTAAGTAAAATTTACGCGACAGTGGAAATCCACCCTCATTGACAATAAAAATTAGCCAATCAGTGCGCGAGAATTTGCTCAATCATTGTAAAAAACCCTATTGATCGATGAAAATCGTTCAGATATACGCCGATACATACCTTGATTAAACGTTTATTCAAAACTTCCTTTAATAGTCTCGGCCGCAGTTATTTTATCGAATAAATAAAATATACACATTTCCATCAATTACAATGCCTCTGTTTAATAGTAACGTGATTCTAAATTTAACTTGTCCAAAATTAAACGCAAACTGTATTATTATCAAATGGTGTCTCGTGGATTGCGTAGGCGTCTCTGTAAAAAGTCGTTAAGGCAAAAGATACGCAAAACATGTCCTAACATGTCAAATCTAGATATTATTACATTCCAAATTCATTAAGAAGCGTTCGAATAACATGCAAAGCGATGGAACAAATACACCAAGATAAACGTACAGTCTTTCAGTCGCTATTACAGTTTGCCATCGTGCACGCGTTCATTCTATTACACTTGTTTCTTAGATCATAGTTTTTGTTTTACTTGCCCCTCGATGCTGTTAGTTGTTTTGGTGTGTCAGGTATCGTTTTTTTTTACTCGTTGTTTGTAGTTTGACTCGCCCTGCAGGCCTGCAGAACAACTCGTAACAATATACAGCGATACCACACACCTAAACATCTAATAAGATGGCAATAAAAATAGCTTAATTACCGTGCCATGATTAAACCTGCGCTGAGGCCGAATTTTAGCATAGCTCTCATATTCGTTTGCGTAGGTCGCTCACTAAAATCTGTTTTTCGTTTCGCCTTTCCCGCCTGATCTTGAATGTTTCACCAAGCGAAACAAACACCGAGTCTGATCACAGGTTATGTCATGGTATGTTCTTCGAGCAGACAGGAGGCTTTACAAAATTGGAGGCACCTGTACTAAAAAAAGCTAAATCCTAAATCCTTTTAAAATATCCTCCGATTATAAAACCACAAAAATGTTAAATCCTCAGATCCTAATAGATCTATTACGCTGATTAAAATAGAGCTTAAAGAAAGGAAAGAAAAGAAGAGGACAACTGATGTGTAAAAGCTAAAACTAAATTTTACGCAAGTAGAAATTTGGACTTATCATCGATGAACACGGATCCGATTTGAACTGATTATTCCAATTGGAACAGATTCGATTTGAACTGATATTTCTATAAATATTAAATTTCCGTTTTGAACATTTGACTATATAAAAATCTGAAACTAACACATAAATTTTCCATTGACTCTCTCACTGACAGGATAAGTTTCTAAAAATACAAAATTAAACGTAAGCTATATTTAGTATTAAATGCTGATTCACCATTGCGTTGGTGTCTAAAAGTGTTTAATAATATTTGACGGAGAGGTCCTGTCATCAGATCAGAGGTGTAAAAAGTCGCAAAAGTTACGTTCTTACTCTTTACAAAAAATGTAACTGATTCCGAACTTTTCATGCGATATCACGGGCCAACTTCTTCTCTTAAACTTTCAACTTCCTTTAATACCCTCGGGCAGTTTTAACTGCTTGACGTTTCAGCAACTTGGCATTCCGCAAATTAATCACCCATCAACCAATTCCAATAAGTCCTTATAACTAGCACGCGGATACTTGTAAAACAAAGCAAACTTAACTTACATTAATTAGATTCTGTTTCTAAAACTATATTTCTCCATAGTTAGACACTTAAAATAAAAGGGACGAAATTAATGTAATAGAGAATCTGGAACATGAGAATATCTGAAAGAAACCTATTGCATAGAACACTATTATTTTGGCTAAATTTGCGGAATTTCATGCCAGGGTGTAGTTTGGGGGTGGCGAATCTGCGGGGCGTAATTTTGCCATATAAGGACTGGTTACTTAACAGTCTCCCGAATTAGATTATGGGCCGCTGGCAGATCGTGCGCGACCAGATATCGGACGTGACAAGTATAGCTATCACTACCGATGTCACTCACTTGGAATCACGAGTTAAAGTGCTACTATGATCAAAAAATCACTTTTATTTTTTCTTCGGATTTCGAAACTATGTTTATTAAACACTCCGCAAGCGAAATTATAAGCCTTAATTTTGAGAAGAAGACCGTTAATTTAAACTGCAATTTTCCGTTTTAATGGTCCGCCATTATTACACCAGAAAGGATACAATGACATCATTCACACACGAGTTTTAGAATGCAGTGTGTGTGAAAGTGCCTTATTTAGTATGCAGCACGGGAGTTTTGAGCTTTCACACTCTCAAACTCGTGTTTTGCATAATTTGTAAGCCGCGTTCACACACTACATTTTACAGCTCTTGCGCGTATGACGTCATTGTATCCTTTCTGGTGTAATAATGGCGGACCATTAAACCGGAAAATTGCAGTTTAAATTAACGGTCTTCTTCTCAAAATTAAGGCTTATAATTTCGCTTGGGGAGTGTTTAACAAACATAGTTTCGAAATCCGAAGAAAAAATAAAAGTGATATTTTGATCATAGTAGCACTTTAAGTTATAAAACGAAGGAATGCAAACTGCCAGAATAACAAACGGGCGATATTAGGTTTTAAAGAACAGATACGTTGGAGGGGGACAAAAACAAGCAAATCTAAATCCAGAGCAATAAAAGTAAATATTGTTCCCGGTGCGAAATAGGCTTATTAGGCTCAGTTGTAACTGACGCGGTTTTTTACAAGTGAATCCCTTCAGGGACATAACAATAAATGATAAAATAATTTAAAATGAACTATTAAATCACCAGGTCTGTGTTTATGCTCTGCTGGGTTATGGTTTTAGATTTTCGCAGTTTAACGTTCAAGCTAGTCTACAAAGCCCCCCCCCCCCCCCCCCAAAAAAAGAGTAAATTGGCCACCGTAAAGAAATTTAAAAGCTGACGTTTCGGGCGTTGGCCATTCGTCAGAGCGGGTTTGTTCTGACGAAGGGCTGACGCTCGAAACGTCAACTTTTGAATTTTTGACAGTGGCCAATTTACCTTGTCAACTCAGTTGATAAATCCAAATTTTTGTGTTTGTGTTTCATTTTCTTACGCAGCATTACAGTTTCTTTAGGAACTAACCACTTTAGTCTATAAGGCGTGCGGTAGTAACTAAATGTGCGACAAGTGGTATTAGTGTAAAAATCGTTAATTTTAGTCGCACTGACGAACTTGCTGACATAATTTAGTCATACGATCAATAGAGTGGTCTGTAGTGTCTGAGTCACAACGCGGGAGCCGAACTTTCGTGACGTCAATAGGGTGTCAATGAAGTACCGCACGTCTACCCAGTGAGCGCAGCCTGACCTCTGAACGCCATGTTAAATGGTTGACTACCCACCTTTTTGCGGAACTGCAGCTATATTATATTAGACTGAAGACCAGTTAAAAATGTGTTTTATTACGATAAACCTCAAGTTTAATCTGTTTGACTCGTATATTTCTACGGAGACTGCAAATTTGTTCGTCGTTGCTCTGATCGTTGCCCTCGTCTTTGTGGTGATGCAGCAATGTAGGCGATTTTTTGCACCGTCAAAGGGCGATGAAAGATTTACGACCCATCCTCACTGTTGCTACAAAAAACCAATTTCTGAGGAAAATGAAGAAAGATTTTGGAAGGTACGAAACTGATTTTTTTTAGTGCAGCGTAACTCGCCTAAGAGGATGGGAGTCTTTGTGCGCTTAAACATCTTATTTCCTTTCAAATATGAGCAAAGGCAAGAAGGTGCAAAAACTAACTTATTACCGATATTCTTGGACGTGCATGTTGGTTGGAAGGGGGCTTCTGAAAAGTTCAAATTTTCATTTTATCTCCCATTTGTGCTTTATTAGGGAAACTTGTCATCCGCGACCATGCAGGCGTCGGCAGTATTCAGAGAAGGAGACATTATTGACAGGAATTAACATCAGGATATTGCTTAATACTTAAAACACTTGCGGAGTCGTCAGATTCATGCAACATCTATGCAAGCCGCTCCTAGCCATATACGTGGCAAGAGTTATTTTGTAACACTCTTTCAGATCGCTTAAGGCATTGAAATACCTCGTATTTACCAGATAATGGTAGAGACAAAAATGTAAATGTCATTAAACATAAAATAATATCCAAGGACAGGCCTTTTGTGTATAAACGTTTTGTAATAAAAAAAGAACATTTTTTTCGGTCCATTGACCCAGTATTAAGACTATGGTAAATTAGCCTTGACAAACTCTTTCGAAAGCAGGCAATCAACTGGATCGTGACAATGTGAAAATAGATGAAATATTTTCACACTGAACATAGCTGAAAATAACTTGTAGTACGACAAGAGAGCTAGGGCAAGTAAAGAAAAAGGTGACCAAGGAAGGGGGAGACGTGCCGTAAGATGGATATACATATATACGTTTGCAAATCTAGAATGGCGCGCACACACAACAATCAAAAACGCCTGCACTGAAACTGAAAAAGGATTCAAATCCTTTGAAGTACTAGTATACTCTTGAAAGAATTGTCTAATCTCGTCTCTTTCGTGTGATAATAAACTTTTGGCTACGATTGTATGATATTCATTTAACTGAGTACTTATAGCTCGGGTAAAATGCGAGTAATTTTAGCTGATATTATAACTTGTCGACGGCACTGCCTTCCGGGAAATAATTTGATTGCCCCTATAAAAGAAAAATTTGGGATTTCCACTACTGGTCAGTTAATGTTTAAGAGTCAGCTGAAATGTAGATGTAGAAAATTAGAAAAGGAGAAAACGCCAACGTCGAAGAAAAAAAAAGAAAAAAGAAGGAAGAAAGAAAAAAAAAAAAACTAAAGAAAAAAAGCAAGCAAGCCACGCTTGTTAATAGCCAGCTTGTCTACTTCCCGCCAGTTGGGTTCTTTAACCTGTTATGAAGTAACGTTTATTTAACAATTATTCGCCGCAGGCGAAGTAAATGTTCGCTAGTATTTACTGAGCCTAAGGCGAATAATTGTTTTAGTATAATTTTGAGATGTGGACATCAAAAAGTAAAAAAAGGGGCTAAAATTTGACACACACACACAAAAAAAAGAACTTAGCTTAGCAGCCGCTCCTTGAAATCTTGTATTCACCGGGTAGCGCGGTAAATATAGCATTAAAACTAGTAATAGTTGACACTACAGCTGCCCCCGCTGTTAAGAGTTTTTGTGAACGTATTTATTGATTTAGAAGGTTTCCTTTTCCCTGATTTACTTAGAAACACTATTGTGTGGGATTTATATTTCTTTAGTACAATTTAGGTTTTAGATTGTTTCTGCAGAAGCAAGCCACGTTTAGATTAGCACTCAGTCCAGTGCTAAGAGATTTCACGGACATCACGGAATCGCGCCAATTGAAACGCGTTGATCACCACGCAATGCAAGGCTCTATTTTTTTGTCACTTCTTTGTTTGGGTGCAAATTAGTCGGACGCAATGAAAACAAAGTTCCACGAACGTGATTTTGATACAAAATGCGCTTTCTCGGACGCATATCTTTACAAGATTTTTCGCAGAGACAAGCAACTACATGAATTAAATTCGAAATCAATCAAGTAAAATCACAAAAGTGGATATATTTGTTAATGTACTGAAATTTCATAGTCGTCCAAAACATCACAGGGCGCAGAGGAGTCATATTTGACCGTAATGCTGGCTAAATTCTTCGCGCAAATCGATCTTGTTGATTCAAAACAGTGAACGTTACTGAACAAAACGTCATGCTATCTAGTTACCCCGGCATGTGGTGAAACTCAATCCGCAAGAAGAAATGCCGACAAACTGCTGTCTGCGGTTTTTGTCTTGCGGATAGAATTTCAACAGACGCCGTAACAAGATAGCATGACGCTTTGTTCAGTCACGTTCATTGTTTTGAAAGATCGATTTGCGCTACGAATTTAGGCAGCATTACAGTCAAATATGACTCCTCTGCCCCCTGTGAAAACATCTTGCAAAATCTGAAAAGTTAAACTAATGAGGTCGAGGCTCGACTTGCGAGTATACAAAAACTGAAAAATTCGACCTAGAAGTGTCTCAAGAAATTTACTGTTTCCATGAGCTGTTTCTGAGGGGAAGTGCTACATGCAGTTGTTGTATTTCCACGCGACCTTATACAATCTTGTTACGCAATATTTCTCGCAAGTTTTAAAAAACATAACTGATGTCTGTAGTGTTTACTGGTGTTGAGATTCACTCGTCCGCTTAGCAACACTTGCGTGTTTGTGGACCGAGTCTTTCAGTCCTCCAAAGTGATTTGAGTCTAACAAATCGTTTCCAGTCAATGATTTGTGTATGATGCGTGTCATTCGTCCCTGGATCCAAACTTTCTTAGGCCAAACTCGAACTTTTCCTTCTCGTGGCCAGAGAATTTACTCGAAATAAACGTTGGCTTCCTACGGGAATAAAATGAGGCAAACTGAACTTAACACTTCAGTTTCTCTCCCGCCTTCAAAACTGCTGCTCTGCGGGCGAGAGCACCTTGCGGGCAAGCACTATTGCCACGTCATCATTACCCGAGACCACCTTGCAGGCAAACTCTATTGTTACGTTATCATTACCCGAGAACACCTTGCGCGCTCACTTCAACCAAGTCCAGATTTTTTCTCGCTTCTGACTGTATGCACTGTATTTTCTCTGTATTTTCCCTCTGTAACTACTTATACGTGGGGACCACTATAATGCCTCCTCGGGCTTTGGCCTCTGGATCGTAATTTAAAATGAGGAAATTTACTGTGAAATATATATATGTCAGTCACACGGTATTATATTACAATTATCTCTTTCATTAAAAAAAAAAAAAAAAAAAAACACTCGGAAGGCACTTGGTGTGGTTCAGTGCTAAAACTTGTCATTTCTGTTTGTTTGTTTATTTATTATTTGGACTAAATTCTTAGCCTCTTGCCGTGACTGAAATTTAAAGAAAAGACAGATACTTCTCCCGGCTATTAAACTGTTGTACTCTTTTGTGACTTGTTTTCGATTAATAGTGACGATACGTGCAAACAGGTTTTTGTTCCGTTGTCAGTGATTTTCTATATTTTGAACCGACTTTCTTTTAATGGTAACTGAAACACAATCGCTTTAATTTGCAACGTTACATGGAATACAGAGGAAAAAATGTCACAGCTAATCCGACTCTGAGAAGTCAAGCCAAAAATACGCAATATAATGCACCTATGAGCACTTCGAGAAAGCAAAGAAATCCCTCAAATTGGCCTCCTTTTGAATAACTCTTCTTACAGCCATTGACAAGAAAACAAACGCATGCCATTGAATTTCTTTGAGCTGATGTGTCTGACTGGAGCAACGGCGAGCCGCGTATCGGCGAAGGACGTTTATTTGAGAACAGTAACTGCCGGCTCATGGCGATCATTTTAATTTGAAAAAAAAAGTGTAAAAGTCACGGTTAAGTTCACCTATGACTGTTAGCCGGGCTATTAGGCCTATGGCTTTTATCAAACTACCGACGTCTGTAAACGCAATATCAATAATAGCTGTAATAAAGGCCTGAAGCAACCGCAGTCTTTTGTACCGATCATAAGCGCTTCTCTGTTGACGTCTTTTTTATTAAAACGGTAGTAAAGAAATTGTCATTAACCGTTTAGGGACTCTCCTTGAAGTAGATTCAAAAAATGGCCCTGTGAACCTAACCGCCAAACGACAAAACCATTTTGTTTGAGATGTCAATTCAATCACAAAACGCGCCCTCCAGCAACCTAATCCAATACACATTATCTTTATTTTCATTATTGCCAGTGTGTTCCGGAGTATTGGTATAACTTACTTTTCGATCATTTCAGTAGAATCCTTCGACACACCTAATCACTATGTTAAACCGTGAAAATTGTTTTGCTGTTAGCGCCATTCAGGTGCATTTCATGGAACTTTTTCTCCTAAAGTCAAAGCGTTTGTCTTCCATATCCAGTATTGTGATACTAACGTTTGGGCGCTATTCACGAAATGATAAAGCCTGACTATTTGAGTGAAAGAATTTTTACAGTACTCCTACTGCTAGACTGCTCACACAGTCCCTTATTTTCCCATGAGCCGTTCCCGAATTCGTTCCTCTGGCCGCCATCTTGAAATATGCGGGGCGCGAAATCTGGGGAGAGTACAAAACTGCTCAACAGAGCCGGTTGCTTACTTCAGTATGCTGTACATTGGGAAACTGATAAAATTTCAGCTTGTGGTGAGGTTTCTGTAAATTAACGAATATATAAGGTCTTGTTACGATACCCTGTTTAAGACAAAAATTGATGAAATCGAGACTAAATCCTCTAAAAACCATACCCTATTGGGTTGCACATCCCTGAAAGGCCACATAAGGGTGTACCCCCCCTGGGGTGCAAAGGCCACATCTGTGGTAATCATTATGATCTTCCTTAAGTTGGTTTAGGGTACCGTGTATGAAATTCATTTTACTGTTGGCCCCTAATATACAAATTATTTGTTGTGTAAAATTTCTCCATTGTAAATATGGTCAACTCCTTGAAAAGTGATCATAGTTTGGAATGATTATTTCCTTATAGGGCCCATTATGCTGGATAACAAAGTTCATAATTTTGCATAAAATTCAAACATAAAAATTGATTTGCTTAAAAAAAAAGATCACAAATGGATAGAGTAAGAAAAGTGAAAGTGACAAGCAAAACTAAGTTAGAATGTGGCTTTTGCAGGGACACAAGTATCCACTGCAGTATAGTATTTCATTGTAGTATTTGAACTGTAGGGTGTAACACGCAACATGTATAATTGAGTTGGCGAATACAATAACCAAATTTTTGATTATCTAGAGTTATGGTCGTCCATTAGTCAGGCTTAGTAATAGCCTGGATCATCAATTCACTGGACTTATCCATTATCTGACTGATAAGTCTAGACAATAGAACATTTGCAAAGGCCCAAGGGAAATAATTTTTTTTGTACAGACCTGCATGGTTCAATGGTGGTAACATGACCAGAGAACAATGTGAGTAGGAATAAGGTTTCGAGTGTGATAAGTTACTGTGGGAGTAGAATTTGACGATGTTGATTTTTGACTACCTGTATACTAGTAACCGTTGCTATATTAAATGTGTAATGGACCAAGATTGTGTTTGTCAATAAATTCAGTTTAACAATCGAGGTTGATGGTACTAAGTTAAGATTTTGTCAGGGGATCACACTGCAACCAGGTGGAAATTCAGACAACGTTTGATGCTACCCTGGTTTGGAGATTAATGATCCCCATGAATTGTAACTTTGCATTCATTTATCTTTTAACCAGAGTGGCATCAGACCATCTCCACTCCCTCTCCTTCCCCCTTCCCTCTCCTCACTCCCTCTCTTTAGATTCATCACTGCATATTTGCTACTTGGCACTCGACAATTTGCTCCATAATGACTCAGCAAATATTTCAAGTGACTGCTTTCATTTTGCAATCAACAATTTGCTCCAAAATCACTTAGGAAATAAATCAAGTGACTGCTTTCATTTTACAACTGTTTTCACCTTCACATTTATCCTGTTTTACTATAGATTTGCCCCAGCTCAAACATCGAATCACATTCAAACCTGACTTGTGTTACATTTGTCCGAGACAAATATAACATCATATTTGTCTCATATTTGTGGGCTTTACTACATGGACAAATATAGTGTCAGATTTGTCTCATATTTGTCTTGCAGGCAGATAAGGTGAAATCCATTATTTCATCCAGTGCTATATTCTGGAACCGACTTTCTTTTAAGTGTAACTGAAACACGGTCGTTTTTGTAACGTTACATGGAATACTGAAGAAGAAATGTCACAGCTAATCCTAACATTAGTCAAGCGAAAAATACGCAATATAATACACCTTTAAGCACTTCGAGAAAGCCAGCAAGCCCTCAAGTTGGCCTCCTTTTCAATAACTCTCCTTACAGCCACTGACAAGAAAACAAATGCATGCCAGTGAATTTCTTTGAGCTGATGTGTCTGACTGGAGCAACGGCGAGTCGCGTATCGGTGAAGGACGTTTAATTGAGAACAGTAACTGCCGGCTCATGGCGATCATTTCAATTTGAAAAAAAAAGTGTAAAATTAAAGTCACGGTTAAATTCACCCATGGCTATTAGCCGGGCTATTAGGCCTATGGCTATTATCAAACTACCGACGTCTACAAACGCAATATCAATAATAGCTGTAATAAAGGCCTGAAGCAACCGCAGTCTTTTTAACCGATCACAAGCGCTTCTCTGTTGACATCTTTTTTATTAAAACTGTAGTAAAGAAATTGTCATTAACCGTTTAGGGACTCTCCTTGAAGTAGATTCCAAAACTGGCCCTGTGAACCTAATCTAGCCAGTGGCCGCCAAACGACAAAACCATTTTGTTTGAGATGTCAATTCAATCGCAAAACGCGTCCTCCAGCAACCCAACCCAATACACATTCTCTTTCTTTTGATCATTGCGAGTGTGTTCCGGAGTAATCGTATAACTCAATTTTCGATTATTTCAGTAGAAACCTTTGACACACCGAATCATTATGTTAAACCGTGAAATTTCTTTTGCTGTGCATGTTAGCGCCATTCAGGTGCATTTCATGGAACTTTTTTCTCCTAATTAAAGTCAAAGCGCTTGTCTTCCATATAGAGTATTGTTGTACTACCTTTTGGGTTCTATTCACGAAATGATAGAGCCTGACTTTGATTTAAAGAAATTTTTACAGTACTTCTACAGGTAGTCTGCTCATACAGTCCCTTATTTTCCCATGAGCCGTTCCCGAATTCGTTCCTCTGGCCGCCATCTTGAAATATGCGAGGCGCGAAATCTGGGGAGAGTACAAAACTGCTCAACACCGCCCAACCCCAGCCCCCAGAGCAGTTTTGTATTCCCTTCAGATTTCGCGTGCTAGCATGTTTGAAGAATGCGTCCTGACAATCGAAGTGATTCAACCCGGGGATCTCTCGGGAAAATAGGGGACCGTGAAAAGTCTACAGCAGTGCTTTGTGTGAAAAACCCAGTCGAGCCGTCTTCTTAATTTCGGTCAGCCGTGAGTTCTGACTTTTATCCCACTGTTTGTAGCATTTGCCAGCTACTAGAAAGTGGTTTTCGTTATATCACTTGATTTTGTCTTTGATGATGGGTACTGAAGAAGCGATCCACATTAGACCGATTGCTAAGGTGGTACGAATCACAGTTAATGTGTGGGCCATATGATGGCATATGATAGTGCAGACAGCATCGTTGTACGCGTTGCTTATAGCTATTTATAATAAAGTTTCGATATAACGCACGCTCTGATTGGTTGAAACAGCGTGCTTTATCAGAGTACAGATGCACGGAGTAGCCCGTGACGCCATTCTGCGCGCGCTGGCAAACTGAAAACCTTTCTTGCGCGCGCTTGCAAGCTATGAAAAAAAAAACTTGATTTCTTGCAATTAAAAGCCAGTTTCTTTACAAATATGAGCAAAGTTATATTATAAAACAAATAAAAAAGCCAAAACCGTGCTTTGTTCTGTGATAAAGCACTCAAGGAAGTGACGAGAGCACTCAAGAAGTAGGGAGAAGCACTCGCCTGCGGCTCGTGTTCACCCTACACTTCTTTCGTGCTCTCGTCACTTCCTTGCGTGCTTTATCACAGAACAAAGCACGGTTTTGGCTTTTTTATTTGTTAAATGTGTCCCAGCTGCTCTGTTTTACATATAGATCTGAAACGCCATCAATATGTTGGACTATTAACATTTTTTAGATTCCTCATATAATTAAGACGTAAATGTAAAGAAGATCCTCGCAGTTATTAACGCAACTGATGCAGTTGCGAAAAGAAAGCCTGAAAAATCAGGCTTGCCGGGATTCGAACCCTGACCTCTGCGATGCCGGTGCAGCGCTCTAACCAATTGAGCTAACAAGCCAACTGGGAGCTGGTCATTAAATTGGCTCGTAATATACTCGGTATCGCAGAGGTCAGGGTTCGAATCCCGGCAAGCCTGATTTTTTCAGGCTTTCTTTTCGCAACTGCATCAGTTGCGTTAATAACTGCGAGGATCTTCTTTACATTTATTTCTTCATTCCGCAGTTCAAATATATGAATTTCATATACTCATAACTTCATAATTAAGACGTAAGCAATAACATCATAACCTCACGTGCTGGAGGTAAAATCCCGAAACCAACTGGCTTCCTGTTTGCAGTACTTATTGATATTGTTCTTGAATCAAGAGACCTCGTTTAACCCTACAAGTGTATGATGATTAGTTTTGAAAACAAAACAAACCGGATCTTTTACACTGATTAAAATATAGCTTAACGAAAGGAAAGGAAAGAAGAGGAGAAATGATGTGTAAAAATTTTACCCAAGTGGAAGTTTGGACTGTTATCATCGATGAACTCGACGTATCCGATTTGACCTGATTATTTCAATTAGAACAGGTTTGATTTTAACTCCCAGTATTTCTAAAAATTCTAAATTTCCGTCATGATCATTTGACTATATAAAATCAGTAACTAACAGTTACATTTTCCATTCAGTAATGACTCTCTCAGAAATAAGTTTCTAAAAATACTTTGTGCAAAATTAAACGTAAGCTATATTTAGTACTAAATGCTGATTCACTACTGCGTAGGTATCTAAAAGACGTCAGTGTTTAATAATATTTAACCGAGAGGTCCTGTCATCAGATCAGAAGTGTAAAAAGTTTCAAAAGTTACGTTCTTATTCTTGAAACGGATTCGGGACTTTTCATGGGATATCACGGGCCAACGTTTTTTCTTAAACTTTCAACGTCTTTTAATAACCTCGGACAGTTTAAATGGTTGACGTTTAGCCAGGCGCAAATTAATCATCCATCAACCAATTCCAATAAGTCATTAACTAGCAGGCGGATACTTGTCAAACAAAGCAAACTTAAGTTACATTAGATTCTGTTTTTAAAACTATGTTTTTTCATAATTAGACACTTTAAAGCACGTCAGACAAGAAATGCAATTAGGTCAAAAAAGTGAATAAAATGGGCAAAATTAAGGTAATAGAGGATCTGGAACATGAGAATATCTGAAAGTAAACTATTGCATAGGACACTATTATTTTGGCTAAATTTGCTGAATTTCATGCCAGGGTGTAGTGCGCATTCCAGAGCATTTCCAACAAACAAACAATTATCTAATCAGAGCGCGACTTTGGAGTCACCTGATTTTTCATGATGATTATTAAAGTTCTCAGATTTGAATGGAACGATCCAACAATATTTACAGTCAATATTTACGTTTATTACTGCCAAGGATTGACTGCTTGCAGAAACATGGTTTAAACATCTTTTAGCCAGGACAAAGTTGCGATGAGCGCTTGTCAAACGCTTGTATGAAGCTTATTTTTCTTCTGGTCGCGCAGCGGGCTGCGGTTCGCAACAGATCGGGTCGTCTGTTTCAGATGAATTAAAGGAAACTATGCGACGACAAATCTATTTACGTTTATTTCTGGCCTTGATAAGTTGCGTGCAAAAAGAGAACCATGGATTCGATATTCTTTAGCCTGGAATGAATTGCCAATAAGCGCTTGAATTTCGCTTCAGTGGTCGCGCAATAGTACAAACATTAGGACACACTTGCCGCCATATGATTTAACACAGGTGAAACAGAGTAAGCTTATATCTTTTTATTAACTCATGAACAGCCTTACAGATCCATTTTTGGCAGCTCACTTCTCTGTCTTAAACAGATGGTAGATAGAAACACAAAATAAAGCATAACACTGAAGGTCATATAAAGGTCATATCTGATCTTTTTCTGGGTTCCTGCGGCTTTGGTGTAATTGTTTGGATTGTGTCTGCTGAGCGACTCAAAGTAGTTTTAGTGCCGTTTGGCATAGTAGGTAAGTTAAATTTAGCTCAATTAGGACATTGATGGTTTTTTCAGCCTGTCGTGAACGAATTTCCGACGATAAAGGATAAAAATATTATCTGCACCGCCAGATTATTGTTTGAAACGCCGGGCCCAACTTGTCGTGATACTGTTGCAAGATAGTGTGTTTCGTATCACGGAGTTTGATCCATACAACTCTTTAGTCAAAAAATTGAAGTTGTAGCTTCTTTACAGCCATGCAACCTGCCAGAAAAAGGGCTGAACGCTGCTTTAGTCAAACATGTATTAGTAAGCCTCTCTAGAAGATTCATATGTTTCCTTCCGTCGTTAGCAAGTCTATTAGCAAATCTATTGACTGGCTGGATTTTGGCCGAGTCTTTTCCGATATCGACGTTCCAGAGCCTTGTACTCTGACCCAAACAAAGAAACCTCACATGTTCTCTTATCAATATATACCAGTCCAGCATATATCCTGCAACGATCTCTGATGTGCATCCTGAAACGAAGGAAAGGACTCGGCGCCCAAATAGACTGGCATTTGGTTGCTCAAATTGATTCACAAAACAAAGCGCGGCCGGCCCACTTAAATGCGCGACCCATCGCCAAGTTTCGCCCTAAACAACTAGAATACCTATAGAATGTCTTCGAATTTTTTCAAAGCCTTAAAAAAATTTTCACGAGAGATATAGTAAATTGAAGATGAACAAGCGCTCGAGAAAACAAGCAAAATTGACGTGTGTATCGATGATCGAAAGTAAAACCTCACCTAAGCACACATTTCGCAACCATTTTCCACAATATCCTGCACAACACTTCTCAATGCTGTCTTTGTCGTTGTGTTAGTAATAGACGGGCAAAGGAGGCTGGGAACGCTCGAAAAAATGCAAATTAAAACTTTCAGTTGAATCTACTCGGTGATATTTCAAAGCCGCCATGTTGTGACGTCACGCCATTGTTTCGCACATTTCCAAAGTGGAAATGCTCTGGACTGGTGCGGGGGTGACGAATCTGCGGGGCGTAATTTTGCCATATAAGGACTGGTTCCTAAAAGTCTCCTGAACCAGAATATGGGCTCTGGCAGATTATGTGCGACAGGATATCGAACATGACAAGTACAGCTCTAGCACTACCGATGTCAATCATTTGGAATCACAAGTCAAGTTATTAAACAAAGGAATGCAAACTGCCAGAATAACAAAAGGGCGATAACAGCTTTTGCAGAACAAATACGTCGAAGGGGGGCGAAAACAAGCAAATCCAGCTCCAGAACAACAAAACTAAATGTCGTTCCTGGTGTTTTAAGCTAGACAGCGTGACTAAGTTGTTTGGCTGACGGGGCCACCACAAAAAAATTCAAAAGCTGACGTTTCAAGCGTCGGCCCGCTGTCAGAGCGGGTCGCTGTGACGAAGGGCCAACGATAAATTCAAATTTTTGTGTTTCACTTTCAGATGCAGCATTGCAGTTTCTTTAACAACTAGCCTCTTTGGCTTATAAAGCGTGCGGTAGTTGTTTGACAAGTGGTACAAGAAATTCTGAAGAATTTACAGGCGGCGCATAGTCTCTCACCCCCTCCCCCCTCCCCCCTCCCCTTTTCTTAAGGAAAAAAGGTTTAACTTTAGTAGTTCGGGGTTTCCGGTGACCTGTTATGGACAATTTGCACTTCCGGTATGTAAGGAATGAAATGTATGTATGCAACTTGAGAACTTCGTTTGTTTGTAACCAGTGACCTCTGCACGACTCTTTCAAATCGTTCTTAAACCGTGATATCCTTAAGCTACAGCAGGCGGAAACGCTTTTTGCTCAAAAAGCTTTACTTCTCCTCTTGTGAGCTCAAACGTCATTTTGTCTAGTATTCTTGATTTCACGTAGGGGTTCAGACCAATTTTTTATCGCCAGAAAGCTGTGTTTCTAGAGACATCTGGAACACATATTCACGTCAATGCTGAGATAGCTAACCGACTCGTGACGTTTATATTTTTGCGTGTTAACCCGCGCTCTAATACAGACTAAAATAAATGAAACTTTATTAAATTAGTTTGAAACCGTGGAAAGACATAAACGAAAGACTGAGAGGTCTTAGACAAGTTTAGACAAAAAAGATTCTGACCTGGTGCGACGGAATCAATTTAAAATTATGAATATATGAAATTCATATATTTGAACTGCGGAATGAAGAAATAAATGTGAAGAAGATCCTCGCAGTTTAGTTTGGTGATACTGAGGCCTTGCTTGTTATTTGATTGAGATTTCATCACCACCGAATTCTTTTTCCTTCGTTTTCCTTGTTTTAGTGTTATAGTTTTTTGGGAAGCTATTTATTAAACTATAGAAGTTAGTTCCAGCTTTGATTCTGTAAGAGCCGGGTTTACAGTGGCAGGTATAGATTGCTTTCCGTCTCGTGCACTGAGAGAACGCACGTGAGTGTGGATGGGCATTGGACGCACACAACTCCCAAGTTCTCGCTAGCCTTTGTAAACACTGCCCCTTAAAAACGAAATGTTCTCAAAAACAGCGAAATAAACATTTCAACGCTTACCTTTACTCAACTTCAATACGCCACGAAACTCAAAATAACGAAATTACGCTTCCCACTTCTGTTTATGAAAATTCGTGTCACAAACAAATCGTGCGGTATTTGAAGCATTAGCTTTCAATCTCGTAAAATCCACGTCATTATAACGAGCCTGATTGTTTAGAGCCCGCGCGGAGACTAAGTCTACTGACTACCGCCAATTCAGGAATGTGCTACCCATTTTATGAGACGGCTGCGACATTTGAGACGTCGCGCCGCCTAGTTAGTGTACAACTAGTTAAATTAAGTCTCAATGAAAAAATTGTCGGCATAACTTAGTCCTACGATCAATAGAGTGGTCTGTAGTGTCTGTACAATTTTGTCTGAGTCACAACGCGGGAGCCGAACTTTCGTGACGTCAATAGGACGTCAATGAAGTACCGCACGTCTACCCAGTGAGCGCAACCTGACCTCTGAACGCCATGTTAAATGGTTGACTACCCACCTTTTTGCGGAACTGCAGTTATATTATATTAGACTGAAGACTAGTTAAAAATGTGTTTTATTACGATAGACTTCAAGTTTAATCTGTTTAACTCCTATGTTTCTACGGAGACTGCAAATTTGTTCGTCGTTGCTCTGATCGTTGCCTTCGTCTTTGTGGTGATGCAGCAATGTAGACGATTTTTTGCATAGTCAAAGGGGGAGGAAGTAGCCATCCGCACTGCTGCTACAAAAAACCAGTTCCTGAGGAGAATGACGAAAGTTGTTGGAAGGTGAGAAACTGACTTTTTAGTGTAGCGTAACTCGCCTTAATCTAAGAGGATGGTAGTCTTTTGTGAGCTTAAACATCTTATTTCCTTCCAAATATGAGCAAAGGCAAGAAGGTGCAAAAACTAACTTTCTGCCGATGTTCGTGGACGTGCATGTTGGTTGGAAGGGGGCTTCTGAAAAGTTGAAATTTTCGTCTTATCTCCCATTTGTGTATTATTAGGGAAACTTGTCATCCGCGACCATGCAAGCGTCGGCAGTATTCAGAGAAGAAGACATTATTGACAGGAATCAACATCAGGATATTGCTTAATACTTAAAACACTTGCGGAGTCGTCAGATTCATGCATCTATGCAAGCCGTTCCTAGCCATATACGTGGCAAGAATTATTTTGTAACACTCTTTCGGACCACTTAAGGCATTGAAATATCTCTTATTTACCTAATAATGGTAGAGAAAAAAATATAAATGTCATCAAACATTAAAAATATCTAAGGACAGCGTTTTGTATATAAACCTCTTGTAATAAAAGGAACACTTCTTTCGGTCTGTTGACCCAGTATTAAGACTACATCGTAAATTAGTTTTGACAAAATGAACTCTTCCGAAAGCAGGCAATCAACTGGATCGTGTCAATGTGCTGTCAGTATTTTATAGAATAATAAAAATAGCTTGTAGTGCGGATGTATTAATATTTTTGGCCAACAAGCTCTAATATTCTTTCGGTTTTGGAGCCGCCATCTTGGATTAGCACGACAGGAGGGTTAGAGCACGTAAAAAAGTAACCAAGGAAGGAGGAGTCATGCTGTAAGGTGGATACATATATACGTTTTTGTTTTCAAATCCAGAATGGCACACACGAACTAAACTAGCCCTCGTCAACTAAAAACGCCTGCACTGCAATAAACTGAAAAAGGATTCGAATCCTCTACAGTGTTATAAATAAGAATAAGATGTGTTTTGTCTCACGTATACTCATCAAAGAATTGGTTAATCTCTTTTCTTTTGTGTGATAATAAACTTTCTACTGCAACTGTATGAGATTCGTTTCACCTGTGATTATAAACAGCTTACATACTGATCTTGGTACTCCCGGTAAAATGCACTTAATTCAGTTAGCTGATATTGTTTGTCAAGGGTTCTACAATCCGCAGATGTAGTTTGTTTGGCTACATAAAAGATAAATTAGGCATTTCCACTTCTGCTCCTAAATGTTTAAGAGTCGGCTGAATTTTAGAAAAGGAGTAAATGCCGACATCGAAGAATAAAGAGAAAACAGTAGTCAAAGAGGGAAGAAAGATAAAAGAGAAAGAGAGAAAAAGAAAGAAAGGAAAAAAGAAAGAAAGAAAAAAAAAGAAAAGGAAGGAAAAGAAAAGGAAAGAAAAGAAAAGAAAAGAAAAGAAGGTATAAACATTTGCAATTGGAAATTAGTTTCTTCAATGATTTAATTACTTAACGGAATTTAAAGTCGACACAACTTCAGTGGCTTCAACATAACACTAGAAAACCTGTGGTTTAGCCGCGCCCTTAAAAGCATTAGATTCAAGCCTCTACCTGAATTCTTATTATTTTCTGTTTTCGAAGTAGCAAAAAATACATATAGCAAAATGAAAACCCACAAGAACGTCGAACCAAACCGCAGTTACTAGAATTAAACCTCTAAATTCTCCTACAGCCCTTGCATTTTCAGTATTTCACGATGCAATAAGAAATGTTATGCGCTTTATAAAATTGCGATTCCTGTATATTTCCCGAAAGGTGATTTCCAACTAAACGCCAGGGTTAAAAGTTTCTCTTGAATGAATCTTTCATATAATATTTGTGGAAGTGTTAGCTTGTTTTCATCGCTAAATGTTTTGATTCGACAAAATTAACCCAGTGTAGATTCTAGCGTTTTTGTTGCCTCTTTTATGAGCTAAATTTCGAATGCGTGAATTGAATAAAAAGGCCAAACCAAATAAATTCATTATCATGCATCCTTTCTTGGTAATTTACGTCGGGAATTTAGGGCGGCTTCCCGACGGGAATCGAACCTATAACCTCCCGTCTGCCCGTACTCGCACACAATAATAATGACAATAATAATAATAATAATAATAATAATAATAATAATAATAATAATAATAATAACAATAATAATAACAATAATAACGGTTTATTCACAACATATCTATTTTAAGAAATGGCTCTTCATCTGTGAAAAAACTAAAACTACAAAAATAGAAATAGAGTTAAGATTTATGTACATCACGAGCGTTTCAGGCGGTCAACTTAATGACGACACTCATTTTCTCAATTGTGCAGCGCAAAATCAATAAATGGATGCGCACGCATTAATTAGTTACCAGTCTATCCCAGGTGGTGTTGGACACAGTTCACGTGACTTCATTCGTCCAATCACGCGTCGTGTCTGCGATACTAATGGTTGCCGTCGTTCGTTTGGCTTGTACGTGAAACCTCGTTCTTTGTCGGTCAATTTCTTCTGTTGTCGAGCGATCCAGTCCTTCATTTTTGGGAGACTGTTAGAAGATGACCTAGCCAAGTAATGGTGTAAGCGGCATGTTCAGGTAAGCTTTTTTCTTGACAAAACAAGTCCATGAAAACGAAACAGTCTTCGAGAGCTATGTTGGTCACTCTTGTTTGACATGGACATACGTACATCTGGATCTATCTTTGTATCCTGGATTATTTTTGCACAAAAACGTAGTTTGATAGTTAATCTTTATGAAAAGGCCAGTGGGCTCAGGCGGACCCTGCCGTGTTGACGGTGAAAATTGGGCTTGAATAAAGAAGTTGTACCTTTTTTATGTTTTGTCACGCATTCCTTTGATTTCCCAGGAGTTCCTGGTTTCACATACCACTCTAAATACCACTGTTTTGATTTATTCCGTTTTTTTACCTGACAGGTTTTATTCCATGTGAACAGTCTGAAGGCCCTTCTTCGATTTTTTATTCTTCTTGACAAGAGAAGATGGCAGAATATTATTTTCTTTTGATAATATATTTTATGTAGGAAAACTGCTGGTGTTTAACCGTAGAATGCGTCCTGATTTCTCTTATGTTCGAGAAGATACTGCATGTTCCAATGTTGCAACCTTCTGTGCAGTACAGGCAAACTAGGGGGATGATATTGTGCTTGTAAGTTTCTTCTTAAGCATGTTTTAAAAGTTTTTGAATAGACAAGTATGACTATAGGCTACATACTCATTCCACAAGGAAAACTAGTTTTATGTCAAAAACAATTTCCATATGCTTTCCTCTCAGGACAGCAATGTTTGCATGGGTTTTGTTAAATTTAAGAGATGTGGCTAATGTGGTTGCTCTACTCGGCTTAAAAATTGTTCTACATCAGATAATAAAATTGTTCCAGATGCTGATGAGAGTTCAAAATAGCTAGTAATAAATTACTGTACAACACTGCTTAAGGGAACTAGGTTTCTGTCAGATAGCAAGAGGTTCAAGGTGGCTGATGTTAAAAATCTTGAATCCTAATCCCAGTAGGCAAGTTACAGAGGAACAGAAAAGTGGTAGTTGTCTTCACCAAACCGATAGCACATCAAATGACTCAAACCACAAGGATGATAGTAATTATTAATGTCTGGATTTGCAGTTCATTCAACATACCCCACATAGCTTTTCCTTGTAACACAACAGTCTAGAAATAATTCTAGTTGTGTCACTTTTTTATTTGATGATATGCATTTCTGAAAACATTTTGAGTCCAATAAATACTAAGTCTTTAGCAGACACTTAGCTTATGTAGGATGTGGTGTCAGGGAAGGAGTTTGAAGGAGTTCATGCAAGGAAAAATGGGAGAGGCTTTCTCCTTTTCCCCTTACCCCAACTCTTGACTATTGCCAACCAGTAATACAATAATTAAAAAATGAGTATAGTATTACAGAACTTTTCACAAGTGCACACCTGGTTAGGGCTATAATTTCATTGGAGTTTTGTAAAATAATCCCGTTGGTTTCAACAAAGTAAATAACATATTTATTCAATCCTTGTGAACTGGAATTTTCACCCTCACCATTTACAACAGTCTATTAATGCTACACCTGAGGGTATTGAGATTAGGCCTGAGTGGATAAAGTTAAGTTGAACTGTTTTCATTCCACTTATGCTATGTTCTCATTGCTTGTGCTAAACTTGCAGATCCAAACTGTACCAGCACAAAGACTTGAATGCATTTGTGCAGGTTTTGCACTGGTACAGTTCAAATCTGTAGCAGAATTTGCACACTTATATCACACATTTCCTGTTACACAAAGGTCTTGTTCAAAATGATATTGACACAGATTTGAGACCAGTACGATTTTCTGAGAACAAAATCATATTGGCATATTAACTTTACTATCCTTGAAATATTTTTCCTTAAAGCTGTGTATGCCTCAAAAACATTTCCTGCATTGAAAGTTGAATTTTTAGAGTATGTTTAGGTCCATTACAAAAACAAAATGCTCTTCCATCTGGAACAGTTAAAACTGCTTTCAACTGAAAAATTGAACACTGGGGCATATCACCTGGGAAATGTCCAGTTTTTGTTGGAACATATTGCATCACAAGACACATTTCAACCAAAGTGATTTTAGTTATTGTCCAATTTCACCAAAACCCGTACTTATAGATTGGGAAGAGAGTTGTTTGACAGGAGATTGCTTAAATCATAAACGCAAGAAAGCTTGATGGTAAGTTAAAAATGAGTACATACTATTGCAATCTTTACCCTTACACAGACAGTTGACATTAAACATGGCAAATTCTCGGATCGGACAGATGTGCAGAAACGTGTAGTGAAAAAAAAGAAAAGCAAACTTCTACAGCTTGTCGGCAAGTACGACTTCTAAGTTCCTTTCAACAAACATTTTATTTTTAGATTTGTTTTCTTTTTTGTCAACTTCTTAATTTTCTCTTTCTTCAAACGCCTTTCCAACTCTTCCCTTTTCTACCTCTGCATCCCCTCAAATTCTCTTTCTTCCCCTGGTGTGCTAAAAGGCAAATTTCCAAACCTCCCTACCCCCAAGAAAAGACTGAAGCAATCTTTCCAGACAAAAAGGTTATTTTACAACCAAAAAGGAGAAATAAAGCTAACTCTTTCCCCTCTTCTTCTACAGAAATACAACGCCTCAAGGATTTTAAGCAAGTCACCAAAATAATAAAGAGGCCCCATGGGGGGGGGGGGGGGGGTCTGGGTATCCCGTACCCCTTTAACATTTTCTTAGACTATTCCATATCCCCTTAATTGTGCGGTCTCGTATCCCTGAAGTTCGCGTTGAATATCCCCAATTTAATATCCCGTATCCCTATAATTCTTTCCTTCGGTATCCTGTATCCCTATAATTTTTGCCTCAAATATACGGTATCCTTATAACACCTTAAGGGTTTTTTTCCCTTTTAGGCAAGTCACCCAATAAAATTACTTTAGAGAGGATAGTAACAAGCAAAAGATTCAAAATATAAGCTTCATGTCAAATAAAACAAAAATGGTTACAAGTTCGACTCCCTTTGCTTTGACGACATCTCTGCAATCAGACTTTTCGGAAAAAAGTTTCAACCACTCATGCAGAGCGCGGGCCGGAGCGGATAGATTCCCACGGATTTCGCGGCTGCAGCCGGTCGCGCTGCATGCTATCTTTCCTAAAAACGGGCAGGAAATTTATGACCATGGGTATAAAAATCACAGAAGGGAATACTTGATCAACGATATTCCTACGGAAATCATTTCAATAGTCTAATGGTAGTTTTACATCGACTTATAACGAAAAAGAAAGAGCATTCTACAGATGAAGCTTTATAAACTTACTTTAATGCACTCCAGTGAAGTAACCTGAACTTTTGAGCGAGTCGTACAATACTCATAGGTCAGCTGTTAACCAGACTTCGTGATATTTCAACAAATAAAGAAATAAACTACAAGAAAAAGTGAAAATTAACCTGTGGCAACTGTCAAATTTTTCCACTGGGATGGCAGAAAGCCGCGACCATCTGCATCATCACACCTAGATTTCATGACACCAAACCACGTTGCGTAAAACACTGATATCTTTCTTCGCATATTGAAAAACACTTGTCTTTCAGAAATTCAAAATAGCTGCAAACTGAAACCATGTCTACAAACTTCCACTGAACAACACGAATGATTGGTTAGCACACTTCGATGTGCAGAGCCAGGACTAAAAGAGGCGGTTTTCGTTCTGCAAATATTTTCGAAGCCGCCTTCAAACGAATCCTCTCTTGAGCCATCTTGTTATCGACAAAGGTCATCCACGTACCTTTCCATTGACCAAAAGTACTCTGTAGCAAACACAAAGACGTTTTAACGTGAAACTGGCCTGTGGCAACTGGATCAATTTTGAGCTGTCACACTGTAAACTCAGTCGAAGTCCGTCTCGAACACAAAGTGAATACTTAGCAAAAAGGCCAAATAAGTAGCCTGTCATTCCAAATTCGCAATCCAAAAATAAAACTTAAGCCTCCCAGCAAGAATACCTATACTAGAAGACAATTTTGCCACCACTTCTCAACACAAAAACAGTCAAATTCAGTGGTAGAACGAAGTAACACAAGAGCGTTTTTAGGAGAACGGAAAACCACATTCCCACGTGATCGAACGCACAATACTATTGGGGCCAGCGGACTCCTCTCAAAACTCTACCGCTGCTAAGGTATAACGCGGGCTTTAACTGGATCGGGAGCCTTCAGCCTGAAACGCTCGTGACATGTATAATATGTAGATTTAGCCATGCCTAAAAGCGGAGCCGCCAAGGAATAAACTGGTGCTCGTTTCTCAAAAATAGTCCTGAAACTTTTCGGTCTGAAATATATTTCGGGGCTTTCTTTGGCTCGTTTGCTTTCGAAAAGTGTTTCTCAAAAAGCCCAAAAGTGTTCCGAATTGTCCTCCAATATTTTGAGGATCTGTTCTGTAAAAGCAAGCTCGAAAGTTCATTCTAGAGGCTGAGAACAGCTTTCGGTCATGAAACTGAACACATATTTTACTCAGGAGCCGTCTTGCTTGGTTTTTGCAATGTTTCCATATCCTGCCATTAACTGTCAAGGCTTGTCAAATCTCCTTGGATTATTGGCTGTTCGCTTGAATGAACTTGAAATGACGCTCATTTAAAACAACAAAATAAAACTTATTCTGAAGTAAATGGGTTATCTTCATCGCGTTCGGATGTTCAGTTAACAAATAACATGAACTGCACTATTAGTCTGGTCAAAAATTTATACGATCAAGATTGAAAACAAACAAACATGTACACCAAACACGCTTTAAATTATGGCATAAGTTTTGCGGATGCGAAGTAAGCCTATATAAAGTTAGGCGCTTTGAGGAACGCAAAAAGCTTTTTTTCGGAAGCTTTTCGGATAAAATAGCTTTAAACCGACAACTGCTTGGCTTAAAAGATAATTATTATTGAAAACGTCCAGGACAAGAAAATCGACAATTGCACAAACCGACCCGACAGTTAAAATTGAAAGCAATTATTCGCTTTAAGTGATGCTTGTGCAGTTGCCTTGCGACTGTCAGTACTTTGACCTACTGTTATGAATAAACAAACACAAAATAATAAACAGAGGAATCATTTTTGAAAACGTTTATTCGAAAACCCGTAAGTTTATACTTAAATGCAATTCACGTTACACTTCCAGCACGGCGGTGGGTCCGTCCACGCGAGTGAAATCGGCCGTGCATGGTAAAATATTCAAGACTACATCTGTCACAAACCTGAGCGCGTTTTCTAATAATTTTTTAAAGTCAAAAGTAAATGACACATTTCTAATGACGTAAATTAAATTTACATCTCAAAATTTAATTTCTTTGACCGTAATACTCAAAATCATGCACCTTAAACCCTTCAGTAAAAACTTCACTTACTCGGTTGTGTTTCAGGACTAGGCAAGCTCTCCACCGTGAAGAAAACAAAGCGATAAAGTCCTTTGAGGCAGCTTTCGTAACTTGAACTTTTCGTCTTCTACCAGTATTCTTTTGAACTTTTCTTTTCCATTTATAGATATTAGATGTTTTTTTCTCCAGTTTAAAACGACAGTACTGTCGAACAATCGTTTTGCTAAATAAACTTAAGCTTTTTAAAGAAACCTTTTTTTCAAAAGCGACAATGGTCATGCGATTTCCCGCCAAGAAAAACGCGGTTGCACCGTGCGATTTCCCGCCAAGAAAAGGTCGCATTCTCCACCCCCGGTCGGGTTGTCTTGTGACTTCCCTCCCCCTCCCCCAGAGTCTGTACGGACGTACGTTGACGTCACAACCAAAATTTTTTCGGATCGATAGGTTACCAAATTTGCTTAGCAATGGAGCTCCGCTGGCGGGCTTTGCCCGCAGGCTCCGCTAAAAACATCAAGTTTAAGAAATTTCAGAAAAAAGTTTTAGGTCATGACATGAGGCATCTTGATTTCAAATAGTCCTTGCAAAGTTTACAACACTCCTTAAAATCTGTACAGCTTCTAATGTTCACTGGTAAGGAATTGAAAATGGAAGAGGCAGAGTCTCGAAAAGTTCCCGATATAAGCGATAGTACAAGCCTCCTGACGACATTAGAGCGGAGGTTCCTTGCGGGTTTCATAACTTCCAAGTTTAGATATGATGGCCAACGAGAGTTATAAATGATGCTTATGTCGAAAGCGCCGTGTAAGACAGTAAATAAAGGAAACATTGAAAACATATTATGGTCACGTAAAAAAGTGCTCGTGTATCTCGAAAAAAAATTTGCCTTCTCATGTTTCGTTCCAATGCTTTATTAGAAAACCTAAAAATATACCAAACGTCAACTCACTCAATTTATTTTTACAGCTGTGTTTCGAGAAAAAGCAACACTACACAAAATTTACATCACTCCCAGGTAAGTGTTTGCTTGTTACTATTTATGACATACCGTATTTGAACAATAAATTAAATGCGTGATGAACGCTTATCACTATTTTAAAAAATCATAAGTAGCCCTTTTCTTAGTCTTCTAGTTTCGATATTATTTTTTTTGAAGTAACTCTTTGCTCAGTTTTAAATTTTCAAGGTAATAATGCCCTTTTTTGTCGTTTTTTTTTAAGTTTTAAAAGATATATTCTTGTTCGAAAACAATAAAATTAATAAATATCGTTTATCTTGTTGAACTGTGTCAGCCCTCGCAACGCTCATAAAATGTTGGTCAAAAGAACTTCAATTGTTTTGCGCTTGACACCTGCAATTAGTTCAGAGCGAAAATGGTTTTCGTGAGCTCTAAAAATAGCACGGAGTTTTTACTAAAATGAAAAAAAAAAGAAAAAAGAAGAAAAATTCATTTCGCGGTTTAAATATAAAAATCCATAATTCTAATGATATTTCAAACTAAGACAGTTATTAAGACCACGACGGGACTCTAACGACGTTCTAACGCTCAAAGCTTTCGATTCTCTTGATGGTAGTCAACGTACCTTATACAAATGTACCACGTGATAAGGTTGACATCAAATCGAAGCTGTCGGCGACGGACTTGGCCTATGTCCCGCTACTTTTTAATTTGTGGTATCTTTTTAATAGGTGTAGATCCTGATCATAAATACAACCCCCTGCAGGCATATTGTGCTCTTGGTTTAAATTTAAATCTGTATTTTATTTATCACGGATGATGTTCAAAATACAAGCACCTCCACTAAAAGATGCTATGCCCTCAGATTGCGTAAAATTACTGTCATTTATAGAATACCTTCGACGCGGCTTAAAGCAGTCAAGCTTGAAACGACAAAGTCGCTTAAGCCCGTCTCGATAGTTTGAGCTTTGCATCGCATACAAAATAGGATTGAAGAATGAATTAGAAAAAAGCAAAAACCGAGATATTCTATGAAGTAAATACAATGTGTCATAGTTATCTTGAACAGTTTTAATATTGGCAGAAATTAGAAATATAAAGTAAATAGAAAATGGCAGCGAACAAACAGCGAAAATTACTGTTAACCAGATGAGTAAGCGAGCCAGTTGTTTCTTTGCTCGTCTTTCCGATTCTGTGATCGTGGATTCTGAGCAAATTGTTTTTGTAAAATACAAACCACGGACTATTGCAAAATAACACAATAAAAGTATTAAAGAGCTCATCATGCCAAAACAAACACAAGTGAAAATGATGAAAGGTTTGTGAAGGAAATACTCATCTAAACTCCATGGACGTTTGCATGGGTACTTGGAGGAGACAGTGTCGAACGTGTTGGCTTGAATATCTGGGACGCAAGATAACAAAGCGAGGAACCACAGCAGCGCTATGACATATCCAACAGAATCCTTAGAGATTCTCAGTTTGGTCTGAAAAGGCTTCACAAGCGCTAGATATCTCTCCACTGCGATCGTGCAAACCGTTATAACAGCTACGTTGATAGTGATCGGAACAACAGCATTCCCTGCAAACAGCTTGCAGATCAAGTCCCCTGAGAAGCCTTGAAGGCGAACTTTCGTTAAAGCAAAGTCATAAAGACCAGGACAGAGCAGTAAAGTCAGCAAATCCGCCACGGCCAAGTTCATCAGCAGATAGTTGGTTGTGGTGTGCATTGAGGGTGTTTTTCGAACGATGGTGATTATAACGCCGTTACCGACGACACCAGGAAGAACTATGGCTGAATACAATGCCGCAAAAACGACGTCCTGGATGTTGATAAAACTGTCTGATTGTTGAGAGGGTGCCGTCGTGTTGTTACCTTCCATTACGACTTGATTTTTAATTTTGTGAACAGCTTTTCGTCACTCATCATACAAAGTAAGAACATGAGAATGACAGGTGTCTATTAAAACCAAATTTCCATGGTAATCCCTTGATGTGAAAACTTGAGGGTTCTTTAATTTCCTTCTCTGACAAATATAACTGACTCGGGTTTATTATTTTTTTTCTTGGTGGAACAAGTAGTGGGTTGAGGCCGGGCCTTAAGGACTTGTAAAGGGTGTTCCAGGAAATGTTGTCAATGTTGTCAGAGCCGTGTCTACACATATGAAACTCCACGAAGGGCGGTGAAAATGTATAAAGCCAATACGTATGCAAAAATAACGACTATAGCTTTCAGTGTGTCACGAAAATGGTGGGTATATAAGTTTTATTTTTTTTTTGTGGAACACGTATTGAGTTAACATATTGTGTCAAGAGGATAAACTGACTAGGTCTTTTAGCAAGACCTTTAGAGTTCAGGTTGGCAAAATTTCAATAGCACATTAGTATGCAGGCCTGTATTGAATCCAAGATGTCAAAGACTTGTTTCGCCAAAATAATCAGTAATAAATAATCACGTAATTGGTTTATGAACAAGCACTGGGCTTCCATCTGGTGTGAAGAATAGATAGAACGGAATGCCTTCCGGTAACGTCTTCAGAGTCCAAACTGACGAAATTTTGAGAAGGAGGTGTCCATTTAGTGCCAAAAACCGATTACTATGCAAATTAAAATGGAAACAAGATTTTAAGAACGTTTGCTACCAAAGAGATATGTACATATCAATGTTCAGGTCATTTTTTCTTGTGTTGTCTCCAGAGTTCATAACAGCAAAACTTCATGGGTACTCAATTTAATAGCCCTGCGGTTAGTGTGCAATTTTAAAATGGACACAAGTTTTCAAGAACGTGCGTTACCAAAATAATAGGGGTATTTTACTAAATCAGATTTTTTTGGCGGATTAAGCAGCATTGATTTTGTCTCCAGAGTCTAAACTGGCTAATGGGCGATTAATATGCAATTTTAAAATGAGCGGAAGGTTTGTAAGCTTGTGTTGCCAAAGTAACAGGTATATATCGTGTGATATTTCTGGTGGGTTGGTATACCAGTGAGTTGGTATATGGCTTCAGGAGATCTTCAAGTATGATAAAGGGCTCCAGATTGCAATCTGTCAAGACTTCAAGAAGGACGCACCAAAAGTGCTCATAAACTTCAATATGTAATTTTATAGTGGAACTAAACTTTTTATGACGTGTGACGCCAAAATGAAGCGAAGTATTGGATTGGCAAAGGGATTTATTTTACATTCCAACCGGTATTCAAGCTCAGAATCGGAATTAGTTTGTCATATTTTATAAGCAGAGGAGTTGCAAAGCTTCTACGGGCATAAATCTTTCAGTGTTGCATTTAACTTGACGATAAATGATATTGTATTAAGTAGAGGGAGGCTGCAAATGGAAACTGGTTGCATATGCGGAGTCACGGTAGATCGTTACAGAACTTTTATTTAAACGTTTCTTGTTTTGTTCATTTTTTTGTTGCTCAACGGCAATGTGCATTCTTCGTGAGGGGCTACTTGGGAAGCCGTTTAAAATAGCTTGGCCCCGGAAAGCAGACAGAACATTTCCATTCACCAACATTCAACATTGTTGAATTCAACACGTTACACATGGTTGGTTACCCTGTGGAATGATGCTGGATGATGGTGAATGCTTAAAGGGGGAGTATCACAGGGATTTTGCTCGCGTTTATAAAACTTTGATTAATGAAAACCTAAAACCATGGTCCATGGTCCAGTGCAACTATTAACAAGTGTCTTTGGCCACGGATGCAGGGATAGAAATAAATTACAACTTGGAAACCTTCGGCGAATGTTTTCAAGTTTTGTGCTTGTACCTTGCAAAAATCATTGAAAAACTTATTATGGTTTGCTTTCCTTTCGAAAACTCACTTGATAGTTTCCTCCTGATGTTCCAGGAGCATTTTTTTGTGTAAGGGAAGGCATTTAATCATAATTTTAGCAACGTTTTGCCAAACGTGAGCAAACTCCCTGTGATAGAGCCCCCTTATTAGGGAACTATAGAAAAACAACATCAAATGTAAACAAAAGTGGATAAACAACCAGTAAAAAAACTAAGACAAAGAAAGGCAAAAAAATACCTCATGCTGTTGTATTCATGCCGTTTTATTATTTCTGTTGTCGCTAATTCTGGTAGTAGAAGTAATTCAGACTTCAATGAAATGATTTGTAAATAAATGATTACGGCTATGGCAAACAAACTGCGAATAATCTCAGACGTAAGGTTGCTGTCAGAAATGAAACCATGTCACCTGTGAATGGAAAACTATTTGAGGCACAAAGTGCTGAAAAAGATGCACATCACTGATGAAATGTGTATATATGGCAGCCGGAGTGAGACTTTTTCTTGGGTCCAAAAACTAGGCATAATTATACAAAAACTACTATAGTTCTCAAATAACCTAGAGCCAAAAATTTAAAGATTCCGCTATTTTGTTTCATAGTTTAATATTTCGCTTTTTTCTTATCATCACTCCAGATTTTATTGTTGTTTTCATCGTTTATCGTTAGTGAAGCGAAGAAGCCCAGCGTTCAACTCTTTTTCCATATACCCTTTTTTCTGACCCTCATTGGTGGTGCCGGCTTTAATTATGTTGACAGTTCTAGATTATTGAAATAAAGATGGAACTCATAAATAATGAAGAGATGAATTTTCGTTTCAAGAAAATGGCGTATTCTAAAATGGTCCACTAAAATGCGACAGACTTTTTCTCCACGATACATTTCCAAAGTAAAATGTAAATTTTTCGGCCAGTGAAAAAAGTAATATAACAACAATACATTATCTTTGTTTATTTACGGGTTCAGTTAGATTATTTAAGCAAATTAGGACCGCAGCCTCAAAGACAGCCGCTAATTTCACATTATTAATTCACGTCAGATAACTCAACAATAAGCTGTTACGATTTTCTTCAAGAAAATAAGGACAGAAATGATGTAGTGACGTTTGTTTAAAAAATTTACTTTAATGCCGTAGAAAAGTCTCATTGTCCTGCCAAAATTAGTCTCTGACAATGGAAAGTAGCCAAATGATTTACGTGAGAAAAGTATGCTAGCGAAACTACCACATTATTTATTTACGAAGCATGCATGTTTAAATTTGGTTTTCTGTAGCTCGTTAGACGCACACACGGCCAATTGTGTTTTTCCTCTATTATTATTTCAAAGACTGCAGCGGTTATTCCATGAAAACAATATTCTCACTGCTCTATCAATTGTCGAGTAACATGGTTCAAATTGAAAAATTGGAAAGGTTGTTGTGATCTGCTGACGCAAAACTGGAGGAGTGAGACACCTGCCATTGCCACTCAGTTAAGCCTCTACTGCCATGGCCATGCAGCTGATACAAAACCAAGCTATATAATTTCACGATAGTTTTGGCCTGCCATTAACTGTTATCGCATACAGCTGTTTTCTGCTCTTATTCTGGGAAGGCTCAAACACATTCTCGACAACAGCTTTGATAGATGTTTTTGGAAAGCAAACACTATCATTTGACCTACTGACTATGTAAGTGTTGCAAACATTCGCAAGCGGAATTTGTTGCGGACCCATCTAGCTGCATTTGTCTTCTACTGTTTCATAAAACAATTCGGAAACAACCCAGCTAAGGTGTACGTATACGTAGAAGCGGCGGTGTTGCTTCAGTTGTTCAGTTTCGATTTTCATTTTCAATTTTTTTTAGCTGGATCACGGGCGACCTACGTTAGTCACTCGTCGACACTCGTCGGACCAAAGCCTTCACTTGGAGACGTCTGTCACCAGAAGCATAGTTGGGAATCTCCTCACTAACATAACAACATTGTTACTCGACGTGAGAAGATTACTACCTAAATCAACACCTTTAGCCAGCTGCAATCGTGAGTGTCAAAAAAGCTTTTAGCCAAAGGTTTCCGTTAAATTTTAACGCATAAGTCCAATTGGAGGAAACATATTGTTAAACTTAACATAATAAATACTTCCGATTTTTTTTACACCAGTAGAAGCAAAAGAAAGATCAGAAGTTTTTAGACTGATTCTGATGATTTTTATTCTTAGGCGAAAACACAGGATGGAAATATTTTTTGCACGCATCGAATGTGTGACATTCGGTTCTTGAACAAAGTATTTTGCGGTTCACACCTGAAAGCCGGCCGTGAGTACGAATTAAACAAGACTGTGGCCCATGACTTAATTCAGTCAATCCAAAGCCGTTTAGTCTCTAGTAAAGTTAAAGGAGCAAACCTTTTCACTGGCATATTTCCGTTATAGTGCGATTATCAAACACCGTTGTCACCACTCAATAGCCTACTGATTTTATGTTCTGGAAGCATGACGAAAAACACATCAAGTCTCTTTCACGAGCACATTTCAACCCAGGATGTGATATTCGCTTCATTGTATTCATTTATCATGCTATTTGGCATCATTGGAAACTGCATCGTAATTACCATTGTTCGGAAAGTACCATCAATGCACACCACAACAAACTATCTGCTGTTAAACCTGGCCGTGGCGGATTTGTTAACTTTGCTGCTCTGCCCTGGTCTGTATGACTTTGCTTTAACGAAAGTTAGCCTTCGAGGATTCTCAGGAGATTTAATATGCAAGCTATTTGCGGGGAATGCTATTGTTCCAATCACCATCAATGTTTCTGTGCTTACAGTTTGCACAGTTGCACTGGAGAGATATCTGGCTCTTACGAAACCTTTTCAGATCAACATAAGAATAACTAAGGACTCTGCTGGATATGTCATAGCAACACTTTGGTTTATTTCTTTGCTATCTTGCATCCCAGATATAACAGAAAACACATACGTTGACACTGTGTCCTCCAAGTATCCGTGTAAACGTCCATGGAGTTTGGATGAGTATTTTCTTCACAAACCCTTCATCATTTTCACTTGTGTTTGCTTTGGTTTTGTGAGTTCTGTAATGCTTTTATTTTGTTACTTTGAAATCGTCCGTGGCTTGTACTTCACAAAGACAATTTGCTCGGAATCCATGACCACAGAAGCGGAGAGACAAGAGAAGAAACAGCTTGCACGGCTTCTTATTTGGCTTACGCTAGTTTTCGCTCTTTGCTCACTGCCATTCGCAGTATTTTTCACGTTTTTGGTCTATACAAACACTAACACTATAAAAAACAATTATGATACATTTTATATCCTTCACAGAACCTCTCGGTTTTTCCTTTTCTCAAATTCATTTTGCAATCCCATCTTATATGCCCTGCAAAGTTCAAATTACCGAAACGGACTTAAATATATCTGTAACTGTTGTAGAATGGGAAAATTCTGGTCTTTCCAGAGAAGAGCTAATCAGGTCGCACCTGTGGTTGAGGCATTGGAACCAAACGAAAATTATGTCGAGATGAGAGTTGAGAATGTAGATTTGGGAAACAGACAAGAATAAGAGAAAGAGAGAAGGCAAATCGTTATAAGCTTTTAAAATAAGAGAATTTTTCATACAGCGGAAAACAATAAACTATTCGCTTGATTATAAACTGTAGAGAAGCTGTCTACAAATTTATTGTTACAGGTGTAACTGCTTTATCCAATAAACCGTCTGAAACACTGGCTGAGATAGGTCCAGAGCGATTTTTTATTGGAGAAGAGACGCACGGATGACGTCATGAAGTGCCGGGAAATCACCGCACCGTCGGGACTCAAAACCTGAGCAACACACAGAAAGAATTTCCTTTCCATCACTGCAAATCCTAAATAGAAAAAATACTGGAAATCGTTACTCGTGAATTTAAAACCGACGTACATTTTCCTTTTTACCACATTTGAAGTCATCTGTTAATTAACTGTAAAAAAGGCATGGCCAAATAGAATCTGTTAAATAAAGTGTCCCTTATATATACATTCATAAGCACTTCATGAATTTGGTACAGTTTAACATACAGAGTTTCAATTACTTCTAGGCGCACGAGCGCATTAACGCTGTAGTCATGTAAATAAAGATCAATTTTTAGAAGGTGAATTTCCGCCTATTTAAGTGGCTGTCCGCGTAAGAATCGACCACTCAATTTTGATCAAATTTTCGATTTCCTTTAAACTTTCTGTGCGAGACAAGGTTGGTATAGGGTTAATAAAAATACATTTCGTTTGTTGGTTATCTTACGAAGACCCGAGTTTTTAGGCAAATGTTGTTGACACCCGGAGTCCTCAAAATCACCCTTTCGTCGAGTTGAAATTAGCCAATTTTGGGAAGACTGCTGCCGACCGTATATTTATCCAAAAAATCTAACTTTTATACCAGTAATAGATACGTTATGTTACTTTAGAAATATGGTGGAAAAAGTTCAAATTATCAAGACTTCTTTAAACGAGAGTGTCTCAAACTGGCCAATGTTAACGGTATCAGCAAGAAGCGGGTCAAGTGGTAAGACAAAAACAAACCTTTCCCAAAATTCTGACTTACGCTGATAATCCTAGGTATTTTTCTAAAGAGTACTAGGATAGTGTCCTTAAACTACCTATTAATATAAGAAATTTAGGGGGAAGAGAAACTGATGGAAAACTTTTCCCTTTCCTGGCCTTTGTATTTATTTTGTCCTTCAGTGATTAGAAGTAAACAAATTGTGCAGCAACTTCGTGGAAGAAAAACAAAAACGGCACCTAATAATCCCGCCGATGGTCTATAAAATATTAAAAGAAGACCTACTTTCTCTCGGTCTGGAAAATTGTCAGTAGCTGTTATAAACTGCAGCAACAGATAGATTGAAATCCGGGTCGACTAAACTGGCACTGAAGCAAACGAGTAGCCGATTTTGACATGAATGGCCAAGTGGCAATCCAGCCGAACAAAAAAGAACAAAAGGAAACCATAACGCGAAATTTCGACTTTCGTGACGAAATTTCGACTTTCGGTAAGGTCAGACAAAAATAAAGTTAACTAGAAACAGCATTTTTGCAATTGGAGTTGACGATTTATTCCCCGCGAAATCTTGTCTTGAGGTCTAACTTACGCCATATTTAACGATTTCAGTAAGAGTAGTTTCAGAGGTTAATTAGTACCGGCGAAAAAAAATTGGGAGCTCCGCTTCTACGCTTCAGTTGGCTAAATCTATGTATTATTGATTGGTAGTTACGTTTCCATTATGTCAACGGCAACTTAATGAACATTAACAACTGAATTTCACTAAAAAATGCAGCACCTCAAGATTCAGAATTATACTCATATCAAGAGGTTCTCTTGCTCATATCCATTTTCTAGCTTTCCTATTTATTATTAAAAACTGGACTAGGTATATTGGATTTCTAGCATTTTGATTGGCCGATCGGAGCTAGGCTATCAGCTCATATACCTGCTAAGGTAGGCAAGAAAAGCGGTTTATATTAATACAGTTTTGTGGTTCATTGTGAATTCTAGGGATTTATCATTATTACAAATTTAGGAGGTTTTTACCGAGGAGATTTAGCCGAATCGATGCAACATAAATAATTTTATGAGCGTATTCTGTGCAGCTGGCGCAAAAAGTAGGCGAAATAAAGGACAATGGTACTTCAAAACAAAAGATTGTTGTCTTAGATAATACACCAAAAAACTGGTATTGAAAAGGTTCATTAAAACACAGAATATGAAACAGTTCTCTAAGAGCCGCTGCCTTTGTCTCCAAATTATCACCAATAAATTTCGTATTTTATCTTCATCCTTCATCTTCTGGTGCTTGACTTCAAATTTTCTCTGTTTAAATTAATCAGGCCGAGTAACGCCTTTATACTGAACGACTAATTATTATTCCGTTCTATATATTCTGCTTGTTTTTATAACTCACAACCCGTTTTATGAAAGAAACTGCAGCTTTTGTCTCCAATTTATCACTCATTAATTCTATATTTTCACCCTTTGTCGTCCAGTTCTATTTTAAATTAAGCAGAACTAATGTCTACATACTGAGCGATGATAAATGTTTCGTTCCACGTTTTTGTTAACTCAACATCATGATTCTTGTCTGTGTCACATATGTTCCACACAGGTTCAATCTTTCGGCATAGAAGTCTTCCGTTATAAGTACGAACACTCACAGTTGATTGTGAAGGAGTTTGGTCACTGATTTAAATATATTGTTTGGATTTCCTAAAAGCAAACGAAGAGCTAGCGAATTGCGAATTCGCTGTGCTGATATTTGCCCTGCGGATAATTGGGACACGAAAGAGAATACTATGCCTGTTCTTCAGCTTTTCCCCTTCGATCAATCATATTAATTGCTTGATTACCAGCTCTTTCGTTACTTCTGTAGCAGAGTCTTTGTAGTGCCTTCCTATAATTCGAGCTTTGAGCAGCATATAAAAGTGGATTAACAAAAGAGTTAAAGAATATTAAAACGCGAACAATTCTGTGTGTCAGAAACAGAGATGCAAATCTCTTCTCCACCTGTTCTGGGCTTAGAGCAGCAACGTACAAAAAGAATCCCGCGAATGGAAGGCAAAGCAAACAAAACGCAACCGCTAATGAAACAAGAAGCTTCAAAAGTTTTTTCATGTTATTTTTGTCGGCTTCATCTATAACTGGATCCGCTAAATCCCACTTGAGCTCTTTTAGAACGGAAAGGTAACAAAATGAAATCAAGATTGACGGAGTAACGATCAAAACAAGGCAGTGGCTTATGATATAAACTTTAACTTTGAGCTCATGATTCAGTGTCCATGGGCGGGTACATGGATACACATCAGATGTGTGAGCGGTGTTATACTTAGTCCATAAAGTGTCTGGCAAGCTTAGAATAAAAGCCATAAGCCAAATTAAGGTGATAACTACGCCAGTCTTTCTCGATGCGATGTTCCAACGGCTGCTTTTAAACGGTTTGACGATAGCTACATAGCGTTCTATAGCAATCACGCAAAGAGTCAATACGGAGGCATCAAAGGTGATACAAACGATCGCGTTCCCAGCGAACAGCTTGCAAACGATGTCCGCAAACGTGGAATTAATCTTTAAATGGTTTATAACAAAGTCGTACATACCGGGGCAGAGCAGCAAAGTTAGGAAATCTGCAACGGCCAGGTTCACTAGCAGATAGTTTGTTGTGGTGTGCATGGATGGCGTTTTTCTCACTATGATGATAACGACTGCGTTTCCTAAAACGCCAAAGAACACCATGACCGAGTACAATGTGGCAAAAACGATGTCTTCAGAAGTGACGTGCGAAATTGTACCGTGAGATCCGTTCACCTGGCTTACATTCATTTTAAAAAACCGAGGACAATCGCCAAGATATTCTCAGTGAATATAGACTGGAATCTTGTTGGTCCACCTCAAGAGAAAAATCATCCACAAAATGCGCTTTCAAATGATTTCTTCATCCCAGTGGTCACTACTCTGTTTTAGTTTTTCAGTAGCTGGAGTGCAACTGCGATTAAGTATTACATCGCTTTTAATGCTCCAGGGTATTTAAATCATTCCAAGCTACGGTTACTGTAGCAGCCGCTGGCACGGCGTGCTATGATGCAGGCGAACGGCCGGCAGGTGTTTGCAACCAAAACAATTATAGTGTAAGGGAACTTGATGTATGTGCTGTCGGAGTTATTGTTCAAAGTTTAATTGTCTTTTGAGTATTTTCTGATCCTAGTGATATTATACACCTCAGGCATTATCTCAGTAACAGCGACATTTTCGATTCATTGATATGCTTCGTCGGGGCTTCTACAATTTTTTGATTAGGAAAAGTACGCGCCAAGTCCATAAAACGAGACAAAATTGGTTTTGTCCTTCCGAAAGTTTAAGGGAACATTAATATTCCGTTAGAAATTTCACAAAATGTTAAAAAGTTCACAAAGTGTTATATACATTAAACAATATTTCATTAAAGTTTGGTACTTGACTTGCACTCTTAGAAATGTTTAATGACTTGACTTGCGGTTGGGTTTTTTTGTTTCCGGATAATGGTTTGGAGCATAAACAAAGTTGCTTTTTTCTTATTTGCACAGCCCAAAATAAGTTGAAATTCATATCGTATTTTTGTCGCAGAAGTGGACTGCCGCGTTAGAGATTTCAGTTACTTCACAATAACCCGACGACAAGTTGACACAATAAATATAGACCTCGATATCCTGTGAAGAAAAACAAAAGTCCAAGAAACAAAACAACTGAAAACCGTCTCCATGATGGATGCTGTTTCCTCCTTAGCGACGCTTTTCTCTTCACCAACAACAATAACGACAAACAAACAAAAAATCACGCAACAACAACAAAACAGCAGAATAACAAGACCTGTCGACCTGTTACCAAAATATTCAAGTTCAGTCATTTCAGTTGTGTTTTAAATCACGAAAATGAAATGCTTCTGTAAATTATGTCCATAAAAGATGTGTGACGCATAAAAAACAAACAATGCTGAAGAAAATCACCGCGGATATTTAACATGCCTTTAAAATGTCGACACCAAACATATCTCATTTCTGGGTCTTCTTCATTTGTATTCAAGTTGTCTCTGCACCCTTTATAATTTCACCGTAGAGTACTAAGATCAACTATTCCACGTAACGAATCACTATCAACGGGACCAATAATGCAGTAATTGAACGGATGTGGTAAACTTTCCAACCGTTTTGATAATCTGTCAGTGCCGTTCCGAAACCATTCGCGCCTGTGGTTTCAAAACGACAACTGTTATTACAAATTATTATCCTACTGCAGTTTCTTTCTTTTTTCCCGAGCATGCATCAGTGGTCCCACATGCGTAAGTGTGCCAGAGTCCAGGGCCTGGATTAGTGGAGCCCTCCTAAGATAAGATGTGTCCTATGTATTGTTGGAAAACGCAAAGCCTATTGTTAACAAACAATACTTAAGAATCATCTTTGGCTTAGAACAGTCTTGCGAATCCTGCTCCAGGACCACAAAATACCTTAATGACTGGTGAATGCGCCATCTTGGATGAGCGAAAACGTACAGGGTTGTCTGTGAGAGAGAAGTGAATTACCACATTAATTTTGAGCACGACTTTTATATCCTTTGTCACTTTTGTCTCTTGTCTAAACTTTCTTCTGTTTTCGTAAAGTACGATAGTGGCTTGTAAAACCTGAGGAATATGAACACTTGGTCACTCAAAATACTTCGGCCCTGCAGGCGCGGATATCGATATTTTAGCCGAGTGCACGGGAATCCCTACACGTTTTCTTTTTTTGCCCATCTCAAGGAGGTCGGCACAGTTAACATTTGACATTTCATCAACCAGCTGTTTACGTAATGGTTTACGATGTGGTCGTTTATCACCGACTGGGTTCATATAGAATTGGTTGGTGAAAAATCTAGGGCCGGGCTGCAATTTCGAAACTATCTTCTTAGATTTGTCGTTTCAGGCAGACAGCACGGAGTTAGGGTCATGTATGGCTTCGAATAAATAAGAAAGATATAAGAATAAATAAAGTAACAATAAATAAGAGGGAAAAGGGAATACAGGAAGGAAAATACTTTGTACACGCTACCAGATAGGCAACCTCACGTGAAAATTTAAGGTTGTTTCCGGCCTGTTTTGGTGTCCATCTATTAATTGTTAAAATTAATTTTAACTCTTTTTTAAATCTTCCCAGTTTTCCTAAAACTCACCAATACCCCTTCCTTTTTCTTCTTTACATACATTTTAGAAACCACGCAAAAGATTAATAGGAGCTACTACTACATACCAGTCCTTTGGATTCTATGAAACCTCAAGAAGATAAATAAGAAAGACGTCTAAAACGTTGGAGACAAAGCTGCCTCTAACTATAAGCCTTCTTTAATATGGTGCAATGGTGCTGTTTGTATGAGAAAACACAATGCAAACATTTTGAGGTTGAATTTTTCTCCAATGAATTGCTTAACTTCTGACTTAGCATAGGGCTTTGATTGTTTGGTTTTCAAGGAAGCTTTCTACAAAATTTCATAGAAAAATAATGATTAAAAGTGCAAGCGAAATCCAACTTTCAGTTTCCACTGACATTTTCGGTTTCCCTTTTCGAAGAGACCCGCATAACAATAGAACGAACACGCTAAATCTCCCGCGAAAATCCAAATTTGAATAATTATTTTCGCAAACAATAGCATGTTAATTCCCACAGGAGTAATTATTGGCGTGGACCGGCTTGAGACGAGCGCCTGTTCATTTATGATCAAACGGCAGAGAAAGTATGTCCAGTTAATTTCACTTTTCTCTTTGTCGTCCTTCATTGATAACATTATTTTGGTAAACTGAAGTACTTAGGACTGCAGTTGAGCGATGCTAAGAGAGCGAGCGTAAAATAGAATAACTGCGATACACGAGCTAAAACGTTGGAGACAAAGCTGCCTCTAACTACTGATAAGCCCTCTTTAATATGGTGCAACAACAAATACTGTAGTTCCGGTTACTTGGCCGACCTTGTAAGTAACTTTTAGAGTGGCGAGATTAAAACATGCTACTGTTGGTAGTTTTGTAACTTAGCTTTGTCTGGACTTAAAATGACCCTGCCGGAGCAATGTCTCCGTTCCTTCAATTCCCCTTTTGATTACAAGAGAAGATTAGAATTTGCTTTCTGTTTTATAGGTACTGGATTTTATACTTATAATTACATTCAGCGTTAGAACGTTCATTAAACTGATCTGCATTGTATTACCTTATGCAGAGTAAACACAGCCATTAATAAAGAGTGCAACAACCACTATTACAAACTGATCATCACTACTTACTTAATGAAAACATGCAAGACTAGCAAAATTTTACGACTTTACCGTATAAAGGTAAAAACGAATTAACATCTCTTTGAAACTCGGCTGTTGCGCTTTAAGATCGCAAAATAACGATTTTTCGATTTAAAGCAAAAATGATGCACAGGGTAAACAAGACTTTATTGGAAGCAGTCACTGCTGTCTCTGTGGGAAAATTAGGAATCGAACAAACCTCCGCTGTATTTTCTTGCATCTAGAACTTTGAACGTTCCGGAGAAAACATTAGAAACATCACTTGAAAAAGCTACCTGCCGACTTTCCTTGAAAACGTCCTGCACTGAGAGATTTTTTTTCTAATTTTCAATTCGGCGTTAACTTCCGTATTTTTTTCATTACTCATCTATATGTTCATTCTATACAGGTTAGATTTGCCTCTTGATAGTTTTTTTTTTGGGAGTAATTTTTCGTCTTATATCTCTACGAGTTTGCTAAACTCTGAGCCTTATCTTCTAAAACAATAAGAATGCTTTCACCTATCTTCTTTAAAAGCAAACGGGCAGCGAAAGTTACTGGCTCTAGATCTCATTTCTGTCTGATTCATCCTTCATTGCGTTTCGCTTTGGAGAGCAATTTATTTTTCGGCATTAGATTAGCTGATAAGTAGCTCCCTCATATTATAATTTATTATATAGACAAGAGTGTTTTTGTGGAAAAGAGACCACTCGTAAACATACGAAACTACACCCGGGACTCAAGTAACGTATTTTTCATATCCTAACTACGGAGGATATCGACGACGTCATTTCTCGCTTTTACACTGTTGTTTGTGCAAAAATACTCTTTTTTATATAATAAAAAGAAAATTACACGGTGGCTTGAAGCGCCGCCGTGTAAAATCCTCTATATTTTAGTGTTTCACTTGAAAGTGTTTTATCCCTACTGTTTTTGGTTTTTTCCTACGTCTTTCGTACTTTTTCCGTAATTAGTAATTTTTCATTTTGTTTTCGTATTTTCCATTGTCTTCCAGTAACGTAATCTCATTTCTTCAATCACCATTTTGTTTCATGCAGTGCGAGTTTGGTTTGCATTCAACTGCCATAAATGTTCGTCACTTCCATCATATTTAATTTTGCCTTTGAGGGCCGTATACGTAGCCAGAGAAAAATTGTGACTGAGGCAATGTCCATAGTTAAATTCTCTTCCTAGCTATTTAGGGTGTTAAACGAAAAAAAAAATGACTGAGAAAACGAAAAAAAAAATGACCGAGGGAAGAGTTTAGAATGAGAAGAAAACGAACCGATCTGTGAACAAGGTGAAGTGTGTCGTAATCTCGGATTAAAGTTTGCTTTGAAATAAAAGAAACGTAGAGAAAGAACAAAGCAAAAGGCAAACAACAAATGACAAAAGCGACCACTAGAGACACGAGCAACCTGAGAAGCCGTTTCTTAGATTCTTCCTCCGCTATGTTACCTGGACTTTCATGACAAATATCCCCTTTGAAATATATTCCGTAGCAAATATTTAAGTAACAAAACAAGATCACAACAGCTGGTGTTACCATAAACAAGAAGCAAAACACGACTATGTAGGTCTTTTTTAACCCATCTAGGTTATCAAGTGTCCACGGACGATTACATGGATATTTTGTAGCATCTTCAACGTAATTGTTGGACAACATTCCCGGGAGACAAACAAGTGAGGCTACTATCCAAGTTGCTGCAATAACGAAACCAACATTATCCTTCCTAAGTCTTGCGTTTGCTTGATATGGTTTAACAAGCGCCAAATAGCGTTCAACAGCCACAACAACCAACGTGAAGATCGACTCAAGTATGGTGATAGAGATAACTGCGTTTCCTGCAAACACCTTGCAAACAAAGTCTCCGATAGTTTTCTGAAGTTTTACGTTACGCAAAGCAAAGTCATAGAATCCAGGACAAAATAACAAACTCAACAAATCCGCCACGGCCAAGTTCATCAGGAGATAGTTGGTTGTGCTGTGCATTGATGGCGTTTTTCGCACGATGGTTATCACGATAGCGTTTCCTAACACACCAAAGAACACGATAAACGAGTGCAGTGTCGCAAAAACGATGTCTTCATTAGTGATATATATGGTTAAATCCTCACTGGACAATGTAGACATGCTGGTTGAAAAATTGCTTGAGTTTTCCGGGTCCATTGTTACTTGGCCTGATCAGAAGACGAAATATCGGGGGACAAAAGTAGGAAAAGTCTTCGTACGTGCCCAGTGGCTTCAGTTTAATCAATTTGCATGAACAAGCAACTTTTACAGGAATACCCAAAGATCATATACGTATGCTGTCACAATTAATTGGTGGACACAATTTCAGTTGCTTTTATATGCAAAATGATGCTCGTAGGTTGTAGTCGCCAGGGCGTCTGACTTTCCATGACACTTTTATTCGGAAGATTGCAAAGCGATGGTTGGAGTTGAATAATATTGTCAAAGCAAGAAAAATTAAAGGATTTTCATCAACAAAACATATGGCAACATAAGCCTCCTCGTTCCTCCCTCTTGTTTCGCCTCACTTTGCGAAAGCCACGTAGCTCAGTGCGTGAGTTATCCACGCGGAACACATTTGCGCCATATGATTGGCTATTGCCTTATCATCTTGGGATCTCTCAAATCTGGGAGTTGATCTGAAAATAACTCGAGATGGTATACCTGTGAAATAGGGCATGTATGGGGTATATCCCCTTCCCCTTTGTTTTCTATTGGTCAAAGTTCTTTGTTTTTAGACAAGAAAATTGCCATGCCACATTGTCTCTCCTTAGATTATCAGCTCATTACTCAGGGCTATAAACAGATACCAGTGAACGGTAAGGAAAACTTTGGCTCACTTTAGCCTTGATTCCCATGCTGCTGCACAATGCCCGCGCCAATAGAGCAGCTCGTCCAGAAAAGAAACTATACCTTCTGTTGTCGATTTCGTTAATCAGAAGGACGATATGCTCCTGCATGGGTTAATTTAAGCCTGTGACCTGAATAAAATTTATCCATCCAGAAAATTGTGCGCAGAATAGCGCCTGTGCCCAGGGTCAGTCGGGCCGAGTATCCCCCCCCCCCCCACACACACACCCTGAGCGGTAGCGATTCTTTTCCCGGGACGTCGTGATTCTGTGCCTTGGAGAGGGGGGTGGGGAAGTAATGCCACCCTGGGGTCAGCATTGGAGTAAATAAATAAATAAATAAATAAATAAATAATACTTAAGAGCAATTCTCTGTAAGAATAAAACAAAGTGGGAAATGAAAAATTTTGACCCCCAACTTAAATTTGCGTGCAAGTAGATATCCACGGGGGATGTTCGAAAATGGCCATTATTGAGGTCATAACTAAATTGTTGCCATGGTAACAGCGAATGTTTGTTGACGCCCGAGAACCCAATTTTGAACTCAAAAACTGTTGTGAAAACTGCAAAATTTAAAACGTTATTTCTCACGTTTGATGAAACAATACAACTCGAGGTTTGGGACAAATGTAAAACCATTATTCTAGTTTCTTTTCATACATATTGCTTTTCATTACATTTACCGTAAACAAAATAAACGGCGAATTAACTACACGGTGTCTCGGCCATTTTTAATTTGTGAGTAAAACAAGCAGTACATTTCTTTTAATATCTTTAAAAGTACATCAGTTCTAGAATTGAAACTACACGGATAGCTTACAAAAGACATTGTAGTTACTAAATCTGTAAAATTCTCAGCGGGGCGGGCTTATTTTGTTTTCATGGCAATCAACAAAGAAACCATAAAAATGAGATTTCTTAAATTTTGTCAAAATTAACATTCCGTAAATTTGCTGGAAAAATCGGAAGAAAGCTGAAACGACCTTGAGTTTTAAAGAAAATTGTCTGTTAGGTAAACCTCTGATGAAAACAATCATTCATAAACCGTATTTTTGGAAATAATTTGAATCGAAGTACAGCTTACTTGACGGCTTTGTTCATTTTTCCACTTTTCGACTCACGTTGAGCGAGCTGGTTCCGTTCTGTACAGCACTCGCATTGTTTAAAAATCCAGTGTTCTGAACCTTTTCTTTCAGCTGGTAGTGTTATTTATCCCCGGCAGAAGTCCATCCCCTTATTTCAGCCCACTAAAATCAGGTTTGGTGGCACTGTCGGCAGAAATAAGCGCCAACATGGAGTTCAGTCAATACAGGTACATTTCCACCGTCGCCTTTCGGTCTACTTCTCGATCAGACGTCACCATTCGCTCCAAAAGATGGAAAAATGCATCCTTTCGACAAGGATTCCATTTAGCCAAGCATGTCACTCCAACTTACGGCGTAAAAACTGCGGACAACAACTTTCTTCGAAGTGGAGAGACAATAACATACGCAGTGGGACGTTACCGGTCAGCGGTGTTTACTTGAACAACTTTCCCTTCATAATTTGCTTAACACCGGTCCTTCATATGCTGTTGATATGACATTCAAAGCATTTCAGAAAGGCAACAATTTCCCTTTATTAGATTCTGTTTTTCCACTTGCTCTCTGGTCCTGGTCCATTCACAGTAGGTGTTTCGCACCATGGATCTGGGTACTACTTTTTATCGGTAACACCAATAGAAGTATCGTGCTCCAGGATATGCCAGTAGTTTTGAACTAGTTTTATTTGCCTCTGATGCAATCTTGTAGGTTTAATTTACACACGCTAACTAGTCAACTGAAAGCCAAAAAATAACATTCACGCGAATGAATCTCTGGTTACTTAAATGCTTAACTCGATTTTGAAACAATTCAAACTTATCATTGTTATACTTACAATTCCGTAAGGTGTAATCCCGATAGTGGCACGTTAAATCCTTATTCTTTTACTTTTTTACGCGACACTGCCTTTATGGCTAAAAAAGAACTGGTAACATGTGCAAAACAGTAGGATTAACAGTTTCTGATAGAAGAAATGTACAGTGCGTTTTCCAGCGCTCACACCATTTTCGCCGTAAAAATGATTATTCAATCGTTTATCGGCATTTTTCGTTTGTTTTGATTGTTGTTATTTTACTTGCCGCTTTGTATTTTGGAATTCACAGGAGACGCGTGTTCGCTTCGAAACTACTAGAAATTCTCTTTTGGTTTTGTTTACAGATTATTGCACAGTGTTGCACACATTTGACACATTTTGTCGTAAATTCAATCTGTTTATTGTGAATAACTTTGACTCTGTTTTGCAACTGTCAATTGGAAAGCTATGTTCTTCTAATTCTGTTTGGTAAACAGATACGCTTCATTCGTTTTAAAATACAAAGGTCATGCTTTAGGTCAGAATTATTTGTTCGCAAATTAGTACTTTTCTGCTCGACTTATAAGCTTGGTTTTGCTCTAACCTTACATCCTTGAATGTAGAATCCTGTTTTTCATCATGTTATGGCCGTTGGATACCATTTTACTGTAAAATTATCCACTGTTTTCAAGAGTTATTTTACCGCTACGCGAGTCGCTTGTGCAACACGCGTCAAAAGACTTACGCGATTCCTCGCACGCCATTGGCTAGAAGCTGGGCGAAAATTGCCTCATGTAAGAATGTCATGAAATGCGACGGTCGTACGGCGCACGCGCCCGCGAGCCATTCCGCTTGCCATGACCATGAAAAAAAACCAGCATGCCTCTTAGTATGAGTATGGGGCTCCAGTATTGCGGCCTTCGGCCGCAAAGGAGTTCCGCTATAAGTTATAAGCTGTTTGAGTTATATAACTGGGATACTGTTTACTGAATTATAAGACCAATAGTAGCTGTAAGTTATAAGTCGTATAAGTTGTATTAAGAGGACAATGTTTAAGCTATAAGCTGCAAGTTTTCTTGAAGATGTATAAGTTAATATTCTGCTTCGGTGTTTTTTAACGTTATAAGGGCTTCAAGCCCATGGCGGATGATTCCACGACACCCGATCTAGTCAGCCGCGTTGATGTCACTAAAAAACGCGTTGGAACACGAAATGTGTTGCCAGTAGTTTTGTGGCGATTTCAGGGGCAATTGCACGAATCTTGATTACTTCTTACAGTTTTGGTCTGTAAAGTTACCTGGTGACGGATTTCACAAGAGTCGCTCGAGCGTCGACTGTATGCAGTGAATTAAAAGGGTGGAATTTTGCAAAATGCTAGTTCGAAGGGCCAACACTAGGGCTGTCTGTGAAAACTTCTTAGTTTCAATACATGCACATGTATATAGAACGACGAATTCAAAGACGTGTTATATGGTAACGCGAAATCATTGCTGTATTTTGAGCACGCTTCAAAAACACCAGCAAATTAAAGATGCACTATTCAATTGCTTTTCACTTCTTATTTGTAATGACAACTTAAAAGCTTTTTTGACGTTTTATGACATTTTGGCGAGGTCTAGAGCTGCTGTTGGCAGAGATGGCAATGTTAAAGGAGCTGTGCCACGAAATTTAGCCAACTACAGCCACTAGGATCTGGACACCAAATTGAACAAAACATAAAAATAACCGCTTGAAACATTGACTAAAGATTTATTATAAATAACACAGCAAATAGAAAAGAAGGAACGGATGGGTAAATTAAAGAAGATTAACACGGATTGCAATTAGGTTTTTAAAAACTTGTTAGCCTAACAGTTTTTCAAACTTTATCTCTGTAAATTTAAATATAACGCTCGGGATACATATCAGTTGGTCACAAAGCTATGATTTTGTCCTTTACAAGTAATTTCTTCGCCAAAGTTAAGTTCCATAACGAGTAGGGGTGAGTGACTGGAAAAAAACTAAACAAATTGGATTGGGATGCCATGACACAGCCCCTTTAATTGGCGGTATTTTTGAGAATTTGGTGCATTTCGCTTCTTTGCTTTTTGGTAAAACCGATTGTAACACCCGGGCGACAAGACCTCTTGTAGGGTATGAATTGAAACTTAGAATTACTACCATGGCGTCGCGCGTCTGGTCTGTTCCCAACCTGGGGCTGTTTATTAATCAGTTATCTCCCCATCACTCACGAAGATCCCTGTTAAAAACTGTTTTCCTTCATCTGGACTTATTGAGGAAACTGTTAAATTTAAATTGATTCCCTCTATCATCTAGCTAGATTTAATGCCAAAAATCTAGTAATTAGGATTCATGTTTTATGTGGATTTTCGAAAAAAGTGCAATTACACTGATTGAAATATGGACAGCTACTTCATGCGTATTATAATACAATACTCATGCATTCAAATCGCCATCATCAAGTGTCAAAGAGTAGAATAATAAAATAAATCATCACGTAAGAGGAACGGCAGATCGTCCTAGTTTGCGTGATCACTCAAGACTGAGAGAACTTATTCAATCCGCTTACAATGAGACATCAATTAACCATGGTTTAATCTTTGTTACATGAGTGTTCATCAAGAAATTTTAGCTTGCCAAAAGTTCATCGAAAACGAGATTATCTCGTTGGATGCACGTAAATCATATATTGTTCATCAGAATATGAGCTCAGACAATTCTAATAATTTGTCTAAGACGGTAAGTGACTCAACTAATGGCATTACTTCCGGGGATATCGTTTTTGCCACACTGTACTCGTTTATCGTGTTCTTCGACGTTTTGGGAAACGGCATTGTGATCATCATCGTGCGAAAAACGCCCTCAATGCACACCACAACCAACTATCTGCTGATGAACTTGGCCGTGGTGGATCTGCTAAGCGTGTTATTTTGTCCCGGCTTCTACGACTTTGCTTTGCGTAATGTAAAACTTCAGAAAACTATCGGAGACTTTGTTTGCAAGGTGTTTGCTGGAAACGCCGTTCTTTCTATCACCGTGCTTGAGTCGATCTTCACTCTGGTTGTTGTCGCTGTTGAACGCTATTTGGCGCTCGTGAAACCATTTCAAACAAACGCAAGACTCAGGAAGGATAATGTTGGTGTCGTCATCACAGCAACTTGGATAATAGCATCACTTGTCTGTCTACCAGGAATTTTGTCCAACAATTACGTTGAAGATGCTACAAAATACCCATGCAATCGTCCGTGGACACTTGATAACCTAGATGGGTTAAAAAAGACCTACATAATCGTGTTTTGCTTCGTGTTTATAATAACGCCTGCTGCTGTGATCTTGTTTTGCTACTTAAGTATTTCCTACGGAGTATACTTCAAAGGGGATATTTGTCAGGAAAGTCCAGGTAACATGGCGGAGGATGATTGTAAGAAACGGCTGCTTAAGTTGCTCGTGTCTCTCGCGGTCGCTTTTGTCATTTGTTGTTTGCCTTTTGCTTTGTTTTTCCTTTACATCTGTTTTATTTCAAAGAATACATTAATCCGAGATTACGACACACTTCACCTTGTTCATAGATCAGTTCGTTTTCTTCTCATTAAAAACTGTTTTATCAACCCTCTTCTTTATGCTGCGCAAAGCTCGAAATATAGAAGGGGACTTAGGAAGATTTGCAGCTTTTGTGGAGAAAATGCTAATGAAGCCATTTCTAGCATGGAGATGAACAGTCAACAAGGGTGTTAAGAAGGTCGTCCCGCTCTCATGGAAACTGATCAACATTTGCATATACATTCTAGTTACAATGAAACTTGAGACTAATGAGTAGTCAGTTAACAGTCTGAAAGTTGGTTTACATTGTAGACTACGAGCAGTCTCTCTTTCCGCTCAGGGATAGTCGAGGCAAACCGAAACAAGCGAGCGAGCGCAAAATCGCCTGCCGCGTTGCAACTTGAGAAACTAACCAAACGCGTTCTCTGATTGGCTGAAATCCGTGTTTGTATTTAACAATTAGACTACTGTTCTTCGTTTTCTATGATTAAGTAGTCAATGAGGCGTCAATGACTGTTTAAACAATAGAGTTCGTCTGTCGAAGGCACTATCAGGTGTGTGATAGGTTGCCCGAGGAAACATTAAACGTCAAAACATGAACATCAAATTTCCGAGGCGACCTATCACACATGGGGCCTGAGACAGAAGGACTCTATCGTTTTTATTGTACAACGCTAAATTTTGAGCTAAGAAATGCTGACAATTGCAATGCAAATATTATTTGACGAAAACCCCCAAGGTGATTGACGTGAACACAGAAGCCATATTAATGCACGTTCTTCATTTCTAATAACTTACTCTGGAAGTGGTTAAAAAGCTAGCAATTTTTCACCAAAAATTGCCAAAACGGGCACTCTGCGCTGATAGGCGCCCGCTGAGGGGAGACACCATTGCGTCACGTGATCGATTTCGACCAATGGGAGCACGCCAAAATTTAACGTTGTACTATATTTCCTCAAAGAAAACGATGACAAGTTGTCTAATTGGTTAAGTCGACATGCAAATGGTGTTATAGGGAAAAAGCGATATTTGCTGTTGTAGTTACAAAAAAAATCACATGAAGTTTGAATTTCTAAGACCAAAGTAAACGCAATCGTTTCCTATCAGCGAATCGAAAACGACGATTCATCGAATCAGATTCGCGTGTTAGCTATAACCACGGTAAATATGTACTAATCAACCGAGCGAATGGAGTCAATGAACTGCAGCCATGTTGACTACTGCTAATAGAAAACACAGACAAAATTTCTAAGCAATAGTTGGGCAATGAACGCTAGTGTTCTGTGGGACATAGCATTCGCCACCCAAGATTTGCAAACTACTGATTTCTGGGTACTTGGCAGATGTGCCAGACGGCGACCCAGACGGCAGCCCGCCTACAAAGCCAAGAAACCGGAGAGACTGTCAGCAATGTAAAAAAAACAAAACTATGCCCTGCCTAATTATTTATTGAATGAATTAGAGCGCATCCAGAAAAGAGCGTTACGTATTATTTGCCCATATATGGAGTACCATCATGCGCTAAGTAGGCTAGGCCTGCCCACAATAGAAGGACATCATGACAACATCTGTAAGTGCACTTTCGAGAGCATAGTTAGCGATAGCCAGCATAAACTGAGAAAGCTTTTGCCGCCAGCATTTTCCACACGATTCAACCTAAGGCGCCCGGGCACGTATAGTCTCCCGCATGGCTTCATGTCATCAAGCTGACAGATCATAAGTGTTTTTAATTGTAGGTTAGATGATACCCCTTTTCTAGTTAAATCTTATTTTTAAATGTATTTACCTTAACTATAGTGTAGATTTTTAGATTTTAATATATGTTTCATTGTAAATTAATACACAATTGAGCCTCATACGGCTGCGATGTATTTTTTAATCAAAATAACCACGTGATCATGATTTTCCTGCAATTTTTTTGTTTTTGCCGTTTTTAACGCTGGAAGGCCTGTTTTCGCGTTCGTCAACAATTGGAGTATTTATTTCAAGTCTTCGAACCACTCTGCTACAATTAACAACCTGTGTTCCATCAAGCCCAGTGATATTTTAGTAATTAGCTTTAGCTTTGTAAAATAACCGGTTAACTGTCAGCATTTACACAAGTACGAAGAAAAAATACGAAAATGTTTGGCTGAGACCTTTACAGAACCTGTAAATTCATTGCGAAAAAAGCGCTCAATTACACAATATAATTACGTCGAAACATTTGATACATCACAAGGAATCCGCATTCAACTGGTAACTGATACTGTAGTTAATAGGTGGGTGCCAATGGGGTATAGCTGTAGTCAGTAAACAGCTAAAAAAATGCTACTTGGTCAGTAAACGGCTAAAAAAAACGCTACTTAGTCAGTAAGCAGCCAAAAAAATCGTTCAATCAGTTAGTTGGCATGATTTTAAGTCCTGCAGACGTTTATAGGGTAGTGTTTACGAAACAGTTTGATTTGAGCTCTTTAGCCCTTTTTTCAAGCGGAGAAATTCTTCTACGTGGCGTTTAAAAACATTTAAACTTTGCATGTCTTCCTTGAATAAAATTCTTGAACGAAAACACTCGATGTCATCAGAATTTCTATACACAGTCATTATGCCACCAATGGCGCCATGTTTGCAAGACCGTGCAAGCAGAGAGAGAGGAGAATTGGATTGAGAAACACAACCGCAGGCAGGGCGAAGGCAGGCTTGGAGACGGAACATGGCACAGCAAGCGACGGCAAACAAGTCGCAGGTGACGGTTAACATGACGGCTAAAAGACAAACGAAGTGAATATTGACAAAATACATTTCTATCTCACAATACTCTTGTTATTCTTAGAAAATCTTCACCTTCTTGTATCAATTTCTAACTTTTATTGGTCTACTTTGCTCCATATACTCTTTAAAAAACGCATACTTTTATACGTCAGTTAATATTTTGTAATTTAGACGCTTACGATAGTGAAAAAAGCCTTTATACGTTAAGCAGTTAACCCCATTGGCACCCTTTAATAGCTGCTTTTTTTTATGTATTTTAGCTTTTTAAAGCAAAACTTGAGAATGTGCCTTTTAAAACATAGACGGTAAACGACAAATTTAGGGTGCCATTTGCCCTGAACGTGATGCAAAATATCTCTAATGTCTCGCTAATGTCTTGTAGCGTTTGTAGATTATCAAGGTTATCATGATAATCTTTTGGTCGTACGAAGTTAACGACATTTACCCAGTCCCTCTCCTTACTCGGTAGTAAACTTGCCCAGACCCTCTCGTCATACTGCACAGATGGTCAGCACACGTCTTGTTAAGGCAGGCAGTTGACTTGGCAGTTGACGAAATGTGTTGAATTATACATTTAGCTTGTAAAATTGGTATTTTAGTTTTCGCCCGTTATTTATTAGGCAAAATGGAAAGTTTACAAGGACCTTCATAGTTGAAAATAATGCTGAACTATTGGAGAGTTTTCTATAGTTCATTACAAACTGGTGGATTATTTTTAGTGCACACAACGGGGTGCAAACATCAGGCCAGCTGTTACACATCTTGCTGAAGTTTAATTCCCTCTCGCTCAAGTTCTCTCCTGCGACCCATTGGCACCAAGTTAACTTCTTCCCTCCCGAGGTTGTTTGTGTTATTTTTGCAGCAGAGTGTTTTCCGTAAAACATCTCTGTAATTGGTGCTTTGCGCCGCATACAAAAGTGGATTAACGAAAGAGTTGGAAAATATTAAAAGCCGAACGACTCTGTGAACAAGAAACAGAGATGAATAGCGGTGATTAATTTGGTTTTGATCGCGCGAGGAAACATAAAGAAAGAATACTGCGAATGGCAGGCAAAGTACGCAAAATGCCGCCGCTAGGGTAACGAGGAGCGTTAAAAGTTTTCGAGTGTTCTTTTTGATAGTTTCGTCCGGTGGCTGTTCCCCTGAACAACATTTGAGCGATGTGAAGATAGAAATATAACAAAATGAACTTATAATGGATGGAACTACGATTATAACGAGAGAGTGGCTGACAACGTAGATTTTCATTTTAGGTGAGTGATGCTGGACAGCCCATGAGCGCGTGCATGGGTACCCCAACGAGGTAAATGTTTCCCGCTCTGTGTTATAATTTGTCCATAACATGTCCGGAAAGCTTGAAATAACTGCCAATATCCAAACAACACCAATAGCTAAGTACGCTTTCCTTATTGTTAGATTCCAGTTGTTGTTAAACGGTTTGACAATGCCCATAAAGCGCTCTATCGCAATGACGCAAAGGGTCAACACAGAGGCGTCGAATGCTATGCAAACAATAGCATTTCCAACAAATAGCTTGCAGATGATGTCCCCAAGTACAGTAGAGCTTAATCGAAGATTCTTTAAGGCTATCTCGTAGAATCCGGGACAAAATGACAGAGTAAGCAAATCGGCCACGGCCAAGTTCATCAGCAGATAGTTCGTCGTGGTGTGCATTGACCGCGTTTTTCGCACGATTGTGATTGCGTTTCCTAAAACGCCGAAGAACACGATGAACGAGTACAGTGTTGCGAAAACGATGTCTTCAGAGGAGACTCCAGGATAACGAGAAGAATTGAACTGACTTTGGTTCATCTTGAAAAGACTTCCACAGCTTAGACGCAAAGGAAGTTGTCTCTGCCTCCTCGCTACGGCTAAAATGAATCGTTATTGCTGCCTTTTAAGAGTTTTACAGCTTTACCGTATGCATGTTAAATTGATAAAACTAATTTATGTAAACAAACATACTATTCCGCGTTCTAATTGGCGTAGAACTATAAATATTGGCATCATGAATTAGAATTATCGACATAAAAACCGGCAGCACGTGCGTTTAAATTAGTAGCTAATTTTTTCGTTAGCTTCTAATAGAAAGCACTTCATGCATATAGCCGGCCGAATTCACTACCAGTTGTTACCACCCTGCAGTACCAGTCATATTGTCTGGGTAATATAGCACCTTAGCAATTAGAAAAAGGAATACAGAAGGGGTTTGGGGTGAGCAAAAACACGGCTAAAGGAGTGTTTATTCATCTCCCCCGTCGTAACCCTCTACCTTTTGCGAATTCAAGGTGGTGGCTTCACATTCGATCGAATTGTAAGGGGGTCAACGTTAAATATAGCTGTAAAGTAGCCCCTAGTGGATTACTAAGGACGATATTTTGAGGTAAGCTGTTTTGGAGTGGTTGGCGACACTAAGATGTTGAAATTTAATGTATGAGGATGAACCCTCAGTTTCCAGCCTATAATTATATTTGATGCCGCCCTTCAATCACAATTCACAAAGGGCGGAAAATGGACAGGTTTTCATTGGATGACCGAGCAGACAGAAGCTCATTAGGAGTCGCTCCAGCGATCCCTTCGAATATTCTCGCAAGGACTCTGCTCTATCAGTAATTTGTTTTTTATCTCTTCGAAAGAAACTGTAAATACGGATGGGCATTTCAGGTCATCGAATGAATTGTAAGTATAGCTTTTAACCTCGGATTTTCCAAAAAGAAGAAAATAATCAAAAGGCAAAATACTCTCTAGTAATGTATTAATGCTAATGGTAAATGAAGTCGCTTAGGACTGAAATAAATTAAGCAAGAATAATTTGAGATAGCGTGGAACCGGTAGTAATTATGGAGCATTGGAATAAATCGAGTAGAATTCCAGCTCATTCATTGCGCATTTTTCAGATAAACTTGAGTTGTTTCTGTCATAATGGTTCGTAATGCCGAGATCGACATATTCAAAAAACAATATCGCCTAGAAACAAAACAGGCAAAAGAAATTTGGAAGCTCGATGTGCCTATCATTTGCAAAGCAAATTAAATGTTGAAAAAGGAGCATTGTGCCAAATTTCAGTTGGAAACTATGAGGACTCACTAAACGTCAGTCGATCAGGGTTTCGCCCCTTCACAAGTTTAGGTGTGGTTTAAGTGAGTCCTGGCAACGGGACGTGTAAACCAGCTTCGTTTGAGAGTAAGGTTCCAGAAGCTAGAGGACGGTGGGTTTAATACAGAGCTATTTTTTGCAAAGGTTATTGTCAAGAATATGAGCATTTTGTTACTTTCGTATTTTGATTTAATAAGTTTGTTCAAGTTAATTTAGTACCAGTTCGGAGTAATTCGATATGTTTTTTAACTGGAGAGTAGAGTGTGGAGATCGGAACCTTATCAATTCTTAATCATTTGTTTTCTTGGCTTACGTAATCGGAGTAGGAGGAATTATATCGTAAGTTTGCTTTGAGTTTTTCCTTTTTCGTTAATTGTTTTTGTAGATTTCAATTCGTTTTTCGTCATTTCTTTATGCAACATGAATCATTATTTTTAGTTCTCACCGCATGCCCAAGAATTATATAGAAGAATAAATCGAGAATATTTTTCTTGAAAGTAGTAAATTGCGCTCGTATGGACATTGTCCTGGCTTCTGATTGGTCGAGAGCAAATCAATGACGTCACCGGAACCGGAAGTGCCTGGAACCGGAAGTTATGTGATTTGGAATGGGAAACCGCTGACCAGGTGGAAAAAAAAGGATCGTGGGCTCATGGGAACCGGAAGTCACGTGATTTGGAAAGAGAAACCGCTGAGCAATGTGAAAAAGGGATCGTGGGCTCAAGGGGAAGTAAAAACGCTGAGAAAACGCGGGCTCAAAGTCCAAAGTCCAATTTTTGGAACGGGGGTGGTCCTTGAAAACAAGACAAAAATGAATAAATGACATTTTTATTGATTTGTTTTACAATAACTCCTTTGTGTTCCTATTTGAGAAGTGTTCCTTTTATGATGAGGTTACTGAGAACTCAAAATGTTCTTCATGTGTGAAAGGACTTCGCTTTGGGTGTGGCCAAGAAAATGGGGTATGTTGCTGATTGTATCCGGATTCTTGAAGATTTTTCCCCAGAATCCTTCAATGGCTTCGGTGCCTGTGTGACAAATACCATACCACAGATAACCATTCCAGATACGTTCGACTTCTTTCACAAATCGGGGGTCTTGTTTCCAATCGTAATGGAGGATTTCAATGACTGTGGTGGAATGGCTTTGTTTGATGAAAACACAGTTGGGGATTAGATGAGGATTCTTTCTCCAGTGGTCAGCACAGGCTACATGACAGGGGGTTCGGCAGCAGATCAATAGGTTTTGATAGGTGACATCTTTTTTACAGACGATACACGAGGTGGTGGGGAAAGGATTCAGTTCTTTCATGCTTGAAATGACTTCGCTGGGGGTGTGGCCAAGAAACTCGATTTGATCAGATGAGCAATACCTGGGGCGGTGTCTTCCCCAGAATCCTTGGACGCCTCCCAAACATATGGGTTCACTGCACTTCAATTCATAAGCGATACCATACCAGAGAGGAAGGAGGTGATGTATGATTCCCGGAAAAGTATGGTGGTACCAGTGACGTTTGACTTCTTTCATAAATTGGGGGTCTTTTTTCCATTTTTCATGAAGGATTTCAAGGACGTGGAGGGTAGTTGTGAGTCCACATCTAAAGCAACCATTGATACTTTGTTTTCGCTGCTGCTGTTTGGCACAGGTTAGATGGCAGGGTTGTTCGCAGCACATCAAAATGGATGGTTTGGTCACAGGTTTCTTACACACCAGGCATGGTTGGGGTTGAGCCATCACTTGTTGGGTTTCTGGATCATCGATGAGTGTGAAAACATGAAATGAGACGGGGGTTTTTATAGAGAAACAAAAGGGTCACGTGGGAGGGAAGGGACCAATGAGAGAAAGGCCCATCATGCTGTGGGAGGGGAAGAGGTGGGGGGACCCCCCTCCCCCCTCCGTAGATAGACCATGGTGCATTGCGCGAATCGGGGTATATAAGTCAAGCGAGGCCACAGGACGCCATTCCTAGCTTTGAGTTCGGTCTGTGTGAGTTATGTTTGTGGTGTCAACTGAAAATGGTAAAAACAAGAAAACCCTTGGGCTGTCTAGCCAGTGAAACGAATGTGAGTGGAGACGACCATTTGCGGAGGAGAGTGGGTGAAGAGCTGACGCCAGTGGAACGCCACACGAGGGCAATGTACGCCAGGAGGGAGGAAGCGTGGCGCGGCCTGAACAAACAGCGCGTGGCGGCGTTTATCCGGATGTTTATCCTGTGCTTTGTAGAGAGTGAGAATGGGCACCAATTGCACCCAGTGACCTACAAATTGTTGAAAAAGACCTTGGTCAAGCGGATCATCCCTTGGATTTGTAAGTGGCTCCTATTTACAATGGATGAGTTGTATTGGCCTATCACGAGGGAGCAGTTCCAGGAACTGGACCGCTACTTAGCGGAGCATATGCCAACAATCCATAGAGTGCCCGAGTGGGAGGCCGTAGCGTATTTTTTCAAGGAGGTAGAGAAGAAGCGAGAGCAGGAGTCCAGTGAGGAGGAGTCCACTGAGGAGGAGGAGGAGGAGGAGGAGGATGCTGGGGCAAGGAGTTATGAACAATATAGACAAACGGACGAATATTATCGAGACAGAGACATTTGTTGATTTTTGTTTGTGATGTGATGTAAGTCAAGAACCAGATGCAATTTGTATGTAAAGTTTTTTTATTTTTTAATTAAAAAGAGTTGATGTTACAAATGGTGGTCTGTGTTCTTTGCCACGCGGGGTGGGGTGTTCCTATGTACAATTGGAAAAGCTATCTACAATTTGAAAAAATAAAAAGTAAAAGCTATGTACAATGGGAAAAAGTAAAAATTAAAAAAGAAAGCTATGTACAATTCCAAAAGTAAAAACTAAAAAATTACAAATGAAAGTCTTCCAGTTCCATACGTAATTGATCAATGTTCTCGGGTAGACAGAAGGTGCGGTTGAACAAGGCTTGAATTTCGGCTCGGGTTTTCTCGTCCACATCCCGGGATCCCACAATAGCACTGCTTTGATGTAGGGTGGGCTTTTTAGGTCCCCAAGGAACAAATTGACTGCCAGTGACCAGGGTGGCGGCATTCTCATTGACTTGGTAGTAATGGTCCGAGCGGTACCATGATTGACTGGGTATGTCAAACAGGTAGACGGGTTTGCCTTGATCCATAGCCAATTGCACCGTCCAACCAGTGCCTCCTTTCACACGTTTATGATCCGGTTCCAAGATGCCAAAGGCATAGATGGTATGGGCTTTTTTGGCCAATTGATAATTGCGTTGCAGCAATTGCAAGGTGTAAAAATGACTGGGCATTTTTTTGCCTAGTTTCTCCGCTGCCTGGTGAAGATGGGGGTTGGCCAGCATCAGGACTTCCACCGTAGAAGGGGTGATGAAAGTGGCTCGAGGATGGTTCGGGGGGACCAGGACTTCTAGTTGCATCCCAAAGTGTTTGGCCTGTTCTTCCACCAGGGCATCCGTACCTTTGGCTCCCCCGGTATAGACCACATGGCCATGACCCACTTGCAGTTCCAAGGCACCGAGATCTTGTTCTCCGATCATGATGTCTGGGGGCATGGCTTTTGAGAATGAAGATCTAGGGACCAAGGGACCGTCTTAAATAGGGACAACGGACCAATGGGAAGACAAGAGGTCCTTAGTTGGATTGAACAAGCTGACCAATGGGAAGATAACAAGTCCTTATATGGCTAGGATAAGCTGACCAATGACAGTCAAGGGTGTAAGGTATAAAAAGGCAGGGTCGGTAGGGGTTGACATCAACCTTTGAGTACGATGTCCACCGATCGGAAGAGAAAATCAACCCATCCCCCAGAGGGGAAAAAGAAGAAGAAGAGCATTCAACATATGACGCCCGTGGACTGTGATCCTGTGGTGTGCGACGTGGTGGAAGACACCCGAGCTGCTGTGGAAGATATGATGAAAGAATTGAATGACATGGTGGAGCAATCACCCCCATCACCTCAATTCACCTTGACGACCGTGTATGATCCTCCCAGTTCAGTGGACACTATGGTATGTCCTTACCATGAGGTGCGTTTGGAGGCCCGAGAATCTCAAAAGGGATGGAAGTATGTGAAATGTCCCATGCAACCGTGTTTGCTGTTTTGTGGTCAAGATCAAGTTCTGGAGTATATGAAAGCCGTGTATAGTCAACCTCATGTAGAAGTGTTGGACATGTGGGGTGGTTTGCAATGCTTTTGCCGTGAACCCGCCACGCTTCAACAGAGTCATTCGACCCAGAACCCCGATCGGTTGTTTCTGACTTGTTCCAAGAAAACGTGTGGCTTCTTCCGATGGGCCGATCAACCCTTGGGTTCCAAGTACTGGACGTGGTTTCATGACAACCCTCCCAAAAAAGCCGACCAACAAGCTGAACCACCCACCCGTGATGCTCAAGGATATCCCAAGAGGGGCTATGACATCCCTGGCCCGCCCCCTCCAGTCAGAAGGAAAGAGGACGTGGAACGAGAACGACCCCTGACAGACTATGAGAAACAATTGTTGCGAGAAATTCAAGAGCTCAAGAACCGTCAAGAAATGATGGTAGCCCCAGCTCCACCACCCCCCAAGTACAGTGACAGTGTAGAGAACTGGCAGAAAGGTCTAGAGACCGTCAGTTACGGCCGTCTAGGTCTCTTTTAAATGAGAGAACGAATAAAAGTTTTTATCAATGTCACCATGGAGTCTGTGTGTGATGCGTGGGAGTCTGTCTTGTCCCTGGGGCAATGGCAATGTCATCAAACCCTTTGTCAAGTCTTATATGATCATCAACCCGGCACCCAAATCCCCATACCCCCTTGTCCCGAGGACACGCATCCTCTTCACCTGTTTGAAGAAACCCATGTGGACCGTAACCTATATCGATGGGTGGTGTTTGTCTTATGGTTAAAAGCTCACCCAGAGGCATGGCGATGGTATCGAATCATTCAAAAGGCGCATCCCCACACGGTCCCTACCATATCGACCTTATGGGGTGAATGCCAGAACGTATGGCCCCTCGAAAGAGAACCCAACGCTGGAGTTCGTCGTCGTCCTCATGGTTAAAGAAAACCAAACGCCCTGTGTCGTCGTCAACGAAGAAGAAGAAGGTCTCGCAACAATGGTTGAAGCGTTACCATGATCCTCGTACCCCGGGGAGTTTAGGTGGGGTGCAACGATTTGCTAAAGCCCAGGGTCTCCCTTTGAAAAAAGCCCAACAGGTGTTGGAACAGGATGTGGGTTACACCTTGCATAAACCGCGACGTCGTCGTTTTGCTACCTTACCCGTGATCGTAGGGGCGTTGGATGATCAATGGGTCGCGGATTTAGTGGAAGTGCAACGTTTGGCCAAACATAATCGGGGTATACGCTACTTGTTGACCGTGGTGGATGTGTTGTCCAAGTACGCGTGGGTCGAACCGTTGAAAACCAAAACCGGCGTGGCCCTCGTGAAAGCCTTTGAGAAGATTGTGAGACAAGGAGGACGTCACCCGAATCGATTGCAAACGGATCGAGGGAAAGAATTTTATAATCGGACCTTTCAACGATGGGTCGACGAGCAAGGCATTCAACATTTTTCGACCGAAGGGGATGCGAAAGCCAGTGTGGTGGAACGATTTAACCGCACCTTGAAAGAACGGTTGTACCGTTATTTGACCGCGGCCAACACGTTGAAATTTGACAATGTCTTACCCGAGTTGGTGCAGGGGTATAATGCCACCCGTCATCGAAGTATTGGTATGCCCCCCGAAAACGTGACGTGGGACAACGAAGAAGCGGTGTGGAAACGATTGTATGCCAAACGATTGAAAGGCTACAAAAAACCCCAATTGAAGGTGGGGGATCATGTCCGTCTCAATACGATTCATCGTACCTTTGCCAAAGGCTATTTACCCGGTTGGACCGAAGAAGTGTTTGTGGTGCATCGGGTGATCCCGGGATCTGTGCCCACGTATAAGATTCGCGAATGGGATGAGACCCCCGTCCAAGGTACGTTTTATGAAGAGGATTTACAAAAAGTCCATGTGTCCGAGGTGTTTCGGATCGAGAAGGTACTTAAGCGACAAAAAGGTCGTTGGTTGGTCAAGTGGAAAGGGTGGCCTGACAAGTACAATAGTTGGATTGCTCGTGGAGACGTGACATCCCTTCGACCCCGCAAACGACGACGACGCCGCTAAAAAACAATGACATTGGTGCCCAACTCTTCGTTTTACGTGACGTTGATGAGTCATGCGAGTACCAAAGAGTTTCCTGGGAACAAGAGTCATCATTTCAGAAACCGATTGCCTAAACCCATCCGATTTGTGGGACGAGGATGGATGGTGGGTATGGTGAGTTTATCCTTACCCACCATTCCCGTGGTAGCGGAAGAAGGAGGCGTGGGTGATTCCCATCCTCTGTTGTACGTACGATGGCACGAACGGGTGTATACCAAAGACGATCAAGGCAACGATCGATGGTACCATGAACGTCGCGAACTCACTGTGTACGGACGAGATATGAGAAAGGAGATGGCCTCGTTGACGGGATCGCACTTTTTTCATCAATTGGTGTACCGTTACGTGCAAGCCCGTGCCAAACAAACCAAACCCCTCAACAAATGGGCCGAGGACAATGGCGTCAAATTGTACCCGACGTTTGAATGGACCTCCGAAGGGGATTTGTTGTTGAATACCGTCAATGTGGATTACAAACGACAAGTGGCACGCGTGTTATGGGGCAGAACCTTGGCGCTGAGAATGGGATGGATTGAACAAGTGTCGACGGGCGTGTATCGATTGGGACCCAATCTCTTGCAAGAATTTCATACGGACTCCATTCCCACCCCGACCGATGTCCTGGATGGCAGCAACAAGCCCGCCTTTTGGAAAGTGGATGGGGATTATTTGAACTTGAGTATGACGTGTAATTGGCGGTTTGTGAATGTGAACAAGACCTTTCGTCCCTCGTTGGAATTTCCCTCCACGCGTCCTTTGCACGTGTATTGTGATGTAGGGACCAGCAGTATGGTAGGGGGTCGCATCACCGATCTCTTACGAGAAATCAAGTACCAGCCTCAAAACACCACCCACTTTGAACCTCGACATATTCAATATATACCAGTACGCAACGAAGTGGTGGAAATCGTCGAAACCCAGATGGCCGAAACTAATGGGGATCTGGTGAAATTTGGTGAAGGGCGTACCCTCCTGACCCTCCACTTTAAAAGGGAAGTGGTGGTGTGAAGAAGACAAAATGTCGTTTTACGTGACGTTACCCAGTCATGCCAACCGACGTGAATTTCCCAACAACCAAGCCAATTCCTTCAAGATTCGTTTACCTCAACCGTTACAGCTCACAGGGGGTGGATGGCAAGTGGGGTTGAGCGCCATTTCCTTACCGGATGCGCGCGTCAATTTGTATCAGTTGGTGATGAAAGGACAACACGTCTTAGGTATCAAATGGCACCTGAAAGCACCCAGTAAAAGCGGAGGTACCTACAACAAATATGGAGCGGCCGTGACCAAAATTGATGATATTAAAGACTGGGATTGGGTGGTGGACGGGGTGAGTTTTATGAAAGCCGCCATTACTCATGTGGAACAGAAACGACGGGAATCGGTTATCCAAGGGGGTACCTTTTTGGACGATAAAGGCAAACACACGTACGTCAAGTTTCGTTGGGAAGGGGAGGATCTGCTGATTGACAACACGAACGTCTCTCATGATGGTTCCGTTCGCACACCCTCCTTTGCCGTTCATACCAAGTTAGCTGCCAAGATGGGATGGTTACGTAAAAGCACCAGCGGATGGATTTTGGGGCCGAACTTACAGCAAGACTTCATGGGGGATCAAGTCCCCGACATCACCAACAACAGCGATTGGAAGGATATCACCGATAAGGAGGGGAACCCAGTGTTTTGGACCACCAGTCGAGTGGAAGACTATATGGAATTGAGTATGAGTTGTGGGTGGCGTTTCACCAACTTGAATGTAGCGTTTCGTGCCGTGGTGGGGGAACCCACACGATCGTTGCACGTGTACTCCGACGTGGCAGGCAGTATGATGGTGGGCAATCGCGTGACTGATTTGTTGCGTGAAATTCAATACAAGCGAGAAGCACGTGGCACCCTGTATTTTGAACCGTTGCACATTCATTACATGTCTCTTCGTAACGAGGTGGTGGAAATGATTCACGTTCAAGTGGCTGAAACGATTGGTGCCGGAGGAGACTTGGTCAAGTTTGGTGAAGGTCATACCATTGTCACGTTACACTTCAAAAAGACATAAAAAGGGAGTGGCCAAGGGAGTGTCGCAATGACAAGATGCCCAAGACAAGAGTGCGTCGAAGGAGACGAAGAAGAAGGCAACGAGGGGGTCTCTTGCCCCTGGCGGCCCTCATTCCAGCCTTGATTGCTGGAGGAAAAGCTGTGGCGTTGGGTGCCGCAAGTGGTGCCGCGAGTTACGGGGCTAAAAAAGGGTTGGAAGCCGCTTTTCGGAAAAAACGACGATGACGGTATAAAAAGGGGAGTCCCATGAAGCCCAAACAAAACGTTTATCCCTGGTGAAGAAGAAGGCACCATGCGTGGGGGAAGTTTGACACGATTTCGAACCGACGAGTGGTATGATCAACAAGGCAAAGGAGTGATGACGGATCTGATGCGTGGGGGGTTGCAAGGTCTTATAAGGACGCGAAATCCTTTAAAATTGCCTAGTAATATCAAGAGAGGCTTGGAAACGGGTTTGACACGCGGTGTTAAACGCAAAGCCGAACAAGTCCTTAAAAAGGAAATCACCAAACAAGCCAAGAAAGCGTTGAGTCATAAGAACGTGAAAGACGCCGTGCGTGTAGCCACTGCCTTATTTCCCAAACAAACCAAACGTGCACGTGATATTTTGGGAGTCTAATGGAACCCGTGCATTCACGACCTCGACGGATTCGTAGTAATCGAGGGTTGTCTCAATGGGGTGGACTGTATCCGTTTTGGAAACTCATGCGACGACGACAACGTGGTGGATGGTTAAGTCCCGAGGTGATGAGAGTCCCCGGGTTTGATTTGAGACAACGTTTAGCACGACGACGACGCTATAAAAACCCCTCACGACGACGACGGGGTACCACTCGACGACGACGACGTTAAACATGCCTGACGTGAGTACACAAACCGCCCCGGCTCACGAGCGTTCCGAAGGGACCGTCAACCCTGCCTTACGGATTTTCAAGGTGCCACCGACCGACATTAGCATCAATGCCTATCGCATGGTCACCATCCAACCCACCACCACGGGTATCAATCCCATGGAATTCATCATTCCAGGGTTAGACGATTTCGTGGATTTGGGACGCAGTTACTTTACCATGGAATTGAGTTTGAAAAAGGACGATGCCGGGAACTTGGTGGCCAATCAGAAATTGTGGCCCGTCAACAATTTGGCCCATTCCATCATCAAACAAATTGACTTGCAGTTGAATGGCACGTTGATCAGTCCACAATCCGACACGTATCATTACAAAGCTTACCTAGAAACCTTGCTGAATTATGATCGAGAAGATGGCAAGACCGTGTTAGGACCCCAAGGATGGTACAATCAAGTGGATTTCCCACCCCAATGGACCGCCGCCAACACAAACTATGCAGGACCTGATGCTGCCTATACCGCTCTCCCTGCCAACCACAAAGGAGCCTTGGCCGCCATGGTAGCCGAAACCGCCAAGTATGCTGCAGGTGTCACCCACAGTCTAGTGTTTACCCCGCACTTGGAAGTCTTTCACACTGGCAAACTGTTGGTGCCAGGCATCGAAATCAAGATGAAATTTCATTTCAATGGTCCCAGCTTGTTTTTGAATGGAGTGGCTCTAGCTGGTCGATTGATGGAAGGGGATGTGAAACTACGGTTTCATCTCTGTCAACTGCGTTTGAATGACGCCATCTACCAGAGTATATCTGAAAAAAGACACAATGAAGGCCAAGTGGCGGCTTACCCGACCGTCCGCAGTGAAATCCGGACTTTCAGCATGCAAGGCAACCTGGTCCGCTTTGATATCCCCAACCTGTTTCAAAACAGAATACCTGACCGATTGATTGTGGGGTTACTGGACAGCCGTGCCTTCAATGGAGATGTGACCCGAGATCCGTTCTGTTTCCAGAAATTTGGGCTGACGTCCATTAAACAGATTGTCAGAGGAGAAGAGTACCCTTATGAAACCCTCCAGTTAGTGCATGACAATGGCACCCGAGATAATCTAGGCTACTTCCGTTTTCTGCAAGCCAGTGGTGCCTGGTGTAAAAAGAAAGGCAACATGGTAGAACTGCTGGATTGGGGCCAAGATAAAAATTGTACCTTGTACATGTTTGACAATGTGGCCAATGGATGTGCTGACAGTCAAAACCTCAACCCCAAGCAAACGGGCGATTTACAACTGGTCTTGGAATTTGGAGCTGCCCCCAATACCAATATAACCGTAGTCGTGTATGGAGAATTTGAGAATTTGCTGGAGATTGACAGGAACGGAGCCGTGTTGTATAACATTTACCAGCACTAAAGATGGAACATGTGGCCTTGAATAATGTGCAATTGGATTATTTAGCCCGAGACGACCCCCAATTGAACCCGGTCTTTTACGGGACGGTGGCCTGTGATCGTTTACCCAAGAGTCCTGTCAAGACTACCCCTCAAGGGTACATTGTGAATACCGACCCACACGATCAACCGGGACAACATTGGTTAGCGGTGTGGACGGATGGAAAGGTGTGTGAAGTCCTGGACAGTTATGCTTTGCCATTGGACACGTACGTGCAAGCGACCCCGTTACGAGATTGGATCGTCCAACATTGGAAGTATGTAGTGACCAATGGCAAGTCCCTCCAAGCCATTTCAAGCAAGAGTTGTGGTGATTACGCCTTGTTGTACTTGAAAGCCAAAGCCCGTGGACGGACCTTGCAAGCGTTTTTAAATGAGTTTTCGGATCATGATTATGTTAGTAATGACCATCAAGCCGGTCAACGCCTTCAACAATTGATTGTAGGCCAAGAAGCCAGATGGTATCAACTTTGTTGTCATCCGTATCATCAATGTAATGCTTAAATAAAATTTGTTGGAAAAAAGTGGTGTCGGAGTCGTAGCTCAGTTGGTTAGAGCCTTAGACCTTTGATTCAGATAAGGATTGGGTCGTACGTGGGTTCGAGTCCCACCGACTCCAATAAAAAGGTGCCTTTTTTTTTTCTAAGGGTAGTTCGTCATCATCATGCAAACGGGGAAACCGTTTCGTTTTCATACGCCTTCCTCTATCTTGGTGGTGGGTCCTTCGGGATGTGGTAAAACCGCGTTTACGGAAAAACTCTTGGTAGACAACCCCGAGTTGTTTGACACCCCACCGACCCAAAGGCATTATTGTTATGGGGCCTGGCAAGATCGATTTCGAAGCATGCAAGATCAAGGGGTGGTGTTTCACGAAGGGATTCCCGATCATGAGGCCTTAGTGCAATGGTTTCCTGAAGGACAGGGGGTCCTGGTCTTGGATGATTTAATGGATGAAGGCAGTCACGATAAACGCGTGTTGGATTTATTCACCAAACATTCGCATCATCAAGGGGTGACGGTGCTCTACTTGTGCCAAGACATGTTTCCCGTGGGTCGCTATGCCAAAAGTATATCCCGCAATGCCCATTACATTGTAGCGTTCAAGAACCCCCGAGATCAATTAGGGGTACGCAATGTCATGCTTCAATCGTTTCCGACCACGTGGAAAGACACGTTGGAGACGTTTCATCAAGCCACGACACGACCGTATGGGTATTTGGTCTTGGATTTACATCCCGCCTCCTCCGATCAACAACGGGTGTTGAGTCACCTGTTAAAAGACGAAGGATGGACTCGCACCTATCAAAAACGACTATAAAGGCACGACACCCCATTTGAACAGGAAAAAGAGCGACCATGGCCGATGATGATGACCGTCAACCTCCGCAATCGTACGATACCGTGTCCCCGGCGGGGGTGGGGGCGGCCAGCGGCAATCAAATGTCCCCAAGGGCCTGGCAAGATTTATTTTGGTCGGGAGACCAAGGCCTTCTCGACGCCGCCGAGGAGGAAATGGAAGCCGAGCCCCTCTATCGGTTTATGCAATCCATCCCCCCTGTCGGTGTAGATGGTGTGCCCCCTGTGCAGGCCTCTTCCCCAGCAGGGGTAGGAAGTCCAGGAAATCAACCATCTTCTGGTCCTCGAACCCCTGCGACTCCTCCAAGCGTACCCTTGGCAGCGGGTACTCGAACAGCAGCGGGTGCTCGAACAGCAGCGGGTGCTGGGGGTAATGGTAATGGGCGTGGTGGTGGTGGACGTGGTGGAAGCGGTCGTGGTGGTGGTGGACGTAGTGGACGTGGTGGTGGTGGTGGTGGTGGTGGTGGACGTGGTGGTGGTGGTGGTGGTGGACGTGGTGCTGGTGGTGGTGGTGCTGGTGGTGGTGGTGGTGGTGGTGGAGGTGCTGGTGGTGCTGGTGCTGGTGGTGCTGGTGGAGGTGGTGGTGGTGGTGGTGGTGGTGGAGGTGGTGGTGGTGGTGGTGGTGGTGGTGGTGGTGGTGGTGGGGGTCGTCGTGGACGACGACCGTTTCGAATACGAGGACGACGACGAAATACCCCCACTTCCCCTTTGACACCTGCCTCTAACCCAGCCACCCCTCGAGGATCTTGGACATCTGGGAGTTCTGGCCGACAGCCTCGTACCTTGCGTCAAGCGGATTTACAACGACGTTTACGCATGCTGTTACAAGATCAAGAACAGTTGGCCCAAGGACGTGAAATTGCTAATGTCACCATGACCAATAGCATTGTGACCAGTTATAAACAAGGAGGAGCACCGAGCGTACAAACCTCGTCGTCCCGTGTTTCGCCGTAAAGATGAAAACCGTCGTGTCGTTATTGAATGGATCCAAACAACATGGTCTTCCCTTCCCCCCAGAATTATTACAACGCATGGATTCCTTGTATGCCTTTTATCATCAACAATGGTGGTGTTATCGAAAAATGTTGAATCATTACAGGTGTATCAATGCCTTGTTCAATGGGTTGGCCTTACTCCTGATGGCCGCTGGTATGATTGCGGGCCCCCTTTTGGAAAACAGTACGTTGGTAGCCTGTTTGGCGGCCGTAGGCACCGTGGTCAAAGGATGGAATGATTTTAAAGAATACCGATTTAAAGTGACCATGAGTCGGTTTGCGTTTACCACCTATGCCAAAGCCTTGACCGAATTGAAAACCCATGTGCGGGGTATTCCCTTGGAGGATCTGGAACGATTTTTAATCAAGATGCAAACCTTGGATGATACCATTGTGGATTTCACCCCTCCATTACCCAAACGATGTGTCCAAGATTACCATGGTCATTTTGTGTACCAACCCTTGGAAGCCCTATGCTATGTAGATGGATGTCCTCGTCCCTTGAGACCTAAAGACTATTGGATCCATAAAAAGCCGCTCCCTCCTAGTCCCACACTCTTAGAACCATGGCCCCCCGAAGAAGAAGACGGACAAAAAGAAGAACCCAGCAAGGAGAAGGCATACCTTGGTTCGTCGACGTGAAAAAGGGGTATGACGTCACAAGTGATTTGGTCAAAGCCTTGAAAAAACCACAAATGAGTGCTGCCCAAGGGAGAAAGATGGTCTCGGGGTACAAACAACAATATCAAGCGTATAAAAGACGAGGGGGTACCAAAGGGTACAACAGTTGGTTGATCGACAAAGGCTATGCCAAAAAACCTAACAAGTGTTGTATCCAATGAAACGTCTTCGACGTCAACGCAGAAAAAGGAAACAACGAGGAGGGGCTTTAATGCGCCGCAAACCCCGTTTGGTGGATAAAATTGCCCATGGCATGAGTATGTTTCTATCAGGTCCCGCCCCTGGGTTTGGACTGGCTTTAGGCAAATTAGGGGGTCAAGCCTTGAAAGGCATTACCGATAATGTACAACATGTCCGACGACAACGAGGTGGGGGTTGGTGGTCCGATTTCAAACGCAATACCCGTCAAGGTTATAAAGAGACGCGAGACCTCATCAAACAAGACAAAGCCCTTCAACGGCTATTGACAGGTCGACCATGGTGAGGAGGAGAAGACGACGCCGTCGTCAACGAGGCGGTTTTTTAAATCTATTGGTGCCCGCTATGGCAGGATTGGGGAAAGCCGTGGCCTTGGAAACGGATAAACGTATAAAACGCACGATTCAAAAAGCCAATCAACGGTATCGTCGTCGTCATCGATAAAGGATGCAACGTCTTCGACGTCAATTCCCGTTTTTACGGTCCATGTTACAAGAAGCCAATGGTTCCAAACGTCAAGAATTGTTACAACATGCCAATGCCGATCAAATCAATGCTGTGAGTGAACTGGTCTTGAACTTTTTAAAAAACAAGATTCCCGTCACCCCACCCATGCTGGCTAAACTTCAACCCTATAAAAAGGTACTCCGTGATTTGGGACGTCGTCGACATTCCGTCAAAAAACGTCGTCAGTGGTTAGTCCGACAAAAAGGACAAGGGTTGTTTCAAGGACTTCACGAGGTGCTATGTCAATGTCTTCGTTAACGCCCCCTACGTGGATGACTCTATTACAAGAGGCCAATCGGGCCACCGACAAGTGGAAAGACGAGTGTCATTATTGGAAGCATAAATATCACCTGTTGTATCGAGAGTACCAACACATCTTGAGGGCCCGTCTTTGTAAGAGTTGCCGTGACCAGGAAGACGGGGAACTTTGCTCCGAGTGTAGTCAACGAACATGGACGAAGTGTACATGATTCCCCAAAAGGACTTGGAACAACTCATTCAATATTACAAAGGAGAACTCACCGAAAATGCCTTGTTGAACAAAGCCGCGACGCTCGCCGCCCGAAAACATGTGTTATTAGCCAACCCTCAATTACCTCCCGCCCTGGTCAATGCTCAAACCAAACCGTTGAGTCAAGAATTAATCAAGTTAACCAAACGCATTCGTCAATTTCCTGGCGGGGTAGGGGTTGGTGCCCCAGGTGCCCCGGGTGGTCCACCAGGCGAAGAAGAAGAAGAAGCCGGGGATTTGGTGACGGGACCCGTGGAACAATGGTTGAAGCGCATGATAAAAGGAGGTCCGTCGGCTCCCAAACCCACCATTACCCCTGCTACCAGGGAAGGCGCGAGAGAACCGAGACCTTCTACCAGTCGAGGAGAAGAGAGACCTTCTACCAGTCGAGGGGATAGCCGATCGCGTTTAGAAGTCATTCGAGAACAGCGCAAGGCTTTGGAAAAAAAGTTAGCCGAAAGTGGTAAAGGCAAAGGCAAAGGCAAAGGCAAAGGCGTCTCCCGGGAAGTGCAACGATTGAAACCCTTACCCGGTTGGGAAGATTGGACCAAAACCAAACAACCCCGACGGAGACGTTTGCAGTACGACAGTGAATAAACATGCCCACCAAGAGGAGGAGGAGGGGTATTAAACGCCGCCAACGAGGAGGGGCCTTGGATGTCCAAAAATGGATTGCGAAAACGGGGAAGGAATTTCATTGGCCCGGTTATCAGTACATGGGCCCTGGCACCCATTTGGCTAAACGTCTGAAACGGGGGGATCCCGGAATCAATCGCTTGGACCAGATTGCTAAGCAACACGACATTGATTACAGCCGTGCTAAGAATTTGCAAGATAAATGGAAAGCCGATACCAAGATGATCCAAGCCATTGATCGATTACCCGGCAAGAAAAACAAGACGGAACGGGTGGTCAAGAAAATCATGCAAGCCAAGAAACGTTTGAAATTGTAACCATTTAATTAACATGTTGAGTCAAAAAATGAAAATGTCACATTGTTATTCTGCAGTTCGGTAGTCTTCTGTAGTTCGTGTCTCAAGCAGGATTGGCGAGACAGAACCCATTGTGGTGTAGACAATCCAGATAAAATAAAAAACAATGTCACTTGTGTCATTTTGATTGATGAGTTGTCAAGTTCATTGTTCTGTCCAAAATACTGAGACGGATGTTCTTCCAAATACTGAGACGAAATGTTCTGCCAAATACTGAGACGAAAATGTTTTTTTACGTTACTAAATCATACATTAAATCCACCCCCTCGTCGGGGGACATGTCGTGAACGAGGTCTTCAGGGGGCACCAATGCCTCCAGATCAAAGGAACAAGAGTCCTCCACATCCTTCAGTAACTCGGTCCACTCGTCAGGCGTTATGTTCTGCAACAAAGACGAAAAGTCCTCCAAGTCAGAGGGGTCCAAGTCAGGGGGGCCCAAGTCAGGGGGGCCCAAGTCAGGGGGGCCCAAGTCAGGGGGGTCCACGACTTGCACACCCCCCGAATCCATATCCGTGAGAGTATAAGAATCTAGAAATGATTCACAAAAAGAAAAGTTCTCAGGCATTTTAGGCGTCGATTTCTTAAAGTCCTCCAAGGGAATGGTTACTTTCAAGGGTCCTAATGCTTTGATTTTCTCTTCCGTTTTCTGTCTCTCTACAGAAGGTAAGGAGGCACAAAAGTCATTCAAATACGTTTCCAGAGAAGGTTGCGTCCTACAATTAGTCAATACCACCCGCAGTGTTTTGGGGCGAGGCACCTGCTTCCTTTTGTTTTGGTAGTACCTTCTAGCGACCTCCAAGAACCTCTCGCGGTTCGCCCAGTAGTACTCTCTTCTTTGCGCATGCAGTTTCTCCTGGTTCGCAGCACGATAGGCCCGACGAGCCGCCCGGGCTTTGGCCCTTTTATTGTACATCCTTTTGTACGCCAATATTCGTACACGATTCTTTTGACGATATTCACGCGCTTGGGCTCTCAAACGTTCCCGATGTTTCTCTCTATACTTTCGGTCGTATTCGGCACAACGTGCTCGGTTCTTTTGGGCCCATTTTTTTTTGACGGCACGCCGGTGCTCCTTATGCGTCTCCTCATAACACCTGTGGGACTCCCGCACTCGATCCGGATATTGTTCTCGGTATCGTTTTTTGGCAGCACGCACTTTCTCTGGGTACTTGCGTCGGTAGTTGGCTTTTTTCACAATATTCCTCGCTCGGGCTTTCTCTGGGTAGCGGGCATTGTACCGGGCTTTTTTGATGGCGTTCCGTCTCCGTCGTCGTTCGTCTTTCGTCAGTAACTCTGTCGTTTCGTCGTCGTCGTTCGGGTCAGAGTCGTCAACGTCGTCGTCGTCGTCGTCGTCGTCGTCGTCGTTCGGGTCGGGAACATAGTCCTCGTCGTTCAAGTCGTCGTCGTCTGGGTCAGAGTCATCGTCGTTGTTTGGTCGGTACGTCGTGCGTCGTCGTCGTCGTCGTCGTCGGTTGCTGCGGCGGAGGCCCTCGTTTCCGGCAGGCATTGGGCGATGGCGGGGGTGCTGGTGGCGGGGTGAGGGGGCGCTTGAATTGGTACCTCCAATAGGGACAGCAATAGTCGAGCCCCTCCACAAACCACTCACACGTTAATTGAGGGTAGCACAGTGGGTGAAAAGGAACCGCCTGTTCTCTTCGAAGTCTCTGGGCTTCCACTTTTTCCGGCTCCAACTGCTTCAAAGTTTCTGCAAACTCACTAAAGCCTTCGTCCTTCAGCAACAACTCCTGCTTCACTTTCTCTAAAACCTCCTCCACTTCCAAATCTACTTCAAATTCTTCAAATGCTTCGAGCAGCTTCTCATGGCAAGAGTCCATGTTGAGATGTTCCAACCCGAGGATCGATCTGTTTTATAGTCTCTCATTCGTTCCCGTGATGCACCATGGACCCCATTAGAGAGGGGGGAGGGGGGTCCCCCCACCCCGTCCCACCCCTCCCTAGGGCACCCCCTCTCTACGGGGCACCCTGTTTAGTGATTGGCTCCTTCCCCTCCCACGTGACATTTTGGTTCTCTATAAAAACAGAGCCCCGATCTCCAGTGACTTCATCTGATCATGTCCTCACAAGACAAGGACAATGTGGCGGGGCCAAGTGGCCTCGCCCACCATGAGGTTTTAGCCATGCTCGGTTTAACTGATTCGGACGACGACACCAATTCCTGTATGGGGCCTTTGATTTGCACCGAAAACATGGCGGACAGTGACGACGACGACATTTGTGAAGAGGCCTTGAACCAATGGGAACAAAGTGGGGGTGGATTGGATCCCTCTGAACACGTTACCTTCGACTTTGAACTCGAACCTTTTGTGAATCGGAAGAGTGATCGCATGGGGGTACAAGAACGTCATTTCAAGACCCAGTTACGCCAAAGGGGGAACTTGCTTCCAGGTCAAAATATAACCCAAGCTCTGCAAGATGGATTACGTCGAGCCGTCGATCAAGTGTTAACCACCACCCCCGACCTCCACGATCAAGATCGACTCTACTTTACCATAGCATCCGATCGCTTGCACAATAATTTTCAGGGGTGGGGATTACGTGCAGGTGAATGGCGTCGAGACACAGAACGGGTGGAAGCGCTGTTCCAACGTTTAGCCCAAGCCCTCAACAGCAACGAACAATTTGAAATGGATGATTCCTTTCAAGTCTCCATCACTCAAGTTCATCATGCGCCTCAAGGTACCGGCAGACCCCGTCGTGGGAAACCAGGGCATCCTACCATGACCATGTTAACGGCCAACAAACGGTCGGTCATCCGGATTATCAACGACGATCAACTCTGTTGTGCCAGAGCCCTCGTGGTCGCCAAAGCTCGCGTGGACCAGCACCCGAAATGGAACAGCATCCGACAAGGAAGTCAAATCCAGCGAACCCTAGCTCTGGACCTCCAGAATGAAGCCAAGGTACCCTTGGGTCCTTGCAGCTATGACGCCTTGACCCAATTCAGTCAAGCCCCCTCCCTCACCGGTTACCAGATCATCCTGGTGGATGCACAGCGATCGTTCCACATCACCACGTTTGGACCCCTTTCTGACAAACAACTGATCCTGTTGCACAACCAAGACCATTATGATGTCATCACCAAATTGCCGGGATTTTTCGGGTCCAGTTATGTCTGTGCGGATTGTTGGAACCCCTATGACCATGAGGGACTGCATCGATGCACCAAAACCAAGTTGTGTGGAGCCTGTCGGCAGAAAGATTGTCCAGACTTTCAATATGCTTACCCCCGACACCTGAAAGCCACTCAACGTTGCAAGTCGTGTCATCGGGACTTTTTTGGACCCACGTGTTACGAAGCCCATTCCAGCAAGACCCATGCGAGCAAACCCGTCACGGGCCTCCAGACCTCCGTGTGCTCTCAACGACACCGATGCGATGAATGCTATCAACAAAATGTGGGCTTGTCCCGCATTCAACGTCACCTTTGTTGGCACGTGGATTGCCCGTCTTGTCATCAGTACGTGCACGCCGACAAACACCGTTGTTTTATACAAAGAGCCCCCAAACCTCAAGACCAAAAGAAGAGAAAGAGAACCCGTCAAAAAGGCCCTGGCGCCAAACGAGGTGCCGCCGCCGCCGCCGCCGCCGCCGCGGAACCCCATGCCTCCTCCGAGGACGAGGAAGACCTGCCTCCCTTACACGTCTTCTTTGATATCGAAGCCATGCAACCCCACGGAAAACACATTGCCAATCTCGTCGTGGCCGAAACCGAAGACAACGATGAACCCAAGCCTTTCCCAGGTTCCACTTGTATCCGTGACTTTCTGGAATGGTTGGATGCGTTGACTCTCCACGATACCCGTCAAGTCAATGTCATCGCTCATAATTTTCAAGGGTACGATGGGTACTTTATCATCCAAGAATACTATGGGGAGAACCGCATCGTCCAACAACTCCGCAACGGATGTAAACTGTTAGAGATCAAACATGACCGCATCCGATTCATTGATTCCATGAGTTTCTTCCAGATGCCCCTCTCCGCGTTTCCCAAAACCTTTGGTTTGACAGAACTCTGCAAAGGCTATTTCCCCCACAAGTTCAACGTACCCGGTGATGAGTATCAAAACTACGTGGGCATCCTCCCCTCACGCGATTACTACATGCCTGAGAGCATGACACTCGAAGGAAGACAAGCCTTTGAAACCTGGCATCAACAACAACGCGACCAGGGGGTGGTGTTTCATTTTCAACAAGAGTTATTGGCCTATTGCAGTTCCGATGTACGACTCCTCAAACAAGGATGTCTGACTTTCAAACGCATGTTTGAAGACTTAACAGGCTTCAATCCCTTCGATCACGTCACCATTGCCTCCGCTTGTAATCGAGATTTACGTATGAACCGGATGATCCCCAACAGTATTGCCAGCGAACCCGCCGGTCAGAACGGGTGGAGAACTAACAACATCAACCAGTCCCTCCCAGCCCTTCACTGGTTAACCTGGTGCGATCACCAACTACGTCAACGCGCCCTCCAAGATCTCAACCCCAACGATCTACTGGCCAGTGCCAATCCAAAGCCTCAGTACATTCAACATGTCCGAAATGAAGGCGAGTATAAGATCCCCGGGACCAACATCCATGTGGATGGTTATTGCCCCGACACCCACACCGTCTACGAATTTCAAGGCTGTTTCACCCACGGATGCCCTACCTGTTATCCCCATCGCTACGAAAAACATCCCCGCAACTATGATCGAACCATGCATGACCTCTATGACGTCACCCAAAACAAAGTCCAAAAGCTTACCGACCAAGGGTACAATGTCATTCAAATGTGGGGATGTCAATGGGACCACCTCCGAGACACCCACCCAGAGATCGACTCCTTCGTCCGGGAACTCAACTTTATCCAACCTCTTGAACCTCGGGATGCTTTCTGTGGAGGTCGCACCAATACCATCAAACTGTACCATCATATCACCCCTGGCCAAAAAATTCACTACATCGATGTCACCTCCTTGTACCCGTGGGTCAACAAGAAGTCTGTGTACCCCAAAGGGCATCCGAAAATCATCTTCACCCCGGGTCACACGGACATACACCAGTACTTTGGACTCATTCAATGCAAAGTCCTGCCTCCCCGTGAATTGTACCATCCCGTGCTGCCTTACCGTCATGACAACAAACTGCTCTTTCCCCTCTGTGCCCGTTGTGTGGAAGAAGAAATGGACAAACCTCTTTTGGACAGATCTTATCATTGTCCTCACACCGACGAACAACGTGCCCTCACCAGTACCTGGTGCACCCCAGAGTTGTATAAAGCCGTGGAATTCGGGTACCAAGTCCAATACATCTACGAAGCTTGGCATTTTGAAGAGACCTGTGAGGGCCTCTTCGCCGATTATGTTAACACCTGGTTGAAAATCAAACAAGAAGCTAGTGGGTGGCCTGAGGATGCCACGACAGAAGAAGAAAAGCAACGTTACATCGAACAATACTTTCTGCATGAAGGCATCCAGTTGGAATACAACAACATCAAGAAGAACCCGGGCCTGCGTACCCTAGCTAAGCTCATGCTCAACTCCATGTGGGGCAAGTTTGGACAACGCCTCAACAAAACCCAAATTCAAGCCTTCGATGACCCTCATGCCTTCCACTGTTTCTTGGATAGCGATGCGTCAGACGTACGTCACGTGTCCGTCGTCACCGACCAAATGGTGGAGGTACACTACCAGAAACAAAAAGAGGACATCCGCGTCTCACCCAACCTCAACATTTTTGTGGCCTGCTTCACTACCTGCCACGCCCGCCTTAAATTGTATGACACCCTCCAAGCCTTAGGGGAAAGAGTCCTCTACTTTGACACCGACTCCGTCATCTACCTGGAGGAAACACCCACTCAATTCCAACCTGTCTTGGGTTCCTATCTTGGGGACTTCGCCTCCGAATTAGCTAAGGATGAATACATTCAAGAATTTGTCAGTGGAGGACCCAAGAACTATGGGTATACTACGAATAAAGGAAAAGTGGAATGCAAGGTTAGAGGCTTCCGACTCAACAGCGAAGGACACACCCAGCTGAATTTTGACATCATGCGCCAAAATGTCCAGGACGAAATCAAGAAACCCCTTCCCAACCCTCGCCAAAACCAGGTGATTAACTCCCACCAAATTGTACGCAATCCAAACAACTACCAACTGTACACCCAACCAAGCAGTAAGTTCTATCAGTTAGTCTGCAACAAAAGAGTCATTGATCCCAACACCTTCAAGACGTACCCCTATGGCTACCAGTGAAAACCCCCAACAAGATCGTCGATTGTCATGAACATTTAAGGAACACTTCTCAAATAGGAACACAAAGGAGTTATTGTAAAACAAATCAATAAAAATGTCATTTATTCATTTTTGTCTTGTTTTCAAGGACCACCCCCGTTCCAAAAATTGGACTTTGGACTTTGAGCCCGCGTTTTCTCAGCGTTTTTACTTCCCCTTGAGCCCACGATCCCTTTTTCACATTGCTCAGCGGTTTCTCTTTCCAAATCACGTGACTTCCGGTTCCCATGAGCCCACGATCCTTTTTTTTCCACCTGGTCAGCGGTTTCCCATTCCAAATCACATAACTTCCGGTTCCAGGCACTTCCGGTTCCGGTGACGTCATTGATTTGCTCTCGACCAATCAGAAGCCAGGACAATGTCCATACGAGCGCAATTTACTACTCTTGAACTGCGTGCTTGATCACTGCGAACTCCGACAGATACTTCCCCGAAAGACTAGAGTCGGGAACGCGACAGTTATGGCTCGATGGGGAAAAATGAGATCTTAGAAAGACCTATTGGAAGCTAAAAAGAAAAATGTGGGTAACCACGCATTTTTCAGAGATAATTAAGCAACCATAATTCTAAAAACTTTAAAATACAAACAGTATATGGCTTTTTCTTTCTGAATTTAATTAGATTACCCTCAATTTTCTTTTTGGATTCTGATACTCCCTGCTAAGATCTGCTTTTTTCACATAGTCATAAGCTGCGCAATTATACCGTTGTATTAGAAGGCAAACTCCTTAACTGAATCCGAATATATCTCGGACCAGCGGCGTGTTTCTCGAAAGGCCCGAAAAATTTTCGGCCCCGGAGAACCATTTGTAAAAATGCGAATCACTCATTCAACAAAACTGTTATTTTAAAGGGGAACTCCGGGGTAAAAATGGACTTAATTTAGATAATAGGTCTATATACCTACTTTCAATTTTCGATATCTTTTCTCACCGATCTTTTGTAGCAAAGTATATATTTTACTTGAAAGACGGGTGAAAAACGTAAATAGAGTTCCGCCATCTTGGAAAAAAAGAGCCGCGTTACCTTGGTCAGCAGTGTCATCGACGTCACAACGTCAAAGGCTTTTCGCAGGAGTTTCATAATATGCTAGAACACAGGGCTAGAAACAGTTCTTGCTCTCGTTTTCCGTGTGCTCTTCGCTTCGAGTTTTACGTGTGATATTAACTTGCCTACTTGAATTTTGCTTCTTTGACGACAATGGTGAGCTGCATAGTTCCTGGTTGCAAAAATTACTCAGAAAAGACGGGAAAGACGGTGAGCTACCACAAGATCCCGAAGGACCACCGTACCGACGCATGGCGTAAAAGGATAAGACGTTTGGATATGCCTCCACTGGAAAACTGTCATGTTTGCAGTGACCATTTCTTGCCGAGCTGTTTTGAGGTCGACTTTCGTGCACAGTTAATGGGGCAAAAGGGTAAAGCAGATTTAAAAGACGACGCTATACCTTCCGTGTTTAGCTATAGTTATGGACCGAAACCAAAGATGCCGCGATTATCATCTGAACTTCGCCTCCAAGAACAAAGGCATCGAGAAGTTAGTGCTTTATTACCTACTGCTTATTTACGCCGAAGATTTAAACTGTACAAAAATAATTTTGTTGGATTTGCCGACCCGGTTTGCTTTCGCGCTACGGTATGTCTGCGGCCTAATCCGGCTGCCCATTCGCGCTGAGATCGTGCAAGCGTTAATTGATTATGAAACCTAAATAGAACAACTAGATGATCAGTTGTTATAGTCACCAGCATCATGTGGGAACTTAAATTTTTCGGTTTGCACAAATCATTTATCATGAAAGCGGACAAGTTGTAGCGTTTAAATCGGGCCTATAAATTCGCAGATGTTTTGATTGTCTGTGTACTGATTGTTTTGATTTTCTTTGCACCAATCTCATTTTAAGTTTAGTGGCATAGATTAGGTTAACAGTTTGTTGAAAATTTTGCTTATTCTTCTACATTAACTTTTTTCATTTCTCTTGAGCGAATCCCTTATGCCCTTGCATACATGTAATGAAACTAACAAATAAGCTTTGAGCTTATTACGGCCTTACCATATTAATTTAACCTTGCGGTTACGTTTTACTGTGCCTTTTCTTTGGGGCAGTCACACAATTAAAAAAAAATACTTCGTGTTCCTGCTGTTCATTTTAATTTTGAAGGACATATTTAGATTAAAACCTTGAAAGTATTCAAAAAGTACTCCATTCACAGAAAAAAACTCAGTTATATTTTATGTTGTTCTATCAGGCTGTTGAAGAACTCTTGGTTGCAGACAGTGATGACAGGTTAAGCTCAACTCCAGAAAGGTCAACAGATCATGAGCTTGTTCTTGAAAATGATGTAGAACCTGTTCCTTCAAACCCAGGGATGCATGACATTGGTATCCAATGCTGCTTTGAGCCACTCACCCTTAGAAGTATTGAAATTCAAACTGAGCCTTCTGAACAATCAAGCAATGACCATTTTGGTGAGAAAGCAAACATTGAAGTTTCCCTTCCCATTCAAACTGAGCCCTTAGTCCCAGTACATGTTCATGCTGCAGAATGGAAGGTATTGAAAGATCACAATTATGCCAAGCAGGCACCTCCCAGTTTAACTTTCCCCAGCTATGATGATGGCACCTTCAATACCATCCCCCTGCCCCCACTGCATGAACTAGATATCAAGCTTGGGCAAGATGAAACTGATGTTGATCATGCCAGTGATGTGGATAATGATGATGGTGATGATGAAGATCTGGACCCTCACTGGGAATTACCCAAAGAGGAAAACTTTTATGACAACGATGAAGTAATGTCATCTGAAGATGACTTTGATGGGCCCTCTGACACTCCTGACAGTGAAAAGAAATTTCTAGTGTTTGATTCTACGTTAAACAATTTATTTAAAAGATGTCAAGAATGTGGAGATGTTGTTATTGAACAAAAGAGAAAAACAGTTGGCAGTATGCTGTCAATAGAGGTTACTTGCCCTAGTGGCTGTAAAACGACATGGGAGTCTCAGCCTGTTGTAAAAAGGAAACCTATAGGAAATTTATTACTGGCAGCCTCTATTCTCTTTACAGGTAACACCTTTGCTGCTTTCAGTCGCCTTGCCTCATGCTTAAACCTTCAGTTTTTCAGTGAAAGTGTTTTTTATGACACCCAACTGAAATACCTGTTCCCAGTAGTAAATGAGGCATGGGAGGCTGAAAGTACACGTCAGATTGAAAAACTTAATTCCAGGGATGTTGTCAATCTTGATGGTGATGGAAGATTTGACAGCCCAGGCCACTGTGCCAAATATGGAACCTATACTTTAATGGACGAGGACTCAGGAGATGTGGTGGCCTTCAATGTTGTCCAAGTATCAGAAGTATCCTCATCAAATGCTATGGAGAAGGAGGGGTTTACTCGCTGCATACGGGACATGGAGGAGAAAGGGGTGAAGATCAGCAGGGTTGCAACAGATTGCCATGTGTCTATCAGCAGTTGCGTGGCCAAAGACTTCCCGCACATAAAACACCAATATGATGTTTGGCACCTTTCCAAGTGGGTGGTCAAAAAGCTCACTTACAAAGCCAAACAAAAGGGTTGTGAGCAACTGGCTCCATGGATACAGTCCATTTCAAATCATCTTTGGTGGTGTGCTGCAACTTGCAATGGTAGTGTGCAGCTTCTACGTGAAAAGTGGAAGTCGGTGTTGGATCATGTTGTCAACAAACACAAGTGGTCAGGGAACACCCTATTTCATCAGTGCTGCCACAGGCGCATTTCATCCTCTGAAGCTAAGAAAGTCTGTTAGCTCAAGCCAGGTACACAAGCTCACTTAGCTTTAGAGGAAGTGGTTCTAAATCCCAAACTCCTTAAGGATTTGGCTAAACTGACCGACTTTTGTCATACTGGCAAAATTGAGGTCTACCACTCTATGATGTTAAAGTATGCCTCAAAACGAGAGCATTTCTCCTACAAAGGCATGGTTGCTAGAACCCAACTTGCCGCTCTAGACAACAATGTGAAGTCAGGGGAACAGGCAGGAGAGGCACGGTACACACTTTGCTTTCCAAAAGCAAACAAGAGATGGGTGGTAAAGCCCATTAATGAGAAAAAATCCTACCGTCACTTGTCAGAACTCCTTTGCCAAGTTATCAGACGTGTAGAGCAGGGAAATGCAGTTGCCGAGCCCGTGCCTGTTCAGCTACCAAGGAATATTGCCTCAGAACCTGCACCAACTAAGGCAGATGCAATACAGCAACATCGTTCCAGATTTAATTAACTGATAATAGGATGAAAGGATACATATCCGGCCCACATGGCCGGAGTTTATCCCGGTTTCTGTAGCACGAAGCAACTAAGAGTATTTCTATCCCCCCCTGGACGGGATGCTAGTCCATCGCAGGATTACCCCCAGCAGAATGGTGCTGGTATCCATTTATGCACCTGGGTGGAGAGAGATAATGTGGGGCAAAGTATCTTGTCTAAGGAAACAATACGATGGCAGGAACTGGGCGTTGAACCACTGATCTTCAGATCTGAAGTCCAACGTGCTAACCACTACACCACCGTGCACCCACTAACTGATACTACCATACTATTTTAAGGGAAAGGTGCACACAAGAGGCCCACACTTCTGGAGCTCCTCCCAGTTTCTGTAGCACAGAGCACCTGGGAATATTACTACCCCCACCCCTGGATGGGATGCCATGCTATTGCATGGTTACACCCATCACCATGATTACGTCACCCATACCCATTTACACACCACATCCCAATGCAGCTTTATGCTACTGCATAGTGCAGATGCCAGTAATGAATTTCCTTTAGGTTTCCTACTTACAACAGGTCAAAAACAACAATACAAATGATAATAATACAATTATGTAATATTGTGCGCACAAAGAGCAGTTGCTTGAAATGTGCAATACAACATACCACAAAAATACTCTCATGTCTTTTTACTTCAATTAAGTGTCATAAGACCAAACCCAAAGTAATCACTTAGGCTTATAATGGCATTAGAAAACAATGCCAATAACTACACAGAAATCGAACCAAGTACATGTGGGTGTCAAGTACACATTAACATTGTGATAGTTCATAGCAAGCCATAAAGGTATAAAACCCAAAAAAACAAGAACTGAAACACTGTTGACACTCAATTGAAAAGCACTCTAATAACAATGCTAATTTTGCTTGATACAATTCATATCCTCTGTACATGTTTGAACTATTAGAAATGCAATTTTCAACTGGTGAAAAATTGAAGAGTAAGCACACAATGAATCAAGGTAGCATGCAGATCAGAAACTGGAATTTCGAGAAAAAATCTTAAAATCGTATGCCATTTTTACAATTATTAGTTGTACTTTCTTTTTACAGTTCGCTAGCTAGAAAATTTGAGTTGGTGTGACATCACTCATCTGCATATCGAAAGCCTTCGAAGACAAACTCTTCCTCTGGCCCAGGTGGAGGATAGAAGTTGCGTATGCACATAACCGCACAAGATGGTAGCACAACCCTGATTTCTTTTCCCAGAATTCCCCAGCACCATCGGGCTAATTGTCTGTAAGCTATGTGTCTGAAAAGTTTATTCTCTGGCCCATCATAAGGTTCTTTATACTCTGCTTGTATTGATACCAAGCTGTTTGCAACACCCATCTATTTATGCAGACTGGATGAAAACCCGGGTGCTGGGTAATACATGTGGGTTGCTCTTGGCATTCACCACAAGTTACAGCCTCAGTAAGTTTATTTTTAACTTGCTCAATTTCTTGGCAACATACGCATGCCTCCACTCTTCCCATGATCTGGCAATTGTCACACGAACACCTGAATTATAAAAAGTACATGGTCTTGAGGCCTCAGAAATACCACCACTCGAGTGGGAACCAAAAAAAGAAGCACTGAGAGCTTACAATTGTAGATTTTGTAGCTATAATATATGATAAAGTAAGTCCGCTTTTTCCTGCTATTCGAGTTGGATTAAAGGAACTGTAAACAAAACGAACAAGGCCAGCAATGCCTCTGTATATATGCCATTTACTTCTGCTGTAAATCCCGGTTGTAATTTTGATTTTTGTTAATGTACATAATCTCTTGATTTCGTAAATAAAGAGGCAGGTACACATCGGTAATGGCAACTACAATCAGGAACCATAAATATAAGCAACTGACGAACATTCACACCAACAAATTAAGTTTTTCTACGATGTATGTTTGTCTGTGTGTACCTGACAACAGGTTTCTCCAGCGAAATTAAGCAAGTGGAGCGGCACAATCGACCAAGTAGCGAAGCGGTCAGGAAAGCGACGTTTCCTTCTAAATCTTTTTAAAAATCTCAAAAACATATAAGCTTAAGCTTCATAGCAATACGCTGTTTGAAAAGTGAACAAGACGAAAAGAGCAAAATACGAACACCGCAGCTGACCTTAATAACATCACTTCATTTAAAGGCGGTTAGAAAAGCTCGGCCTTCGCTTTTCATTTTAATTAAAAATCTCAAAGACACGAGTGGTGACCTTGCAACGAAATTGATTTGACTGTAGACTTCGCTTACTAGAAAAGAGCAGAAATACGAACAACGCAGCTGAGTTACATGAGTTTATTTAGCAATGATCAGTAAGTGGTCAGTGAAGGAATTACATTAGCATGAAAGCCAACGGGGCCACTACATACCAGTCTGAATTTTCCAATCGGGAATTTAGTTCGTCGCCGCTTTCCATGGACTCATCATCTGGAAGGTCTTCAGCGTTGCTATCAGCTTCATCCGAGTTCACCCGCGGTTCAAACTGATACGGCTGGATGGCAGACCTTTGATAGTCTTGTTCTTCGTGGAAGATATCGGATTCTGACCCAGAGTTTGACATTTTAACAGCAATATTCGGTAGAGAAAACCCCCGTAGACTGATGCAAAATATTGTACACAACTGGAAGACGCGCAAATATCGAATTACGTTTGACGTTGTGACGTCATCCATTGATACGCTGACCCTTTTCTGAGCAGGCAATCAATTTCCAAGATGGCGGCACTCTAATTACATTTTTGCTCGTCTTTAAGACAAAGTACCTACTCAACGACAAGCAATCAGTGAAATCGGTTATCGAAAATTGGAAGTAGAAATATAGACCTAATATCTGAAATAAGGTCGTTTTTACCCCGGAGTTCCCCTTTAAGATGTCTGTAAGATAAAAAGTATTTAACTATAGCAAAGTCTCAAGCTTAGAAACTTCTTAGTTTACAAGATACAGTGTGAATTATCGTGCCCGGGGCTTTCGAGAAACGCACGTCAGACCCGAGATGCGCAGAACGTATGCGCAGTAACAAAAGGAGGCACCGTCCTTAAATTGATCACCAAGTAAGTAAGTAAGTAAGTAAGTAAAACTTTATTTATACAGGGTAGCCCATTCAGCACAATGGCTGGTCTCCAGAGGGGCCCTGCTAAATACAATTTAGCAAGACTCAAGACTCTAATCTACAAGTAAGACTGAGCTCAACTTTTGTACATAGGCGCGAACGGTTTGCTCTCGACTTATAATTCTTCAACTTCCAAAAAAAATGAGACTGGACTTAATCCATGGCATAACATGGTTCCCTGTGGAATGGTAAGTCAATAAAGGAAGATGGTAAATCAATATGCTCGGAGAAGAAATAAGAAAGATTTAATATTCATATGTCACAAACGAGGGACAAAGGAACGAGTTTTTCAGTAGCTCTGTGGTTAGCTTAATGCTTAATGTTTTTGGCGCGCTTCTGCTCCACACTGCGACTAGGAAAGCTCTTCTTTCTTGTGGTTTGACTCACTGACGTCACAACACACAAAAAGAAAAAAAGCCAAATTTTTGGCGTCTGAGACGTTAACTTTCTCTTTGCTTCATGTCTTTAATACTATTGCGAGGGAGCTAGATTTTCTGCGTGGATAGCCCCCCACGTTTAACAAATTGACGTCAGTTTTTTTTAATGCGTCTGTCCTCTTATTGATGATAATTGCGTCATAACATTGTCAAAGTGTTGTGGATTCATAACAAACTTTGACAATGTTATGACGAAATGTATCATCAATAAGAGGACAGACACATAAAAAAACCGACGTCAATTTGTTTTTTACAATAGCGAAAAGCCAAAACTGATCTGTGATCGTCGCAGAACCTAAATTCCATCGCTGTAATTCGGAGAATCACAGGCTTGTAAATTAAAAGTTTAGTAAGAATAGGCCAGAAATGCAAGGAAAAAAATTATTATTTATTATTTTTTTTAATACTTTATTTAGCAAACAACACACATTACATTACAGTTGATAACAAACAAAAGAAAAAAAAAACGGAAAAGAAAGACAAATTACAATTAAGCCAGGATCTTATACAGTTGATTGGAGTTACAAATTACAAAAACACGGAATACGCTTTACATTACTGTACTTACAGATATAAGACTCGAGGTAAAGAGAAGTTCAGAGACGATGACCATATAATGCAATTTTCGCTTGTGAAAGAACGGACCAATAATTAACGAACAGTACACTTTTCAAGATGCCACTTTAGTACAATTTTTTTCCGGAATTCAAAAAGATCGGGTTTCTTTTCAAACCTTTTGCAGGTGTAAATGTAACGCTTCAAATATAAAACGAATAAATGTAAACTGCATTTTATGGGATCTGACAATCGCGTTACGGGGGTTATGTCGTCGAGGGTAATTTGTTTATTTGAGAGGTAAATGTTAGTATCATAAGTTTGATTAAACCAGGAGAATGCTTCGGAATAAAAGGATGTTACAACATTGCAGTCTAAAAAGGTGTGTTCAATCGAGTCGGGGTTTGAACAAAATGTGCATGCTGCGTCATTAACTAAACGAAATTTGTTGAGTTCTTTTTTTGTTACGATTGTTCTATGAAGTAATTTGAAAGAAAATTGTCTCAATTTATTATCTTTTGATGATCGATAGATGTGTAAGAATTTATTGCTCCAATCTACGAAATCATTAGGAAATTTATCTTTCCACTTCTTAACACCCGTTGGTTTAATGACTCAACTTTCGTTAAAAAGTTTGTAGTAATTTTTGCAGCCCATGACGGATAGATCTAAATTAGTTTTTCCTGGACAGGTGGATATCGTAGTTGTCTCCAGTAAATCACGCGTAGGAGCTGCATGAGACTTGGCTTTCTTTTTTAAATCCGGGGGTATAGCTGCTATCATTTGAAAGTATTGTAAAAAGTTTGTTTTAATCTGGAACTTGGTTTGAAATTCATCAAGGAAAAATTCGAATTGCTAATCTAACCTTTACTCTAGTGAAAACTGTTTACAAAATAATGCGCTGATATATGGTTCAGCTCAATTTCATCGACAGCACAAATTCCCGTTCAAAGCCGATTTTCAGGTCTGGAGCCTTAACAAACATCTTCATCTTTTCGCTTTAAGGTTGCAATGGCTTATGCAGCTTCACCCCATATATTTTAGATGGTTTTCTCATTGATGAATACTAGACTTTTGGTTCAATTCTTGCCACACCGAGAATGCAGCGCTGACAAGTTTGACAAAACTTTTGCTGGTTGCGTCAGCTTTACGTGTTTCATCCGTCTGTACTCTTATTGACAATAAAAATTAGCCACTCAGTGTGCGTGAATTTGCTCAGTTATTGTAAAAAAACCCATTGATCGATGAAAATCGTTGAGATATACGCCGATACATACCTTGATTAAACGTTTATTAAAAACTTCGGCTGATAGTCTCGGCCGCAGTTTATTTGAACTTTGCGTAAATTCCGGGCCCAGGCAATTAATCGAGTAAATACAATATACACATTTCCATTACAATGCCTCTGTTTAATAGTAACATGCTTCTAAAATTTACTTGTCCAAAATTAAACGTAAAGTGCATTATTATTAAATGGTGTCTCGTGATTGCGTAGGGCGTCTCTGCAAAAAGTCGTTAAGGCAAAAGACACGCAAAACATGTCCTAACATGTCAAATCTAGATATTATTATCCAAATTCATTAAGAGACGTTCGAATTACATGCGAAACGATTGAACAAGTACACCTAATTGCAATAACGTTGTCATAGAAAAATGGAAAAAGAGAATAAGAAAAAAGCCAAATAGGAATTTATTAGCCATGCAAATTACATTCTTAGATCTTCATAATTCTCAAAGCAGTTATGGACGACGGTGTGATACTTCATTTTGGTATCAAATGAGTTGAAACAAGTTAAATTGGCCACCTGAAAGACCTTTTGAGCCTAAACCCTTCGTCAGAGCAATTCCCTGAATGTAGTTAGCGTACCAAATTTATTCCTATTTGGGTATTTTCTTTTCCCTTTTTTTTCATTTTTGTATGACAACGTTATTGCAATTAGGTGTACGCCAAGATAAACGTACAGTTTGTCAGTCGCTCTTACAGTTTGCTATCGTGCACGTGCTCATCCTATTACACTTGTTTCTCATAGTTCTCATATTCTTTCACGTAGGTCGCTTAAAATCTGTTTTTCGTTTCGCCTTTCCCGCCTGATCTTGAATGTTTCACCGAGCGAAACGAAAACAGAGTCTGATCGCAGGTTATGTCATAGTATGTTCTTCGAGCATACAGGAGGCTCTAGAAATATTGGGGACACCTGGGCCCGGTCGTTCAAAGCAGGATAAATCCAACCCAGGATTAGTGTCAATTTTTAATTCAGTCTTACAGCCAAGCGATGAGGATTCGTATAAATCCTCTAACGCCAAACGTTTTGATTTTAGTTGCTTTCAAACGGCGGGTTACTTTTAGCAGTGAAAGCTCCTTTTAAGTAGAGAAATAGGAACCTTGGTTAACGTTTAATAGTCCGGTCCGTTAGGGGAAAAATCGTGACAAATCGCGTAAAAGCATCAAATTTGGCACACATATTCTTGAGACCATATAAAACAAATTGAGAAGGGGTGCCACGAGATCCGAGCATCCGGGGGGGCGTGGAACGCAAATCTATTGTTAATATCTTGGTCACAGGACAACCAGGCTCACTAACAAATCAGTAATAGCAAAATAGAATTATTGTAGGGAACTTTTTAACTGATTTCATCAGCAAACGGAACAAATGAAAATAAACAGTCATTAGAGTTACCTGCCTCACCAACTCCACATACTGTATGTACGTTTGTCTACCAAGAGATCTGCTCATGACCCTGGGTATCCTGTGGTTAAATAGCTTACTGGCCATGACTGTCGGACAACAAACATAAGCCGGACTAATGGAAAATAAAGCTCATCCCAAACGGGTTAAGCACCTTATCTAAGTCTTAGTTCAAGCTTTCTTTTGACAAAGACATATCTGAGAGAGAATTTTTTTTCTAATTAAAAAAATGTTACAAATAAACCAACACGTTCAATGATTCAATTTGTGATCACTCAGCCATGCATACTGTAGATCTCGAGATCGATCGTTATAAGAGATAAAGGCCGACAAAGCACGACAACAAAAACATCAAAAGGCATCATTTAGTTAGAATGACCTGGCGAACTTCAGAATTTTTTCACCAAACTGGAGAAGGGGATTTTTATGGGTTAATCTGTCATTCTCTCTGGTGTAAATAGGAGCCTGCGCGCATGACAGGCATTAATTAAAAACGCCTGTTCTGTAGGCGGTTATAGGTGTGAACTGCTAAGGCTGCTAGCTAGATTCAGAGGAAAAACAAATACATGTGATGGTAAAAATAAAATAACGAGGCAATAGCGTTTTTCACGTTAATCTTGAAGAACACGTCATGTTGTCAGAGAAGATTCTGGTCTATTACAATAACCATCCCCTCTGATCTACGCGTTATTCTGGTCTATTACAATAACCATCCCCTCTGATCTACGCGTTATTCAAAAGGCCAAAACTGAAACTCTAGGACGGTAATTATTTACGTCCCTCGCTACTCTAGGGCGAGAGGTTTGGCTCGTCGCCGTGTCTAGGCCTTTTCGCTCTCCGTTTATGCGTTGTATTCGGAATCTAATAGTCGCAAGTAATTTAGCGTGTTAATATTTTACGCGTTTTTCAGGCGAACGTTCGCGTCTTTTCTTAGGGGCACCCAAAGAGAAACTTTCAGCAAAATACTTGAAATATCATTTTCTGGTTTCTAAGATTGTTACCGAGCTTTTTAAGGTGGCTCGACCCGGTTTTTCACTAACCATACCTACTCTTTTTGAACAGGAAATACAAAGATGCCTCAAACGGAACAGGAAATCGAGTTACACCTATTTGTAGGGTATAGATTGAAGTTTGAAAATAGTGGGTTTTTTTCGAGATCGACGTAGCCATAGCAACACGGTGACGTCATTGCTATTTTTACTTTTCCTTAATTTGTAAGAAATCCCGACATTTGTTTTTAAAGCTATTTATAGGACTTGTAGTTCATATAATTGTCTTCAGTTGTACCGATTTTAAACATTTTTTATGAGAGTGTTTTCGAGAAATAATTGATTGAAATTTTTAGCTGTTGCTAACAAACGAATCATAAACAATTCTTTTCGCGTTCACATTATTGTAAATCGGATGAAGCGATTTCTTTCATCAATTCCTGCAGGATAGCTGAAATCTCTAGAAAACAACAACTACACTGGCTCCCCGTTAGCGAACGCATTTCGTTTATGATCTTGCTGCTTACGAATAAGACTGTGAATGGATATGCTCCATCTTACTTTGAAGATCTTGTGAATGAATCATTATGTACCGTCACGCAGTTTACGTTCGACTTCGCAAGGCTTGCTCACAGTTCCTAGATCGACCACTTCAACATACGGTGGTCGGGCCTTTTCGATCGCCGCGCCGAGACTTTGGAACACGCTACCTCTAATCATAAGGAATGCACAGTCAGTCTCTGCCTTTAAATGGCTTTTAAAGACATATTTTTTTAAATGAATTTATTTTTAGCTAGTTCACCGATTTTTGTATTTTATCCATTGTAATTGAGTAGTTGGCTTTTTTATATTTTATCCATTGTTATTAGTAGTCAAGCACTTTTTTATCGATTTTTTTGAAGGTTGTAATTTAGGTTTTAATATTTTAATCTTGTAAACGCATTGAGGCTCTGCGAAATGCGTGCATAAAAACTGTTATTTTTAAAAACTGTTATTATTATTAAGTACCCGATGCGGTGTACTGAATTAAGAACTGCAAGACAAAAAAGAAAGAAAAACGTACGATGCTGGAAAAAGTGGTACCTAATCGTTGGAGCTGGTTGACTACCGTGAAAGAGAGCTTAGCAAGCGTGCGTGCTTCTTATGGTACTCGCTGGTGACATCCGACTCATGGCATATTGAACTGAACGTTACCAATTTCAGAATTATATGAAGATCATCGCAACTGAAAAAGTTCAGGCTTGAACGGAAATCGAACCCATAACCTCTGCGATACCGGTGCAGCGCTCTAACCAACTGAGCTATCAAGCCAACTGGGAGCTGGTCAATTGAGTGTATTTATCCCGTAGAAGGAGAGATGAACATTAATATATGAAATAATCATAGCGCTCTAGAGCGCTGCACCGGTATCGCAGAGGTCATGGGTTCGATTCCCGTTCAAACCTGAATTCTTTCAGGTTTCTTCTTTTCAACTGTTTAAGTTGAAACACCTTCACTGCGATGATCTTCATATAATTCTATCATTATCCGCAATTCAAATATATGTTTATTTCATATATTAATGTTCGTTACAATTTTGTTTCTTCAGTCATTGCACTGTGAATTAAACTGACGTTCAAAGTAAAGGCAGATATGTCAGTGACCTTAAAATGTCTCTCGCGATATGTTTTTCTCAACAGTACACTTAAAACATCTGACAGAAGTTCCAGATTTCTCGTCAACCCTACTTGCTTTTATTGTCTAGAGGAACTTAATGGGGGAGAGGCTGTAAAGAAACGTAATTCAAAACAATTAACAACGGAAGTCAGTTCTTTCAGTTATCCTTCTCCTAAATGGGTCGGCGTACATGTTCCTGAACGTATGACGAAAATAACCCAAAATAAGTAATGTTTGAATAGCTGTAGCAGGCAACGGTTTCCTTTGCGATTTGAGCTGCTGATTTGGGACTGTTTGTCGACTAATTCGAACTAATAATTATTCGTTTCCTTAACAGCTATCGGAAGTGTAACGATTCAGTTTGTTAAGTCTATTTGACCACAGGGAACCCAGGCAAGCGAAAAGGGAGCGGAAAATACAAGGATATGTGACTCAATAAACTTAAACGGTTATTTGTTGTCATTTTCTGTCGTTCGCTGACAAGGCCAGTTAAAGAAGCCCATGAAATCCTTTTGAGTTTGCTAGTGAGCGATCTGTTCATGAACGTGGGAGTCCTGTGACCGTGAATGAAAATTAATTCGAGTGCTGTGGCCCCCCGGATACTCGGATCACGTGGCACCCCTTCTAAATTTGTTTTATATGTCCTCAAGGACATGTATGCCAAATTTGGTGCTTTTACGCGATTTGTCACGATTTTCGTAAATTTCGACGCTAACGGACTGGACTATAATCCCGGGTTAGAGGACCTGGCACATGAGAATATCTGAAAGAAAACTGTTGCACAGAACACTATTATTTTGCCGAAATTTGCTGAATTTAATGCCAAGGTATAGTGTGGGGAAGGCGAATCTGCGGGGCGTAATTTTGCGTATAAGGACTGGTTACTTAAGGCTACTGAGCCAGAATATGCATGTGGGCTCTGGCAGATCATGTGCGACAAGATATCGGACAACTATAGCTATAGCACTGCCGACGTCACTCATTTGGAATCACTGGTCGGCACGAGTTGTTATTAAACGAAGGAATTCAAACTGTGTGAACAACAAAGCGATGATATTGGGTTATAAAGAACAAATACGTCGAAGGGGGACGAAAACAAGCAAATCTAAACCCAGAGATAAAAATAAATATTATTCCCGGTGCAAAATGGGTGGATGCTTCGAGCTAGACCAGCGTGACTGAGTTGTTTGGCTGACGGGGCCATAGTTGTGACGTCTTCTTTGATATTCTAACACTTTTGACTTCGGTAGACAAGAAACGCTGTGAGTCTAAACCAGATTATTATGGGACACACAAAGGATCGCTTGGGAATATATATTTTGACCAAGGAGTAATGCAGGGGTGTCAAATCTAAGAGGAGTAGATTCAGGTCGTTTGTCGGCTTCGTCAGTAATCTTCATTTTAGAGCCATTGGATCGTAATTTTACGGCCAAGTACGTAACTCAAAAGATTTCGGCAGTGAAATTTGATTTCATTCTTTGGCATGTTGGCTTATTAGGCTTAGTTGTAACTGACGTGGTCTCTTACAAGTGAATCGCTGCAGGGACATAACTGAAATAAATGATCAAATAAATCAAAATGAACTATTAAATCTCCAGGTCTGTGTTTATGCTCTGCTGGGTTACAGTTTAGATTTTCGCAGTTTATCGTTCAAGCTAGTCTACAAAGCAAAAAAAAAAAAAAAAAAAAAAAAAAGAAAGAAAATGAAAAAGAAACAAACAAAGGTAAATTGGCCACCGTAAGGAAATTTAAAAGCTGACGCTTCGAGCGTTGGCTATTCGTCAGAGCGAATCGGCTTACGCTCGAAACGTCAGAGCTTTTGAATTTTTTACGGTGTACAATTTACCTCATCAACTCAGTTGATAAATCCAAATTTTTGTGTTTCACTTTTTTATGCAGGCATTGCTTAACAGTTTCTTTAGGAACTAACCACTTTAGTCTATAAGGCGTACGGTAGTAACTAAATGTGCGACAAGTGGTATTAGTGTAAACGTCGTTAAATTTAGTCGCACTGACGAACTTGCTGACATAATTTAGTCTTACTATCAATAGAGTGGTCTGTAGTGTCTGAGTCACAACACGGGAGCCGAACTTTCGTGACGTCAATAGGGCGTCAATGAAGTACCGCACGTCTACCCAGTGAGCGCAACCTGACGCTATGTTAAATGGTTGACTACTCACCTTTTTGCGGAACTGCAGTTGTATTATATTAGACTGAAGACTAGTTAAAAATGTGTTTTATTACGATAAACTTCAAGTTTAATCTGTTTAACTCCTATACTTCTACGGAGACTGCAAATTTGTTCGTCGTTGCTCTGATCGTTGCCCTCGTCTTTGTGGTGATGCAGCAATGTAGACGATTTTTTGCACCGTCAAAGGGCGATGAAGGATTTATGACCCATCGGCGCTGTTTCTACAAAAAACCAATTCCTGAGGAAAATGAAGAAAGTTTTTGGAAGGTAAGAAACCGTTTTTTTAGTACAGCGTAACTCGCCTTAAGAGGATGGGAGTCTTTTGTGAGCTTAAACTTATAATTTCCTTCCAAATATCAGCAAAGGCAAGAAGTTGCAAAAACTAACTTTCTGCCGATATACGTGGACGTGCATGTTGGTTGGAAGGGGGCTTCTGAAAAGTTGAAATTTTTTGTTTGTGTTTTATTAGGGAAATTTGTCATCCGCGACCATGCAAACGTCGGCAGTATTCAGAGAAGGAGAAGTTATTGACAGGAATCAACATCAAGATATTGCTTAAGACTTAAAACACTTGTGGAGTCGTCAGATTCACGCAACATCCATGCAAGTATCCTGGCAATATACGTGACAAGAATGTATTTTATACACTACTCATTCGGACCGTTTAAAGCATTGAAATACCTCGTATTTACCAATGAATTGTAGAGACAAAAATGTAAATGTCATTGAACATAAAAAATTTCTAAGGACAGCCTTTTGCATATATATGTCTTGTAATAAAAAGAACATTTTGCTCGGTCTATTGACCCAGTATTGAGACTATCGTAAATTAATTAGCCTTGACAAACTCTTTCGAAAGTAGGCAATCAACTGGATCGTGAGAATGTGAAAATAGCTGAAAATATTTTCACACAGAACATAGCTGAAAATAGCTTGTAGTACGACAAGAGAGCTAGGGCAAGTAAAAGAAAAGGTGACCAAGGAAGGGGGAGAGGTGCCGTAAGATGGATACATATACAGGTTTGCAAATCTAGAATGGCGCACACACGCACTAATCTAGCCCTCGCCGTGCGAAAACGCCTGCACTGAAACTGAAAAAGAATTCGAATCCTTTACAGTACTAGTATACTCGTCAAAGAATTGTCTAATCTCGTTTCTTTCGTGTGATAATAAACTTTAACTACGGCTGTATGATATTTATTTCAACTTGATTTTAAACAGCTTAGATACTGATCTTGTGGCTCCTGGCAAAATGCGAGTATTGTCTTGGCTGATATTATTGCTTGTCAACTGCATTACCTTCCGGCAAATAATTTGATTGGCTCTCTCTCTCTCTCTATATAAAAAATGGGATTTCCACTACTTGTCCTAAATGTTTAAAAGTCGGCTGAAATGTAGATGTAAAAAATAAGAAAAGCAGAAAATGCTGACATCGAAGAAAAAAAGGGGAAAAACAAGGAAGAAAGAAAAAATAATAAAGAAAAAGAAAGAAAAAGAAAGAAAGAAAGCCAGTTGGGGTTTTTAACCTGTTATGATGTAATGTTTAATAAGGAAATTTGCTGTGAAATATATCAGTCACACGGTCTTCTATTACAATTATCTCTTTTATTAAAAAAAAAGAAAAAAGCACTCAGCAGGCAATTGGTGTGGTTCAGTGTTATAAAACTTGTCATTTTGTTTGTTTGATGGTTTTTTAAAACTAAATTCTTAGCCTCTTGTCGTGACTGAAATTTAAAGAAAAGAGAGATACTTTTCCTATTAAACTGTTGTACACTTTTGTGACTTGTTTTCGATTAATAGTAACGATACGTGCAAACAGGTGTTTGTTCCGTTGTTAGTTATTATTGATATTTGTGAACTGGCTTTCTTTTAATTGTAACTGACACACGATCGTTCTTGTAACGGTACATGGAATACTGAGGAAAAAAATGTCACAGCTAATCCGAACAAGTCAAGCGAAAAATGCACAATTCAAGACACCTATCATAGGTGAGCACTTCGAGAAAGCAAACAAGCCTCTCAGATTGGCCTCCTTTCGAATAACTCTCCTTACAGCGCTAGCCACTGACAAGATAACAAATGCATGCCAGTGAATTTCTTTGAGCTGATGTGTCTGACTGGAGCAACGGCCAGTCGCGTATCGGCGAAGGACGAGAAGAGAGAAGAGTAACTGCCGACTCATGGCAAACATTCTAATTTGAAAAAAAAAAAACGTGTAACAGTCACAGTTAAATTCACCTATGGCTATTAGACCTACGGCTATTATCAAACCACCGACGTCTATAAACACAATATCAATAATAGCTGTAACAGTAAAGGCCTGAAGCAACCGCAGTCTTTTGTACCGATCATAGGCGCTTCTCTGTTGACATCTTTTGTTATTAAAACTGTAGTAAAAAAATTGCCATTAACCGTTTAGGGACTCTCCTTGAAGTAGATTCCAAAAATGGCCAAGTGAACCTAATCTAGCCAGTGGCCGCCAAAGGACAAAACCACTTTGTTTGAGATGTCAATTCAATTGTAAAACGCGCCTTCCAGCAACCCAACCCAGTACACATTCTCTTTATTTTCATTATTGCCAGTGTGTTCCGGAGTAATCGTATAACTCAATTTTCGATTATTTCAGTAGAAACCTTTGACACACTGAATCACTATGTTAAAATAAATCGTGAAAATTGTTTTGCTGTTAACGCCATTCAGGACGGTGCATTTCATGGAACGTTTTCTCCTTAAGTCAAAACGCTTGTCTTCCATATCCAGTATTGTGGTACTAACTTTTGGGTGCTATTCACGAAATGATTAAGAGTGAATGTCAGTAAAAATCAAAGAAAATTTAGAAAATCGCGGCCACGGTCAAAAAATCAATCTGTTTCATTCTTTGTCTACAGGAACCTTAATGTATGTAAGAAAGTGAAATGGGGTTAACTTCTTGAAATATTCTGTTTACCGGGAATAAACGGTTAAAAGCTGAACCGACCTATAAAATTCAAATTTCAGTTTACGTGACCTCGAAATGTTGTACTTTTCAGGTAGTTCCTACGCTCATTAAAATGTAAAAGCCAGACTTCCCTTATTATAAATAAACATATTGGGCCTTCTTCATTCTAGATATAGTGATATTTTTTGTCTCACGTTGTTTTCGTAAGAGCAAGGCATGGATTGCGAAGCGACATTTGAGAAATGTAAAAAACACCAAAAACATGGACCAAAGTAGCTCCACGAAAATGCATGTGGTAGTGCATTAAAATCTTCCAGTCTTTATCCAGGGATACTTTCAAGATGGTTCTTCATTATTGTTGTTTTAATTTTCTGGGACCTTCTAATATTGCAATGCAAACACAAAGTGAATTTCTGATAAATTACAAATGGCGTCATGTTCAAATACAACAAAGCGCTCAGTATGTGTTCAACAAGAAAAATGTTTGTACGAATACGGCAACTTGCCTCGTAAAAATCAACGTAAACTTTTCAAACGTTCCTTGTTACATTATTTTGCTTATACTCTTTCAAGTTAATTTAAGGTATCTACAGATAACGTACCGTAACTTCCTTCGCGAGTCTTCACAGACAGTATTATTTCCAATCAGTTTAGGACATGTCGGCACTTTCACTGCTTCCTTCGAAACGTCCATAAAAATACGTCTTAAATGTATATTAGGTAATGCTTTTGGGAAAAATTTTAAACTTTGTTTTTTGGTTGAAACGAGCGACGATAAACCGAAACTCCACAACAGGTGCGAGCCGGATAGATTGAAGATCAACACATTGGTACGTCACGCAACGCCTGATCGTACATTCGTGACGGATTTTGCCTATCCGGTTTCTGGTGACCAGATAATTCGCATTCGCTTTTTCTGCAAAAATGAAGTAAAGTAAACATAACTTCCTTGTACACAAGGCTAGAACAAAAGAAAGTTATTTCATGAGACGCGAACAGACTATGAGTATGAGGTGTTTCGCTCGTTAGAGAAGGGGGGGGGGGGGGGGTGGCGGAGAGGTGAGGCTGTCATTGTCTTACACACTGCAATGTTTTCAAGCTTGCTGACTTGCTGAACGTGTAGGCACAGGATTTATTGAATCCACAGACCAGTTCATGGCGAAACAACGGGGAACGTCAGGCATTGAGGCATTGTTGGAACGGGTTTCCGTAGTTGAATTTCCACGGCCTTATTACAATATGTAGTAGGCTATATGCACAGTGGTAAGCCTCGGCTTAAGCTGCAGAGTCGGTATCATCATTATCACACTCTTTTCCTGCTTTTTCCACTCAGCGTTTCTTAGCTGGCAGACGACCAAAGAAGCCTGTGATCTGTCGTGCACTGAGACCTTGTCAGGTTGAAATCGACGCGCCCCGATTGGTCCCTCACTGACGTCGTAAGGATTACACTTATGTCCAGTTTCCCCTCTTTTTTGAAACTGCTCCGTTAGATTTTTTTCTGCTTGCCAGTGAATTACGTCTCCTTTCTGATAGTCTTCAAGGCCCAACCCTTTGTAGGCGGCGGTTATCCATCACCAGTCTGCAGGTTACTCTGAAGAGTACGAATTCATTCGTAAACCTCCGTCAACTTACAAGCGTACAATCTCGTTGCTTTATCATACAGAGTTTCCTCTTACAGTGCTATTTTATTTCTTATTGTATCGCGGTATGCCTACAGGTAGGAAAAATGGCCGTACGCTGTCACGCTTCTTTCTTCAGAGCAGGGAAGAGCACGCCCTCCTCTGAAGAAAGAAGCGTGACAGCGTACGGCCATTTTACCTACAGGCAGGCAGGCAGGTAGGCAGGTATTCTGAAGAAAAGTGCAGAGAGGCTTTCTTTAAGTGTCTGTGCCTGACAGCTCTAAAAGTTCGCCCACTTGTTATACGCTGGAATGGAGGAACTAGAACTTAAATTGGTGATTGTATAGCTCCTTCGAACTTTGCCCATGGAATAAGACTGTCAGATCCCAATGCTCACTCTCGAGCTAGCGAGTTTGTCCTAAGCTAGCAAGGAACTCCTGTCCTAAAAAGGAGATAGACTTTCGAACAGAAGCCCAACATGCAGCCAGACTTCTGTTTAGTGTTCTCTTGCTCCTAGACTCGAAGTTGGTCTAACAACAGTATTGCTGATATCGTTGAACAATACACTCTGATGTTCTCGTTCTAGCTGATAACGTTTGGAATTCTTATTGTCTCACATGTTGGCATTTTCAGGAACTATTCGCTGAAAGGGACATCCTAAAAATACGTGGGGACTCGAAATAAATGAAGTCAAGTCTTTGCGGGCTTAATTCGCATTCTTCTAGTCTCATTAAGAGGTACGGGAGCAGCCCTCCCATGAAACAAGCTATGGAGTCGCACGATATTGTAGCGATAGCTGGTGATCGTTGGGAAGAATTGTCGTAACTCATTGAGAGACAAATTGTCTGCTATAAAAGACAATATTTGCCGTTGAGTATTCCAGTGTTGCGCGTTCAAATAGCTTTGCGCACATGCCTCGAGAAATTTCACTTCTGTTTCGCTTCTACTACTGACGTTGTTTTAGACAGCATGCATATGCAGGAGGATGAGTAAGGGCTCCGTCCAAACAAACCATCGGCTTTGACTAAATGTGACCTGGTTATACTGTTATACTGCAAAAAAAAACAGGATCCTCGCAAATATGAAACCACACAAATGTATTTATTTACGTTGCACAAAGTGGATTTGTACGTTAAGTTCACAGACAGGGAACAGTATAATATCCACTAACTAGCCTGCCCGTATCTTTGCCGCAACGCAGGAAAGAAATTTGAGTCATGTGTGCGCAGGTTATCCTCTAACTTTTCCGTCCTGAAACAGATCCTCTTATACAGCTCACACGTACCATCCCGTTGTCCTCTCAACATCGTGTTTTTTAGGTTTTTTAGCCTTCGTAACAAGCGTTTCCGTAGGGTTTTCCGCAGGTTGGAAGCATTTTTTGCTTTTTTTACCACGTAAAAATTGGGGCGGGTGCACTTTTTTCGCGCTCGCCCCAGTTTTCACTGGGAAATGCTTGCTATGCAGGCTATGTTTTTTTTTGGCCATTTTTTGTTTCAGTATCATGATCAAGTTGTAAAAATAGATCCCAGATTATATTCAGAAATGCCAAATGCAAAAACTCAGTACTTACGGGCGACCGCTGAGCTAGTCTCTATTTTCTTACAGTTTTTA